>JAIEZT010000026.1:23119626-23378792 GCA_019594935.1 Periophthalmus modestus
AGTTATAACAGGTGCTCTCTATTATAGTTACAGGTGCTCTCTATGTGACCGCAGTTATAACAGGTGCTCTCTATGTGACCTCAGTTATAACAGGCGCTCTCTATTATAACAGGCGCTCTCTATGTGACCACAGTTATAACAGGTGCTCTCTATGTGACCTCAGTTATAACAGGTGCTCTCTATGTGACCTCAGTTATAACAGGTGCTCTCTATGTGACCTCAGTTATAACAGGTGCTCTCTATGTGACCTCAGTTATAACAGGCGCTCTCTATGTGACCTCAGTTATAACAGGCGCTCTCTATGTGACCTCAGTTATAACAGGTGCTCTCTATGTGACCGCAGTTATAACAGGGCTCTCTCTATGTGACCTCAGTTATAACAGGCGCTCTCTATGTGACCTCAGTTATAACAGGTGCTCTCTATGTGACCTCAGTTAAAACAGGCGCTCTCTATGTGACCTCAGTTATAACAGGTGCTCTCTATGTGACCTCAGTTATAACAGGTGCTCTCTATGTGACCTCAGTTATAACAGGTGCTCTCTATGTGACTGCAGTTATAACAGGTGCTCTCTATGTGACCTCAGTTATAACAGGTGCTCTCTATGTGACTGCAGTTATAACAGGTGCTCTCTATGTGACTGCAGTTATAACAGGTGCTCTCTATGTGACTGCAGTTATAACAGGTGCTCTCTATTATAACAGGTGCTCTCTATGTGACCTCAGTTATAACAGGCGCTCTCTATTATAACAGGCGCTCTCTATGTGACCACAGTTATAACAGGCGCTCTCTATGTGACCACAGTTATAACAGGCGCTCTCTATGTGACCGCAGTTATAACAGGTGCTCTCTGTGACTGCAGTTATAAACAGGTGCTCTCTATTATAACAGGCGCTCTCTATGTGACCACAGTTATAACAGGCGCTCTCTATGTGACCGCAGTTATAACAGGTGCTCTCTATGTGACCGCAGTTATAACAGGTGCTCTCTATGTGACCTCAGTTATAACAGGCGCTCTCTATGTGACCTCAGTTATAACAGACACTCTCTATGTGACCACAGTTATAACAGGCGCTCTCTATGTGACCAGTTATAACAGGCGCTCTCTATGTGACCTCAGTTATAACAGGTGCTCTCTATGTGACTGCAGTTATAACAGGTGCTCTCTATTATAACAGGCGCTCTCTATGTGACCGCAGTTATAACAGGTGCTCTCTATGTGACCTCAGTTATAACAGGTGCTCTCTATGTGACCTCAGTTATAACAGGTGCTCTCTATGTGACTGCAGTTATAACAGGTGCTCTCTATGTGACCTCAGTTATAACAGGTGCTCTCTATGTGACTGCAGTTATAACAGGTGCTCTCTATGTGACCTCAGTTATAACAGGCGCTCTCTATGTGACCGCAGTTATAACAGGCGCTCTCTATGTGACCTAGGTTATAACAGGCACTCTCTATGTGACCTCAGTTATACAGGTGCTCTCTATGTGACTGCAGTTATAACAGGTGCTCTCTATGTGACCTCAGTTATAACAGGTGCTCTCTATGTGACTGCAGTTATAACAGGTGCTCTCTATGTGACTGCAGTTATAACAGGTGCTCTCTATTATAACAGGTGCTCTCTATGTGACCGCAGTTATAACAGGTGCTCTCTATGTGACCTCAGTTATAACAGGCGCTCTCTATATTATAACAGGCGCTCTCTATGTGACCACAGTTATAACAGGTGCTCTCTATGTGACCTCAGTTATAACAGGTGCTCTCTATGTGACCTCAGTTATAACAGGCGCTCTCTATGTGACCTCAGTTATAACAGGTGCTCTCTATGTGACCTCAGTTATAACAGCGCTCTCTATGTGACCTCAGTTATAACAGGCGCTCTCTATGTGACCTCAGTTATAACAGGTGCTCTCTATGTGACCTCAGTTATAACAGGTGCTCTCTATGTGACTGCAGTTATAACAGGTGCTCTCTATGTGACCTCAGTTATAACAGGTGCTCTCTATGTGACTGCAGTTATAACAGGTGCTCTCTATGTGACTGCAGTTATAACAGGTGCTCTCTATGTGACTGCAGTTATAACAGGTGCTCTCTATTATAACAGGTGCTCTCTATGTGACCGCAGTTATAACAGGTGCTCTCTATGTGACCTCAGTTATAACAGGCGCTCTCTATTATAACAGGCGCTCTCTATGTGACCACAGTTATAACAGGTGCTCTCTATGTGACCTTAGTTATAACAGGTGCTCTCTATGTGACCTCAGTTATAACAGGCGCTCTCTATGTGACCTCAGTTATAACAGGTGCTCTCTATGTGACCGCAGTTATAACAGGTGCTCTCTATGTGACCTCAGTTATAACAGGCGCTCTCTATTATAACAGGCGCTCTCTATGTGACCACAGTTATAACAGGTGCTCTCTATGTGACCTCAGTTATAACAGGCGCTCTCTATGTGACCACAGTTATAACAGGTGCTCTCTATGTGACCTCAGTTATAACAGGTGCTCTCTATGTGACCTCAGTTATAACAGGCGCTCTCTATGTGACCTCAGTTAACAACAGCGCTCTCTATGTGACCTCAGTTTATAACAGGCGCTCTCTATTATAACAGGTGCTCTCTATGTGACCGCAGTTATAACAGGTGCTCTCTATGTGACCTCAGTTATAACAGGCGCTCTCTATTATAACAGGCGCTCTCTATGTGACCCCAGTTATAACAGGTGCTCTCTATGTGACCTTAGTTTATAACAGGTGCTCTCTATGTGACCTCAGTTATAACAGGCGCTCTCTATGTGACCTCAGTTATAACAGGTGCTCTCTATGTGACCGCAGTTATACAGGTGCTCTCTATGTGACCTCAGTTATAACAGGCGCTCTCTATTATAACAGGTGCTCTCTATGTGACCACAGTTATAACAGGTGCTCTCTATGTGACCTCAGTTATAACAGGCGCTCTCTATGTGACCACAGTTATAACAGGTGCTCTCTATGTGACCTCAGTTATAACAGGTGCTCTCTATGTGACCTCAGTTATAACAGGCGCTCTCTATGTGACCTCAGTTATAACAGGCGCTCTCTATGTGACCTCAGTTATAACAGGCGCTCTCTATTATAACAGGCACTCTCTATGTGACCACAGTTATAACAGGTGCTCTCTTTGTGACCGCAGTAAAACCAGGAGCTCTGTGTCTCTGCTTCAACAATAGATTTATTCTGTTTTACACCAATAGAACAAAAATATCTTTCATATTTATACAGACAGACTCTGAGCACAGCGGTTTAACGACAGAACTCTCTTTACAGCGTTTTCTTCTTGAGTTGAGCCAAACTCACGAGCTCAAATCACACTGCAAAAACATGTCTAACTGTTTAAATCACTTCAGTTCTGAATATTTCTTCTTTGTTTGAGTTTTTGCAGGTTTATATCGACTTCAGACCTTAGACTGGCCTTTCATATCTTAACAATACATTTGAACTTTCACTAAAAAAAAACTTTCGATAAGGAATATGTTCTATTTAAAGGGCACTGGAGCATTTGAGTATTTGCCCCAGTAGTGTTAGCATACTAGTTGTTGTTAGCAAGACTCCGCTCTGGTCTCTAAAAATTGTAAAAAGTGCTTATAAACTCATCATAGTGAATAATGAGGATGTTCAGACTGCATAAGGTAAGTGAGGGATAACTCTGGACCAAACTGCAAACCGTTTAAAATGAACCTGTTCTGTTTTTAAAGTTTTTAACACAGTAAAAATCAGGCACAGAGACTTTAACAGTGATACTCTGAACTGGAGTCATTTAAACAGCCTCGAGGTGATGTTTTCAGACAGTTTTTACCCTGGTTTTTGAGTGTTTTTTGAGTGTTTTTGCTGTGTTTTTAGAGAGCTTTTCGAGCGTTTTTGCAGTGGATAAAATGACATGTTTTGCTGCAGAGTTGCATCATTTCCACTGCGTCGGTTTTTCTTTCATCAGAATCTCACAGGATTTAAAACGTGTTCGGACTCAGATCCAAAACATTTAAGAGGAAATACAAGAAAGAGCCAAGGAGATAGATGAGACCGGGCCAGAATGAACGAGGGAGAGTGGGACACAAGGAGAGAGGGAGAGGAGAGAGGGAGAGTGGGAGAGGAGAGAGAGGGAAGAGAGAGAAGAAGAGAGGAGAGAGAGAGGTAGAATGAGAGAGGGAGAGGAGAGTGAGAGACAGAGAGAGAGAGAGGGAGGGAGAGTGAGACAGAGGAAGAGAGAAGGAGAAGAGGAAAGAGAAAGGGAGAGGAGAATGAGATACAGGGAGAAGAGGGGAGAGAGAGAAAAGGGGAGGGAGAGAGAGAGCGAGACTGGGAGAGAGGGAGAGGATAATGGGACAGAGGAAAAGGAGGAGAGGGAAGGGGGAGAGAGGGAGAGAAAGAAAAGAGAGAGAGAAAGGGGTAAGAGAGAGGAAAGAGAAGGGAGAGAGACAGAGAGAGAAACAGAAGAGAGAGAATAGGGAAATAAATAGGGGGAGGGAGAGAAGGATAGAAAGAGAAGAGAGGGAGAAAGAGGGGGAAGACATGAGAAGAAAGAAAAGAGAAACGAGACGGAAAAGGGAGAGAAGGGGAAAGGAGGAGGAGAGAGAGGGAGGTGGGTGCATGCAGAGACAGGAATGTCCGTACAAAACAATTCAAATCTGCTCTACAATAACAGAATTTAAAGAACTGTCCAAATGTAGATTCAATAAACAAATAAACAAAAGTACTTTTGAAGGTCACCTGCTCTGCTCTGATGTACAAACATGCTGTTCCACCTGGTGACATCATCAGGTGGTCATCCAGAAGTGCTCCTCTATGTTTTTGAAGGCCATTCACTTTAAATGCAGTTTCCTTAAAGACGGGGTATTTTATTTCTATATCTGTTGACACATAACATATTTAGATCACCATGTTCTCCATGCTAAGTCACTCCCCCTTCAGAGCACTATTGCAATCACTACTGCACATTGCATCAGATTTGTGAAGTTTTAGCGAACAGTTTTGTATCATGTTTTTGTATATTTATGGAGAATAGTTATGTGGGAGCATGGGTGACGTAGGCTTGTGGGCGGAGCATTGCACAGACCAATCATTTTGCCACAAATTAAACAATCTTTGCTTCAATCAATTTTGGACTTTTAGTTTCATTCAAAAAGCAGAGGAGGTGACCCTATATCCCAAGTCTAAAACGTGTCACTAAATATATTTAAAATAGATAGAATATTCAATGCCATTTGAACATGTGCAGTGCAGCCAGAAATGCTACATACAACTGCTACTGAAGCATCAGTACAGAAACACAAGTGTACTCAAGTCATATCTCATACATGTGTTTAGAATGGACAGTTAGCCGCTAAGCTAATCACACTGCATCTCAAAGAGTACAACGAAATATAAGATCAGAAATACAGATATTTTAAGAGTGATTTAGAGATTTTGGATTTGCACAAAACTACAAAAATACATTTACAGCGGTTAAAACGACAGGGCGATGCATAATATTGTCTCTCAGATTGACTTCTGTAGATTTGGTTTAGTTATTGAACCAAGAGAAAAGTTACATGGTGCAACTTTAAGTTGTAAGAGCAATTTTAATACCTGTTAGAAATATTAAGTTCATCTATTCATGAGCTTCAACTCCCTGTTTAAATATGGTATTTTGACATGTAAAATTTTAATTGTTAATTTCTATGGCAACAGTACTAGATTTTCATCACTCTGAAACCCACGGATAGACTTAAAAATTAAGTAAATCTAAATGAGTCTGAACTATTCAAACTAAGTTGACTGGACTCTGGTGAATTCAAGTCATTTTAACTCATGTGAACGATATTTTACAGAGTAGTTTTGTGCAGTCATCAGGGGCAACAGCGAACACTTAAAACACTTGAGGATGTTCTCCAACAATATATCTGTAGGTCCAGCAGTTGTACAAAGTAAAGTCCTCATGATTATCATAATTATGTCAAAATGAAAACAAAAAATGCACTTAAATCTGGTGATTACAACAGGAAAAATTGGACAATGACGTAATGCACAGACCAAGTGAAACTGGAGAGGGACAGACACAAAATGGCCGACAAAGCAAAGACCCAGAGACACATCAGGGGTCCACAGGGTCCGAGGGTCTCTCTTCTACTGCGGCAGGGCTTTCAAGATGGCGTTCACCTCCTCGGCAACCGTCGTCAAGGCGAATTCAAACTGGTCCTGAGAGAGATGAGAGAGAAAAAAGAAGGACGAGAGCAGAGAGAAAGAGGGAGAGAGATGAGAGATTAGTGCAGAGGAATAAATGACTTTATTTGTTAATTCTTTGGGCTGGACACATGGGTCATCTCACCATGTGTCAGACTGGAGACTAGAATGATTATTATTCTGACATAAACGTGTAAACTCAAGTAATTATGTTTATGTTTGTATCTACCTTTAAAGCTGCACAGAGACCATGTGTTCACGCCGCAACTATTCTTTTATTAAGGGCAAAGGCAAAAATAGACTCTCGACAGAAAGAATCCAGAGAGCACCTCCACCAGCACCACCGCAGGCACCACCCGACTGCACAGTGTGTCGTCTGAGCCCCTCTGTTACTTTTATTTATGTGGAATATTCGCAGCCACTGGACCAGAGCTGCGTCACGTGCCGTCTGAGCCCGAGACAATGGACATGAGCATTTTGGCTCATGAACTGAGGCTGGTGGGGCCCTGGACATTTGCACACTGCAGATCAGAATAAACCAGGACATGGCAGGGCAAACCAGGACAAACCTTAGTCTGGACCATCCCTGGCCTCTGGTCCCTCAGATGCTCCAGTGTGGCAGCAATGTCGATCTCCTTGGCTCCTGTCACACAGAAATCCCACATGGACACACACTATTATATTACCGCTCACAGTATTTGTATTATATTTATTTTATTTAAACTGAGTCCTATTATTGCACTATTGGCGTTTAAAGCCACGCCCACCTTTGGCCATCTTGTTGAGGACCATGTCGATGAGGATGTAGGTGCCGGTCCTGCCCGCTCCGTCACTGGAACACAAAACATCACATCAGCACAGACTTAAACACACATGTGTCACAACTGTTACATGGTCTAGTTCACACAGTATTTTGTGTCATAGGTTTTGTGTGCGTGTCACTGTGTTCTTCTCTGTGTGTGTCTCTGTCTGTGTGTGTGCGTGTATCTGTCTCTGTGTGTGTCTGTGTGTGTCTTTGTGTTCTTCTGTTTGCGTCTATGTGTGTGTGTCCGTGCATGTCTCTGTGTGTGTGTGTGTCTGTTTGTCTGTGTCTCTATGTGTGTGTCTGTTTGTCTGTGACTGTGTGTCTGTTTGTCTGTGTCTCTGTCTCTGTGTGTGTCTCTTTGTGTCTGTGTGTGTCTGTTTGTCTGTGTCTCTGTGTGTGTGTCTCTTTGTCTGTGTCTCTGTGTGTGTGTCTCTGTGTGTGTGTGTCTGTTTGTCTGTGTGTGTGTCTGTTTGTCTGTGTGTGTGTGTGTGTCTGTCTGTCTGTGTCTCTCTGTGTGTGTGTCTGTTTGTCTGTGTCTCTCTGTGTGTGTCTGTGTCTCTGTGTCTCTGTGTGTGTGTGTCTGTTTGTCTGTGTGTGTGTCTGTGTCTCTGTGTGTGTGTGTGTCTGTTTGTCTGTGTGTGTGTGTCTCTTTGTCTGTGTCTCTGTGTGTGTGTGTCTGTTTGTCTGTGTGTGTGTGTCTGTTTGTCTGTGTGTGTGTCTGTTTGTCTGTCTGTGTGTGTGTGTCTGTTTGTTTGTGTGTGTCTCTTTGCCTGTGTCTCTGTATGTGTGCTTGTATGTGTCTCTGTGTGTGTGTGTCTGTGTGTGTGTCTGTCTCTTTGTCTCTGTGTGTGTCTGTTTGTCTGTGTCTCTGTGTGTCTGTGTCTGTGTGTGTGTCTCTTTGTCTCTGTGTGTGTCTCTGTGTGTGTCTCTTTGTCTGTGTCTCTGTGTGTGTGTCTGTGTGTCTCTGTGCGTGTCTGTGCATCTCTGTGTGTGTCTGTGTGTGTGTGTGTCTCTTTGTCTCTGTGTGTGTCTGTTTGTCTGTGTCTCTGTGTGCGTGTCCGTGCGTCTCTGTGTGTGTCTCTGTGTGAGTCTCTGTGTGTATGTGTGTGTTTTTGTGCGTGTCTCTGTGTGTGTGTGACTCGCCTGCAGTGCACGATGATGGGGCAGGAGCGGCCGCGGTAACACTTGTTCACTTTCCTGAAAAACAAAAACTTTAAAATTACACAAATGGAAAACAAGACAATCTACACCTTCCTCTGATGAGTTCTCACTTTTCAGGGCCAACGAGTGTCACCACCTTTCAAAATAAAAGCAATCCCAAAACATGAGTGATGGAAACAACATCCAGGATCTTGCAGAATCACTCGGGACTGTTCAAGTGGAGAAATATAATGAACAACGATTTTACAAGGACGACCTGCACCTTCTCTTAGAAAGGAGAAAGTGCAGGGCGAACAGCAGCACAAACTTAAGGACTCTTGTGAGCTTTAAGTCATGTGACAATGTTGTTACCTCCTAAAGAACAGGGATGCACAATCCAACTTTTTCAGTTCCAACACTGATTTCGATACTATGGATGTTAACATTTATTTCTTTACAACAAAAATAAAACAAGACAAAATGGTTCCAAATATGTTCTGTATCTGTTCGTTTTCCCTGAAGTAACCACAAGAACAGTTTGTATAAATAAAAGTTCAAACATTATGAGACTTTCTGGGCCGACTACGACCAGTAAATAGTCCTATTACATCAGTTTATATGTCCAACCAGGATATCGACCGAACCGATATCTGTAAGCCGATATCAGTGTAAAACTGACATAGTTATATATAAAAAAAAACCCAAAAAAAACCCACCAGACTTTTAAATCTGGTGCTTTGTCTTTACAACAGTAAAGGTTGAACAATGACTTGAAAGTTTACTCCTCGCCATCCTCTACTTCTTACTCCTCCTCCTTACGCCACTTCTTCCACCTCCTCCTCTTCTTCCTCCTCCTCTTCTTCCTCTTCCACCACTTTTTCCTCCTCCTCCCTCCACTTCTTTCTCCTCCTTTCTCCACTTCCTTCTCCCCTACCCCCTCCTCCTCTTCCTCTTTTTACACCACTTCCTCTTCTTCCTCTTCCTCCTCCCTCTCCTCCTCCACCTCCTCCTCTCCCTCCTCCTCCTCCTCCTCCTCCTCCTCCTCCTCCTCTCCCTTCTCCTCACCCTCTCCTCATCCTCATCTTCCTCCTCTCTAAAACAAGTCTCACTTTATATGAGACGGAGCACTTTGGTCAGATAGTGATTTCTCTGGACCGACGTTGGGTCACAGTTGGACGCCATTTTGGATTCTGTTTCATGAAGAGTTTTCACAAGGAACACCACATAAGGCTGATGTTTAATGCATTCAGCCACTGCAACTCTGCACCAGCCGGAAACCAGGTCTGAACCAGGTCTGAACCAGGTCTCAGCCAGGTCTGAGCCAGGTCTTAACCAGGACTAAACCAGGACTAAACCAGGACTAAATCAAGACTAAACCAGATTTAAACCAGGATTAAACCAGGATTAAACCAGAACTAAACCAGGACTGAACCAGGACTAAACTGTGAGTGCACCTGATTCAAACTATGTGAAAATTAAAACACGTCAGATGTGTGTCAGATGCCCTCCCTCAGCAGTGTTCAAGCAGACAGTTGTTTTTGAAAATGAAGGCTGTGTCACGGCTCCTTGTTTAGGCTCGGAGCAGGGGAAAGCTGGAGTCAGGTGGATGAGAGGTTACCGTGGCAACAGCAGCAGACAGTGCGTGATGGAGGAGGAGAGAGAAAGAAGAGAGAGAGCAAGAGAGAGGGAGGGATGGGGAGAGACGAGAGAATGTGAGGGGGATGAGGGAGAGACCAAAAGAAGAGAGAAGGAAAGGGGTGAGAGGAGAGAGAGAGAGGTAAAAGGAAGGGAGGTAGAGTAAGGAGAAGGAGAGAGAGACAAGAGGAAGAGGGAAAGAGAGAGAGACAGAGAGAAAGAGGGCGGTGAGGAGTGGAGGGAGAGGGGGGTGGGGTGAGAAGAGAGAGAGGGAGAAAGAGAGAGCGAAAAGTAGACTGAGGAGAGGAGGGAGACAGGGAGAGATGAGAAAGGAAGAGGAGAGAAAACAGAAGGAGAGAGAAGAATTGTGTCTTTCTAAAGTATCAGATTTATGCAGAGACGTTAGGCCAGGTTTAGACTAGGTTTAGACCAAGTTCAGACCAGGTTTAGATCCAGTTTAAACCTGTTTTAGACCAGGTTTAGAACCGACTTAGACCTGTTTTGGACCTGGTTTAGACCTGGTTTAGGCCTGGTTTGGACCTGGTTTAGACCCAGTCCAGGCCAGGTTTAGACCCGGTTTAGACCAGGTTCAGACCAGGTTTAGCTAATAGAAACATGGCTGTCCTCCACAAACAAAGAGCAGGCTTAGGTGCATTCACAGGGAGCATTCTAAATCAGATTATTACACCGGTGAATCAGTTATCAGTGAAATCAAATGAAAATATGTCAAAATGGGCAAATATAATGACTCAGCTAAAATACACACCTGTAAACTCAAGTGTGGTTTCCTCCTGGTTCCTCCGGGTTAGTCCTGTCTAGTCCGGGTTTAGTCCTGTTTTAGTCCTGGTTTAGTCCTAGTTTGGTCCTGGTTTGGTCCTGGTTTGGTAGTGGTTTGGTCCTGGTTTAGTCCTGGTTTAGTCCTGGTTTGCTCCTGGTTTGGTCTTGGTTTGGTCCTGGTTTGGTCCTGGTTTAGTCCTGGTTTGGTACTGGTTTAGTCCTGGTTTAGTCCTAAACCAGTTCGGTCCTGGTTTGGTCCTGGTTTAGTCCTGGTTTAGTCCTGGTTCGGTCCTGGTTTGGTCTTGGTTTGGTCCTGGTTTGGTCCTGGTTTAGTCTCCTGGTTTAGTCCTGGTTTAGTCCTGGTTTGGTGCTGGTTTGGTCCTGGTTTAGTCCTGGTTTAGTCCTGGTTTGGTGCTGGTTTGGTCCTAGAAAGTTAGTTGAGTTGTGAAGTGTGAACGCAGCTTTAGAGAGACACTGGGGAAGGGCATCTGATTTAAAAACAAGGAGAAGCCAAGCAACCAATAAGCAAGCAGAGGGCAGGTCTTTGTGGGTCAGTGAGCGCAGGAGGCGGGGATAGGAATAAAAGGGGTGGGGTTAGGGGGTAAAAGGGGCGGGTCTTTGGTTGCAGAGTCACAGTCTCCAATGATCACTTTTGTGACTATGCAACTGGGCTCATATTACTAGCTGCAACATCACAAAAATGACACTGGAAACCGCTAGTTAGCTGGTAAAACGAAGAGGGTCAGAAGGACGGGAGGAGGGAAGGAGGGAGACTGGAGGGAAGAGATAGAGGAGGGGGGAGAGAGTAGGAGAGGAGGGGGAAAGGGACAACGAAGGGGAGAAGGAGAAGAGAAGGGGCGTAGAAAGAGAGAGGGAGGAAGGGATGAGGGAGGAAGAAAGAGGAGGGGGGGTGGCTAGAGAAGGGAGGGAAGGGAGGAAGTGAGAGAAACAAAGAGATAAAGGTAGGTGGAGGAGGAGAGATGGAAGGGATTGAGAGGACAGAGAGGAAGAGAGCGGAAGAGTGAGGCAGAGATGGAAATGGCAGAGGGTGAAAGAGGAGAACGACAGAAAATGAGCAGAAGGGAGATAAAGATATAGAAAACAAAGACGGGGTAGTACCAAGAAGGGTGAGAGAGAGAGACAGGGGAAGAGGGTGAGGAGAAAGAGAGAAGAGGGGAGGGGGGGGGGGGTTAAAGGGTTAAGGGTTAGGGTTGGGGGTGAGAGAAAAGAAAAGACAGTGACAGAAAATATGTGAATAAAACCAAGATGGAGGACGTCTGGGAAACAACAGGCTTCTGCACCAAAATATCACAAAACACAAAATCCCCAAATCCCTAAACACTAAACGTCCTCTGAGCTCTGGTGGATTACATCATAACCACCTCACATATTCATCACTTTCACTTTTGTTCAGCACATTTAATCCCTCTGTCAAACTGCCTCTCACAGCACACAGACAGCAGAGGAGGGGCCCAGTGCGTTGCCCAAAGACACAACAGCATGGCAGTTGCAGGGATTGGACAGGTACTGTGTAGCCTGAGCCCATGGGGTTGTGACTTTGTTGCTCCGGTAACTCTGTGCTGGACATGGTTCCTCCCCTCTCCTCCGTGTTTTTAAAGTCCACTCACTTTGACTCTGTCTGATTGTTTTAGAGCTCAAATGGCTGTCTTCTTCTGGCTAATTATCACTAACACCACTTAATACTCCTGCATTACACTTATTTAACAGTTATTACACAGTCATAAAACATGAACCGTTTAAAGACTCTTGTTCACCTGCGGAAGTCGAGCAGCGTGCGGCTGTTGTCTGGCGCCCCCGAGCTCAGCCAGGTCAAGAAGTGGAACTGCGTGACGGTGCGCGTCTCGTTGGTTTGCATGTTCTTCAAGTAAAAGCTCCGAACCAAGAAGTCATCGCACCAGATGTGCTCAGACACCAGATTCACCTGAGGAAGACACAGAGACGTGAATGAACTCTTTTGAACGGGCGATTAGCAAAACTGTTGTTGTCACAATGCTCAATACTGATTTATATAACACAAATTACAATGAAAAAAATCTACTTTCTCTGTAATAGACTAGTCATTTTCAACATAAAATAACAATACTTTGTTTATTTTAATATTCTGTGGTCTTATATTAGTTCTGATAAAACTCAAGATTAAACTGCCCGATATTGTTCTATTAATGTGACTTTATTTTGGTATCGATACTTGTTAAAATGAGTAGCTAGTTTCAATACTTACTGATTGTTGGGACTTTTGACAACTTTTGATGAACCCAATTATAAGACATTTCAATGTCCTCTCTGCTACAGACAGAAGTGCTGCTGGTACAGATTAGCAGGCACAGCTCCTTACTGCCACAAAGAGTGGTGAACGATACACGAACCATATAAAAGTGACTGTCCATAAGTGTTGTATCAGACATGTTTAGAACATTATCCTAATGTTTCCCTATGGATGTGATACAGGCTGGATCTGTAGCTTTACCTCATGCAGAGGTATAAACTGTATTCTCACCTTGTAGATGTGGTAGAGATTGGATCTTTACCTTACATAGATGTGGTGTAAATTGAGTCTCACCTCATAGATGTGATACAGGTTGGATCCCTCGTCGGGCCAATAGTGGTAACACTGTTTAACGCCGCTCTCCACCAGAGGAGTGAGCATAACAATGACCACACATCCATTCTCCCACACCATCTGAAACACAAGACACAAGCAGAGGTGTGAACATAGAACCACAAGCAGATGTGAACCATCTGAAACACAAGACCAAGCAGAGGTGTGAACATAGAACCACACCATCTGAAACACAAGACACAAGCAGAGGTGTGAACATAGAACCACACCATCTGAAACACAAGACACAAGCAGAGGTGTGAACATAGAACCACACCATCTGAAACACAAGACACAAGCAGAGGTGTGAACATAGAACCACACCATCTGAAACAGGACACAAGCAGAGGTGTGAACATAAAACCACACCATCTGAAACAGGACACAAGCAGAGGTGTGAACATAAAGCCCACACCATCTGAAACACAAGACACAAGCAGAGGTGTGAACATAGAACCACACCATCTGAAACAGGACACAAGCAGAGGTGTGAACATAAAGACCACACCATCTGAAACACAGGACACAAGCAGAGGTGTGAACATAGAACCACACCATCTGAAACAGGACACAAGCAGAGGTGTGAACATAAAGACCACATCATCTGAAACAGGACACAAGCAGAGGTGTGAACATAAAGCCCACACCATCTGAAAAAACACAAGACACAAGCAGAGGTGTGTGAACATAGAACCACACCATCTGAAACACAGGACACAAGCAGAGGTGTGAACATAGGACCACACCATCGGAAACACAGGACACAAGCAGGTGGTGTGAACATAAAGCCCACACCATCTGAAACACAAGACACAAGCAGAGGTGTGAACATAAAGACCACACCATCTGAAACACAGGACACAAGCAGAGGTGTGAACATAGGACCACACCATCGGAAACAGGAGACAAGCAGAGGTGTGGCCACTTTTAGCATATCGGCTATCAGCCTTGAATCTCCAACATAGACCGATATGTTGTTTGAGCTAACCATTTGACTAAAGAAGAAACATTTAGCTTCATTTGAAAAACTTAATGCGAAGATGGCACCGGGTTTGGGTAGAAATGATCCAAATCTGCTGTACTTATATCAGGCAGAGCTAATTGGAGATTGGTTGTTTTGGTTCTGGTAAAAAATCGGTATAAGCACTGGCCATGAAAAGACCCGGCCGACCTCCACATAGGAGGAAGTGTCTGGGGAGTGGGAAGTCTGGTAGTCTCACTCAGACTGCTGCCCCATCACCGAGCCTACTTACTCAGTTTCATTTAACTATATTTAAAGGCGCTGTACCTGATTTTACTGTCTTAAAATGTGAGATCCTAATCCATCCTAATTATTCACCACGATGAGTTTATAAGAACAACTAACAAAGCTAGTATGCTAACTTGCACTTCCTGATTATCGGACAATAAAGTGTTTTATAATTAGACGAAGGCAGTACACAATGGACTATTTTGATCTCAAGAGCTGCTTTTACAATGTATCTGCACTGGGGCAAGACACATCTTGCTCAGAATCATTGGAAAAACCTGGTACAGGTCCTTTAACACATTTTATGTGTTAAAGGACCTGTACATATATCACTTTCATGTCAGCCTAATTGACATCTCAAGATACAGTTGAGATGGAGGAGAGGCCTTGCTTTAGGTTGTGAGTTTAAATTCTGGATGTTCATATTTCTTCTCTCAAATGTGAAAGCACCCAGAGATGTTTACCATGTGCACTCTGAATTGAATCCTACTTTTTAAACATAAATCACAAATCTAATCGCTAACACTAATCAGAAAAATCAGGAAGACTGGAGTCCTCAGTGCCTTGGCAGAGGTCCTGTATGAAGTCTTGTATGAGGACGTCTTGATTTCTCTCTCATCATCTTTGTTCAAATTGTTTGCACAGATGCGTGTATTCTAAATTAAAACCACAGTCACACATTTGGAGATTTGACCTTTAACAGAACCAAGGCCACTTTCATTTCTTTAAACTTTTGCTGTTCTTAAGTTTGGTTCAGAGATAATTATTGAAGTTTGGGCAGTTTTCCACACTTTCCTCACACTCTCAGAGAAACGTGTTAACGACATGTCTGCTCTCCCACGCGCTGTATCCGGACCAGGATCAAACCCATAGATTTAACCTCATCATTAGCTGCAAGACGTTAGTGTGACTTAAAGGCTCTATACCCATTTTTTTGTATTTGAGAAAAATGTAGTACAGATATATTGTATCAGCAGCTCATGAGGTCAAAATAAATCCACTGTGTACTGTGTGCGTCTAATAATAAAGCGGTATATTGCCCAATAATCAGGAAGCCTGCATTAGTATGCTAGTTGTTGTTGGTGTTAATGTGACGGCCAAACTCTGCTCTGGTCTCTGAAAGTTGGTTTAGTCCTGGTTTTGCCCTGTTCTAGTCCTAGTTTAGTCCTGGTTTGGTCCTGTTCCAGAACTAGTTTAGTCCTGATGTAGACCTGGTTTAGACCTGATTTGGTCCCAGTTTAGTCCCAATGTAGACTTGGTTTGGTCCTGTTCTAGTACTGGTTTAGTCTTGATCTAGTTCTGGGTTTAGTCCAAGATTTTGGACATTTTCTCTGAAAGTTGCAAAAAGCGCTCATCATAGTGAATAATTAGAATGCTCTGAATGCATAAGGTAAAAGAGGAATAACTTTGGACCACTGCAAATTGTTGGCACCTTTTAAGATGAAGTTAAAGCTGCACTATGTAACTTTTCTGGATTGTAACTGTTGAAATGTCATTGCTTTGTTTGGAATGTTCTGCTGTACAGCTTTAAACATCTACTTCCATGGAGACTTGCAGGTAACGTCACCAGGTCAAGTTACACATCAGATCTGAGGAGAAGTATTTGTACTGCATTTTTTATACTGAAGGATATCAGTCTGGTCACCACTCCCTCCAGCGCATCTCAAGCCAGAACCAAACATGATCGTCCAATCAGATTTGTTTATTTCAGGGACATGTGTGAAACAAAGGAGTTCATTGGTCAACCATCATTTAGAAAAAAAATCACTTTTCTCTCCCCTCAGATGAACAGAGTCTGGTGCTTCGCTTGATTTGGCAGAAACAGCCATATTTGTTTTGATACAGACGGACCATGCGTGTCCCTGATTGGCTAATCCACCTGCAAATCACGGCCATGCCCATCGAGGAGATTAAATGACGACCAGACTCATATCTTAATTGTGTTAAATTTTTTTCAGATTTTAAGGTCAAATGTGTTTTAATTAATTACATTCTAAAAGCTAATCTCGATAATTTTGTTCTGAATTCACTTGTTTGTCTGTCTTTCTTTTTGACGTGCTATGCACCATGTGTCAAAATGCCCACTCCTACCGTGACCCCACATGCCTCACACCTCTGTGCCCAGACGGAGAGCAATTTTCTGGGTCAGGGTCCATCAGGGAGCTGCCCCACTGCTGGTTCTCTCTGAATATTCTGTGTAACTGCAGCTGTAATGGAGCCATCAAACTCACATTATGTTGCACAGATGGACTCAGGGTGGACTCTATGGGCTCTGATATTTTGGGATCTAAAATGTAACTTATATACTCACTAATGTATTATCAGATTATTCTAATGGGCAGATTTTAGCCATTTGTGTTGGAATCATAATGACACTACAGCACATTTAGAACTGAAAGTAATTAGGAACTTAATAAAAAGATGGGTTTAGTAGGTCAAGGCCCTTCATTGTCGCTTGCGGGTGTAACTCTTTGGTGACAGATGCAACCTCCAGAGGACAGCGCTTCATCAGTCATCACCGTCCATGTTTTTGATTAATTGCCCTAGTAACAGCCCTAGTATAAAGTGATATTCCTGCACTTCTTTGGTTACAGCCCATTCACTTTTTATGAATACTTGAACCTCACCCAACACATTTGCAGGCAGTTAGAGCACATTTCTGAGTTACTAACAAAATATCATCTCGTCAGCTGCCAGCTCCAGACTGAAAACACAAAAGGATATCAGTCTGGTCACTACTCCCTCCATCAGGTCTCAAGCCAGACTCAAACACAGCTGTCCAATCAGATTTGTTTATTTCAGTGGTACATATGAAACAAAGCGCTCATTGTTCACCTGTCGTTTTGAACAAAATGACATTTCTCTCCTCTCAGATTGACAGAGTTTAGCGCTTTGCTCCTTGATTCTGCAGAAATCCACCATGTTTTTCAGTCACTGTGATATTTTTGTCCTTTCTTTTTTCCACGTAAGCAGCCAAATTTTTTTTTTGGACGCACCATGCCTGTCTCTGACCGGCTAATCCACTTGTCTAATCCACTTGACAGTCACCCCCAACTCAGGGAGGTCACATGCGTTTGGTCCTTTGCAATGACTCACATCTTAAAGTATTGAAGAAGTGTGTTATTTGGACCCAGGCAACGTCGGGATCATTAATAAACGATCACCTTCACATCTACAAATTGCAAAACAAACTGATTCTGAGTCTGTACCTGCCAGAAGTCGGCCACAGTGGAGGGCAGGGGGCCTTGGGTGGCGATGTAGGCGGGGCTCCTGGGGTCGTGGTCCATCTGAAAGAGAGAATTTAAATTGTATTTTTAAAATTTAATGAGTGAGTTTAATGGTATTTTATCTCAAACAACAAATGTGTTCTTCTATTTGACATTTTGACAAAGGAGCTTCAGAAATAGGACAGTTTTAGTTTGAGACTAACTATGACCTGGTTTAGTCCAAAGTTAGATCAGGTTTAGTCTTGGTATAGTCCTAGTTTAGTTTTTTTTTTTTTGGCATAGTTCTTGTGGACTCTTGGTTTTGTCCTGGTCTAATTCTAGGTTTAGTCCCAGTTCAGTGCAATTTTGATGTGATGATTGTGTACGCATCCCTGGTTTATAGACCTGATTTAGTCTTTGTTCAGACCTGTGTAGCTGTGGCATAGTCCAGGTATTGAACAGTTTTATGCCTGTATTGTAAAGTCTATTGTCAGTAAGATTATTTAAAGCACTCTTCAACATTTGCACCCTTCCCAAATCCTGTTTTTACCATCTATTTTCAGCATATCCATTACATGTGTTCCCAGTGCTGTCGGCCCCACCCACCACCAACACTCACACACCACATTCAGACTAGGCAATGTGGGTCAAGTGTGTTGCCCAAAAACACAATGACAGTTTTGCCACTGGCGCCTCACTGTGGCACCTGTTATTTCCATCAGTCTCCCATCCAAGTACTAACCAGGACTAGCCCTCCTTAGCTTCAGAGACCAGACTGGACAAAGCTTAGACACAGAGGTTTGTTTTGGGGCAGGTGGGAGCATGCTGCTCACTGAGGCAGGGTTAAAGCCGTGTGGGAGTGAGAGCGAGACAGAGAGCGCCTCTTCAATATGCAAATGCAATTATTAATCTGGACCATTAAAGATATAACAAACAAGGCTATATATTCTACTGCTAATGAAGTAAGAACTAATCCAGAACTAAAGTAAGGACTGAACCAGGACTAACGTAACTGAACAAGGACTGAACCAGCAATAAACTGGGACTGAAGTAAAACAAAGCCTAATTATAACACTACACATAGGCCAAACCAGGACTAAATCCTGTCCAAACCAAGAGTATACCTGCAACCAGGACTAGTTACAGTGTGGAAAACTAGGCACTACACCACTGGGCTCTGGAAACACTGGTGAACTATAGATTACATGACTCCTATTGAGCGTTCCCATTGGCTGAAGGCTGCAGAGAGCCCGTGACGTAAACAGGAGGCAGAGTGTAACTGTCATCAAAGCCAAGGAACCAGGAGTCCCTAAATTCTCTGCATCTTGTCGGGGTGTGAGGCTTAGCATTCCATGTTGGTTTTAGGTAGTCCCCTAGGAACCATCTCCCCAAAGAGACACAATCAATTTGGCTTTACAAATGAGAAGCATCCCTCTCTCTCTTCTACTCTCCCTCCTCTCTCTTCTACTCTCCCTCCTCTCTCTCTGATACTCTCCCTCCTCTACTCTCCCTCCCTCTTCTCTCTCTTTTAACTTCCCTCCTCGACTCTCTCTGTAACTTTCTCTCTCACTCTATCTATCTCTTTTTCCCCTCCTTTACTCCTCTATAATCTTCTCCCTCTCTCTATCCTTTTCCCTCTCTTTTCTTCCTGTCCTCCTGTTTCTCCTCTCTCCTATCTGTATCTCCTCTCTCACCCTTAGACTATACCTATCTTTTTCTCCCTTGCATCCTCTTCTCCCTCTCTCCACCCCCTCACTCTTTTTCCTCTGCAGTCCCTCTCTTTACATATATGTCCTCTCTATCACACTATGACATATTCTCTATCTCCCTTCTCCCTCTCTTCTTTCTCTCTCTCCTTTAATCTCCATCCCTTTCTCCCTCTTTCCTCTCTCTCTTCTTCCTCTCTTCTCTCTCTCTGGGGGTTAGAGATGTCATCAGTATTCAGCAGAGGAGCAGAGCAGGAGCAGAGCCAAATACAACTGAGTGTACTGTCAAAACCAGAACTAAACCAAGATTAAACCAGGACTAAAATAGGAATAAATCAGGACTAATCCAGGAAACAGGACTGAAACAGGACTGAACCAGAACTAAATCAGGACTAAATCAGAACTAAACCAGGACTAAACTAGGAATAAACCAGGACTAAATCAGGAATAAACCAGGAATAAACCAGGACTAAACCAGGACTGAACCAGGAATAAACCTGGACTAAACAAGAACTAAACCAGCAATAAACCAGGAACACACCAGGACTGAATCAAGACTAAACCAGGACTAAACCAGGAATAAACCAGCACTAAATCAGGACTAAACCAGGACTAAACCAGGACTGAACCAGGACTGAACCAGGACTAAACCTGGACTAAACCAGGACTAAACTAGCAATAAACCAGGAATACGACTGAACCAAGACTAAACCAGGTCTAAACCAGGACTAAACCAGGACTAAACCAGGACTAAACCAGGACTGAACCAAGACTAAAGCAGGAGTAAAGCAGGAGTAAACTAGGACTAAACCAGACCTAAATGAGGACTAAACAAGACCTAAACCAGGCCTATTTTAGGACTAAATTAGATGTACCTAGACCAGAACGTAAGTAGGACAAAGCCAATATTTAACCAGGACTAAATCTGCAATAAATTAGGACTAAATCAGGACCGAACCAGGACCAAAGCATGATTAAATTAGTACTGGTTTAGTCCTGCTTTAGTCCTTAAAGCAGGACTAAACCAGTACTAAACAAGGATTGAACTAGGATTAAACCATGACTAAACAAGGACTGAACCAAGACTAAACCAGGACTGAACAAGGTCAAAACCAGGATTAGGGCAGGCCTATGTGAGGTCTAAACCAGACCTATCTAGACCAGAATGTAACTAGGACAAAACCAGTATTTAACCAGGACTAAACCAGGACTAAAGAAGGCCTAAACCAGAACTAACCCAAAGTACGGTGTAGCAGACTTACAATGGGGCTGGCGTTGATGTAGTCGGAGTTGGCCTGGCTGTTCTCCACTTTCAGTGTGATTCTGGAGTGATCGTCTGAAAACAAACATGTTAAAATTTCTGGTCTGTTTGAAATCTTTTCTTATGCCGTAAAACATAAAAATGCACCAGGACTCACACGCAACCACAGCGGCCGAGCGATTCTTCTTGGCGTTTCCATCTTTAAGCCCGATGGTGGCGCTGCTGGGTTCAGCCTGGTATGCACACAGAGCCTCCCACTCCTGCTCCAAACGGTCCTTATTTTTTAGGTGATCTTCCATGTACGCCTGACAGGAGGAGAGGAAGAGAGGAAAAGAGGAAGAGAGCAAGAGAGGACAGGAAGAGAGGCATAAATGACCAGTGCCCAATATTTCCCATGTATTTGAGCAAAATGTGTCTTGCCCCAGTACAGATATATTGCATAAGCAGCTCTTGAGGTCAGAAAGAAAACTGTGTTTTATTGTCCGATAATCAGAAAGTGTGTGTTAGCATGCTAGTTGTTGTTAGGGTTACAGTAATGGCAAAACTCCAGTCTGGCCTCGGAAAGTTGCAAAAAGTGAACGGTGAATACTTAAGATGCTCTGAATGCATAAGGTAAGGAATAACTTTGGACCACTGCAAACCCTTCAAAATTAATTTGTTGTTTTTCAAATTTTAAGACACTAAAAATCAGGTATTATTGTTTCAGCAATAAAAATATCTGTAACATTAACATGTAGCATGTATGACTCAGTATGTGTGACATGTAAGACTCCCTGCAGTGGGCGGGGATAAGAGGTAGGCAAAAACATTTTCTGAGGACTCAAGCCTCAAATGCACCTTTGAGTAAGAAAACGAAAAGGGAAAGTTATTATAACATTATTAAAATAGAAGTTGATACATAAGATGTCTTTAATAAATGAAAGACAAACTTAATGCCATACTGTGGAACATTCCAGACACAAAAATAACTTCCATGAGGGTACATAGTGCATCTTTAAAAAGCACTAACACATCTATAAGCTTTCTCTCTCTGACCTTAACATCCAGAACATCACAGTCACTTCAGCACCAAGGACAGCTCCACTCTTTCAGCAGAGCCTAAACTTCTGCTTTTCTCTTTAAATGAAGTTCCAATTGTGCCGACCGCAGCAGAGCTTTGACACTGGATCAGTTTAATTAAGTTCAGCCTCAGAATCTCAGAATCTGAGTGATTCTGAAAGGAAACCAGATTATACAGAGGTGCAGCTGATCAATTTTATCAACTGTAACATGTACAGTTAAAAAAAAACCTAACAAGAACACACAAGAAAAGGACCATAAGGACTTAAATGAGACCAAACCAGGACTAAACCAGGTCTAAACCAGGACAGGTTCTTCTTTTGGTCCCTAAGGTGTTCCTCAATGTGATCTGGACAAAGAGGATCATCTCTCACTCTTCTGAAACTCTCAGATCCGAGGATTTATTAACCTGAGTGCTTCAATCTGCTTAAACACAAACACCACAGACTCAAAAGGATCCCAAGGTCTGGACTAGAACTGGACTTAGACACAAATACCAGGGGCTGACTCAGAGTCTTCAAACACCTGGACTAGAACTAGACCAGATCTAGGTTAAACCTGGATTAGAGCAGGATCAGACCTGGACCAAACCTGGATCAGACCTGGACTAAATCTGGATCAGACCTGGACTAAACCTGGTATAAAGCTGGACTTAGACAAAAACCCCAAGAACTGACACACAGTCCCTAAGGACCTGGACTAGACCTGGACTAGACTTGGACTAAACCTGGACTACACCTGAATTTATTGATCCTGGTCTGTCCCTGGTGCTTGTGTCTAAAACCTGGTCTAAACCTGGTCTAAACATTATTTAGAGACAGGGTCTGGTACCATTTGATTTTTGTTTTGAAATGGGAATCCAAAATTGCAAAATGGCTGTTTCCTGTTTCCCAATCTCAAAACTAAATAGAAAATTGTGACAAATCATTATTTGTCTTTAAAAAAAACAAATTTGGAAAAAGAAAAATGATTCCCTGTGGTGAAGTTGTTTGGAAATTGCTTGGTGAAGCACATCTCTTCTTGGGTTCAGGCACCGGGTGCTGCGCAGAAGCAAAGCTGTGGGCAGGTGAGGAGATTTGGAAGGTGAGGGGGATTCAGGCAGGTGAGGGGATCTGGAGAGCTGAGCGGATCAGGGCAGGTGAGATGGTGGATCTGCTGTCTTTCTGTGGCCCTGTTACCCCTGTTTGAAGCCGAGTAGTCAGAGGCAGAGCGGGGTTCACTGCTCGAGGCTGCTAGACAGGACAGGACTGGGGAATGTCCTCATCGACTGCACTGCGGCTGACTCGCTGTGGAGAGTTTACACGAACAACTTTTGGAGTTCTGCGTAACTGCTTCTGTCCAACATGAGAGTAGAGAATGCTCTAGCCTGAGAGCAGGGTAGGCTCCCAGCCGGCAGGCATGGCAGGAGGAGCTTACGTGGATTTGGGGACAAGAATGTGGCATACATTTTCAGCCAGCATCAGCACCGAACGGGATGCACGCTCCTCAGCCTTGAGTGGACCGGGCACACAAGGACCACATGGTCAGTGAAGCCAATGGTCAGAGTAGTTGCAAACAACTCAGCAACTGAGCTTATACCACAATGGAATCATCTCTAAACAAGGACTAAACCAGGTCTAACCCGACGCCCTGCATACAACTAAACCATGAAAACAGCCCCATGCACCATGACCCCCACTCTCCAAACCTCAATTTGCTTGTTACCTTGTGAATGTTGATAAAAATTATGTTGGTTAAATAAATATCTCATATGAACAATATTGAGCAAAGTGTTCATTTGTGAAAAGTGTCACTGTCTGTAATGAGACAGCAGTACCAACAGCGTTCAATCAGGAATGTACCACTAAAATCCCACTCTCAGGAGCATTCCCCAGCCCCGCTCCCCAGCCCCACTACCCAGCCCCGCTCCCCAGCCCCGCTCCCCAGCCCCGCTCCCCAGCCCCGCTCCCCAGCCCCGCTCCCCGCCCCTGAGCCCCGCTACCCAGCCCCGCTGAGCTAATGTGGCTTCTGTCAACAGGATGGTGAGTACTGCTCTGCCTCTGCTCCATCTCAAGGGGACCGCAGACAGTGTGTCCACCATCTCATGCTGTTCAGATCCCCTCACCTGCCCACAGCTTTGCCTCTGCACAGCCCCCGGTGCCTGGGCTCAGGAAGAGATGCTCTTCACTGGGCACTTGGCATGAGGCTTTGAGTACTGGTCTATGAACAAAACATGGACAAAAACAAATATCCAATTTCCAAATAACTTCACCACAGAGATTGGTTTTTCGTTTTCCACTTTTGGTTCTAAACACAAATAAAGGATGGTTTCCCGATTTTCTATTTA
This sequence comes from Periophthalmus modestus, assembly GCA_019594935.1. Taxonomy (NCBI): domain Eukaryota; kingdom Metazoa; phylum Chordata; class Actinopteri; order Gobiiformes; family Gobiidae; genus Periophthalmus; species Periophthalmus modestus. The sequence continues at coordinate 23,143,603 of JAIEZT010000026.1, forward strand.
GTTTGGGAAACAGGAAACAGCTGTTTCCGATATTGGATTGCCCATTTCAGAATTTCACCCACGACACCCACTCCTGGAGCACCAACTGATGATGTCACCAGGTGTTACAGATTGTTGTGGAGAGGGAGACTAAATCTGCAGGATTATTGAAACATGTGTGAATGAAACAAAACACAACTCCAGGGATCTTTCTGAGGAGGACACAACATTAGAACAACAGTTTAATATAGTATTCATGTGACACTTGTTAGATCCAAAATGGTGGCCCTTGTCTCCTGCTGTGTGATGTATAAGAGCCACAATGGAGTCTGTGGTTCAGTTTCAGGAGGATTACACTGCTCCTGAGGACTCAGATAATCCTGTTACACAACAATCACTGTGAGAGCGGAGAAGGACTAGAGCATGACTGAAGCAGAACTGAAACCAGGACTATACCAGGACTGAACCAGGACCGAACCGGGACTAAAGCAGGACTAAAGTAGGACTGAACCAGGACCAAACCAGGACGAAAGTAGGACTAAACCAGGACTGAACCAAGACTAAAGCAGGACAAAAGCAGGACTGAACCTGGGAGTAAAGCACAACTAATGTGGAGCTAAACCAAGACTGAAGCAGGACAGACCAGGACTAAAACACGACTAAACCAGGACTGGACCAGGACCTAACAAGATCAAGCTCAGAATGGAATCAGGACTGAAACCAGACATTAACTAGGTCCAACCCAGAACTGAACAATGAGTAAATCAAACCTAAATCTGTTCTAAATAAAATACCTAAAAAATCCAGCGGGAGAAAATACCTCTTGTCACTGATAGAAATGATCAGGGAAAATACCAAACAGTGAGACAGAATACTGACACTGCTCCGTCATATCTCATCTTGTTTGAGCATTAGCGTTAGCATTAGCATGTCCATCTGAGTGTCTTGTATCAGACCTGCAGCCCTGTCGTCTCCCATTTTATCTCAGCCTCTCGTTTTACCTCAGAACCATTAGGGCTTTTTCTGAAACTCATTTTAATAAAGATCCTGTTCATTTGTAACTGCCTCCAAAAATAAAACACTATTATTATAAGACTGGAGTCCTCCTCTGCATCCTCTGCCCCTGTCCTCTGCTCCTTTGGCCCTCTCCTCTGCTTCCTCTGCTCCATCTGATTCTCTCTTCTGCATCCTCCTGTCTCAGAGGAGGATAAGAGCGGGTTTATGGGGGTTGCTGTAGAATCCGTGGGCGTAACGTGACGAGCCGGAACATAAGGATCAAATCCAGAGCAAAAATAGGACACAAATATGAACAGGTTTGGAAGAAAAATGGGGAATACTCACATATATAAGCTTAACATCCTGTTCTGTTGAGATTTTAACCAAGTTTTAGTTGCTCTTCTCACTGACCCTCTGAAGTTGTATTTAGAGTGATTCATGTTTGAGTAATCTTTATTCTCCTGTATTCAAGATGTCATTGCTCTGATCTTACCCCAGTTTCACCTCCACCGGAACAAGCCCACTGTGACGTACGCATTTCCTTCTTCAGTTTTATTTTCATACTCAGTGATGCACATAGGATTCGGCAGCGTCACATAGCCATTTTAGCACAAATGAAAAAAAAAATTTGCTGCTCGCTAGTGTGATGTGCAGCAATCCACAGGAGGGGCCGACAGCATGCGGCGCTTTGTTGTCATGACATTTGCAGTGATGTATCTTAAAGGGGCAGGAGGGAATTGGCTCCTAATACCTCGTCAGCAGATTTGCTTAAGTTGTTTTAACTCAATATTGCGATTTAAAATGTCCAAATTATACATAAAATAATGAGCCACAGGTGTAATACATTATCAAATATATAGCAGACATAGCACACATAGGTAAAACAGTAGATTTCTCTGTACCAGGATCATGTGACCAGTGGAGATGTCCAGGCTGGAGGCGGCTGGTTCTTCGCTCCATGAGGAGAGACTGGCCCGACCTGAGGGACTGCTCAGACCTGCTGCTGCATCAGAGAACTGAGACGACACGCTGTTTATGCGGGAAGACAAGGGCTCCGAGCGCTCTGAGGGTTTGACCGACATGCGCTGGCGACACAGCTCCTGCAGGGGGAGACACACACACAATGGCGGAGTGGTTAGCCTCCTCTCAGTAAGGAGGTCGTGGGTTAGACCTAATCCCTATGAATGGATGTTTATGCATGTTTTTGGAGGTAAGGTAAACCAGAAGCATCAGTCAAACCCTGCATGAGCTCATATGTAGTTGTTGTCGTTTAGCAGAACACCTTTTCAAACTGTCTATATTAATATCATGTATTTTAATAGCTATTTTCAAATTTACTAATGTGAACTACCAACATCCTACCACTGAGACTCTGCCTCAGTGTTCACAAAAAACATGAATCATATTTGTAAAGTTGTATTCGTGAAACAGGAGCAAGCAGAGTCCACTGTATGAGAGATCACCGCTCAAAAAAAGTGCTTTGGGAATTAGATTTGTAGAATTACATCACAGTAAACATTATTCAGGCTCCAAAGCTCTAAACATATTTTATAAAGGTGTGGCTGATGAGTGGTCAGCTCCCTCATCACACAACAACAACAACAACAACAAGATACATGGTTTGATTTCTGGACTAGATTTGCTCAAACAGGAGAGTGAGGACAGTGGTAGCAGCTCAGGAGTAATGCTACATCTGATCTCAGTCCTGGCTTAGTCCTGGTTTAGTCCTGGTTCAGTTCTGGTTTAGTCCGGGTGTAGTTCTGGTTTCAGTTAGTTTTAGTCCTGGTTTAGTCTAGTTCTGGTTTAGTCCTGTTCTAGTCCTGGTCTAGTCCTGGTTTAGTCCTGGTTAGTTCCTGGTTTAGTCCTGGTCTAGTCCTGGTTCAGTCCTGGTTCAGTCTAGTCTGGTCTGGCTTAGTCCTGGTTTAGTCCTGGTTCAGTCCTGGTTTAGTCAGTGCATTTCTGGTTTAGTTCTGGTTAGTCCTGGTTTAGTCCTGGTCTAGTCCTGGTTAGTCCTGGTTTAGTCCTGGTTCAGTCCTGGTTCAGTCCTCTAGTCCTGGTCTAGTCCTAGTCTACTGGTCTAGTCCTGGTCTAGTCCTGGTCTAGTCCTGGTTAGTCCTGGTTTAGTCCTGGTCTAGTCCTGGTTCAGTCCTGGTTCAGTCCTGGTCTAGTCCTGGTCTAGTCCTGGTTTAGTCCTGGTCTAGTCCTGGTTCAGTCCTGGTCTAGTCCTGGTTCAGTCCTGGTTTAGTCCTGGTTTAGTCCTGGTTTAGTCCTGGTTTAGTCCTGGATTTAGTCCTGGTTCAGTCCTGGTTTAGTCCTGGTTCAGTCCTGGTTTAGTCCTGGTTCAGTCCTGGTTTAGTCCTGGTTTAGTCCTGGTTTAGTCCTGGTTTGGTACTGGTGGTACTTGGGTTCCTGCCTCACTGATCGTTCTTCGCTGGGTCTATCTTGGGCTCTTCTCGTGGGCGCTGTGCCAGCCTCTGGACTTGGCATCATGAAGCATTCCTAATGTTAAGTCTACGGAGAAGTGTGCCAGCCCCCCCACTCCCCCTTTAAAGAGGGGGGGGTCGAGCTAAGACAAAAGAGAGGAGAGAGAGGCGTGGTGAGGACATGAACCTCTGACCGCGCCGTATGGTCACGACAAACTAACTACAGCACTCAGAACAATAGGGGGGCTAATGAGAGCTATGTTAGCCTCTGATGAAGAGCTAACTAATGTGAACACAGTCAAACACAGTTCAAATGGGTTTAGAATGTCTCAAATATAACTTTGAGAACACAGATTAGAGATGGCTAAAACATGTTTTAGCTCTCTAAACTGCTTCACTCCAGCCCATGCACACTTTCCAAGCAAAAATAGGCTCAGGTTCCCATGTTTTTTTATTTACTCAGGATAGTCCTATAGATATGTAAAATGTCAATTTTTTTAGTCCCAACAAGGAGGTGACCAATACAATTTGACCATATTTGAATGTCCAAGCGTGAAACCAAAGAGCCAATCAGGGGCGAGGCTGTAGAACGCCCCCTCCCATCTGCACCACTGGTTTGGCCGAGTGCTTAGCAGCGCTGTCAATCAAACCTGTTGCTAACTCTAGAGTGAGAGAAATCGGGGGAAGAAGGCAGACATATTGGGCTGTTATTAATGTTCATATCTTGATTTAGGGGAAAAATAGCCAAATAAAAGCTCAGTCGTTACCGGGCAGATGGAGGTGGGGTTAGGTGGGGTCAGTTGTGACTTGGTAGGTGGAGGTCAGTGGGTTAGTCATTACCTGGGAGGTGGAGGAAGGTGGGGTTAGGTGGGGTCAGTCATTACCTGGTAGGTGGTGGTGGGGTCAGTCGTTACCTGGTAGGTGGAGGAGGGTGGGGTTAGGTGGGGTCAGTCGTTACCTTGTTGTTGGAGGTGGGTGGGGTTAGGTGGGGTCAGTCATTACCTGGTTGTTGGAGGAGGGTGGGGTTAGGTGGGGGAGTCGTTACCTGGTAGGTGGAAGTGGGGGGGTCAGTCGTTACCTGGGGAGGAGGTGGGTGGGGTTCAGTCATTACCTGGTAGGTGGTGGGGTCAGTCGTTACCTGGTAGGTGGAGGTGGGTGGGGTCAGTCGTTACCTGGTAGGAGGAGGTGGGCGGGGTCAGTCGTTACCTGGTAGGAGGAGGTGGGTGGGGTCAGTCGTTACCTGGTAGGAGGAGGTGGGTGGGGTCAGTCGTTACCTGGAGGAGGGGGGGGGTCGGTCGTTACCTGGTAGGTGGAGGTGGGGGGGGGGTCGTTACCTGGTAGGAGGAGGTGGGCGGGGTCAGTCGTTACCTGGTAGGTGGAGGTGGGCGGGGTCAGTCGTTACCTGGTAGGAGGAGGTGGGGTCGGCGCTGCTCTCCTGTCCCAGAGTGCTGAGCTTCTCCTTGAGTTTGTGGTGGGAGCGGTTCCTCAGACAGTAGATCACAGTAGAGCCCAGAAGAACCAGGATGATGCACAGGATGGACACCACCGTCAGGACCAGGAACTTGGTCGACTCGGCCTGACTGTACTTAGTGGGAATCTGGATTTATCTGGGTCTCCTGCAGCAGAGAGACAGAGAGAGAGAGAGAAAGAAAAACAGAGGGAGAGAGAGAGAGAAAGAGAGAGAGAGAGAGAGAAAGAGAGGGGGAGAGAGGAGAGAGAAGAGAGAGAGAGAGAGAGAGAAAGAGAGAGAGAGAGAGAGAGAGGGAGAGAGAGAGAGAGAGAGGAGAGAGAGAAGAGAGACAGAGAGAGAGAGGGAGAGAGAGAGAGAGAGAGAGAGAAGAAAGAGACAGAGAAGAGAGGGGAGAGGAAAGAGAGAGAAAGAAAGAGACAGAGAGAGAGAAAGAGGGAGAGAGAGAGAAAGAGAGAGAGAAAGAGACAGAGAAGGAGAAAGAGAGAGAGAGAGAGAGAGAAAGAGAGAGAGAGAGAAAGAGACAGAGAAAGAAAGAGGGAGGGAGAGAGAGAGAGAAAGAGACAAAGAGGGAGAAAGAGGGAGAGAAAGAAAGAGAGACAGGGAGACAGAGAGGGAGAGAGAGAAAAGAGAGAGAGGGAGAAAAAGAGAATGAGACAGAGAAAGAGAGAGAAAGAGAGAAGAGAATAGAGAGAAGACAGAGAGAGGGGAGAGAGAAGAGAAAAAGGGGGTGACGAGAGAGAGAGAGGAGAGAGAGGGAGTGAGAGTGACAGAGAGAAAAGAGAGAGAGAGCCAGAAATATGAAGAACACATTAGATCTTTGTAACTTGTGGAGTTTCAAAGTCGCTCTCACACACAGCACATTCAGATCAGAGCATCCGATCGATAAGAGTCTGACCCTAACTGCACTCACATTACTACAAGTACAGGAGTTCACAACTACTTAAGGAGGAGGGTATTTTACTTCTGTGGGGTATAACTGTAACATATAACATATATAGATCACCATGTTACCTTTTATTGTCTTGAAAGTGCTATATTCATTTTCAAAACAACATATTAACATGTTTTATGACTCAGTCAGCTGCATCCCACTAATGAAGCTACTGCACATCTCATCAGGTCTGTGAAGTTGCTGTGTACACTTTTGTATCGTATTTTTGTAAATTTATGGAAAACGGCTGGTGCTCTAAAATGCAAAATACCCCGTCTTTCAACAGAAAAGAACCAGGAAACGTATTTCTATGTCAAAAAGGTAGATTAAACTCATGATTCACTCTCAAATCTTCAGCTAGCTCACTCCATACCCTTTCCTTCGTGCTGATGTGCATATGCATTCATACACAGGCAAAAGTGGGAGAGATGTCTTGCCCAAGGGAACAACATTAGGACCCATGTGGACACAGAGAGGACATTTGACACAAAGGGGACATTTCAGAACATGTTTGTAGAAGTCTAAACTACAGGGTTAGCAGCTTTCATACAGAATGAGACCCCACAGAGACAGAGGGAGGGCATCTGACACACAGGGAGGTTTAGTTCTCAAAGAAGACATTAGATTACCCAAAGAACTGCAAAGTTTTTTGATTGCACCATTCAAATGTGCACGTTGGACCACACAGAAGAGCAGAGTTACTGTAAAAGTAAATGGAGGGAGGGGGGGGGTGGTCTTTGTGCCTGTCGCACACTCCACACGGGCAGACAGAGGACCACCCTGGTCCACCCAGGGCCCCCCCCTCCCTGGTCCTCCCGTTGGTCCTCCCCCTGGTTTTTTTTTTTTTTTTACGGAAGAAATTGAAAAGTTGAAACGTTTTTGGTTAACCCCTTAAATGTCCTTGCAGGTAATTCACAGACTACTACTACGCCAACTACTACTATTATTACTACTACTGTTACTACTACTATTAGTACACTACTATTACTACTACTACTACTGATAATACTGAGCCTTTAATCACGCAGAGGTTTGTGGAAGATGCATTTCGGAGTAAACCTGATGTTCTCTAACAGTGAGTGATCCTTGTGTTTCTAACTAATGCACTGGATCAGTTACAGTGAAAATACATTTATAAAGTACACGATGTGAATACAGTCATGCTTGGAGTAAAAACAGAACAAATGCATGTTTGAAAACCACACTCAAATTGTCCTTATTTTTCCAAATTCAAAACTGGGTAAAAGCAAAGTCACTGCTAACAGATATTTAAAACTCAGACTTTCAAAAATGATTTCAAACTTACTATAACCCAACAGTCTGATGAATGTGTTAAATCATGTTATAATTACCACATCAAAAACAGACCTGGAGCTGTGTTTTGTTTCATTCCCACATGTTTGAGTAACACTTTATTATTAGTCTATAACATCTCCAAAGCTCAAAATGCTCTGTTCCACCTTGTGATGTCATGAAGTGGTAGTTTAACCACAGTAACATGTCCTTTTACCTTATGTTCAGTCGAGATTCCAGGACTGAAATGACCCAAATGATTCTAGTGAAGGTGTGTGGAGCTTAAAAACACAATGGAGCACTTCCTGTACCACCACATGACATCACAAGGTGGAACAGAGTGTTTCTGTTTGGGAGAAGAACAAAGACTAAATATGCAGGGTTTATGTGTTAAACCTTTAATATCAATACATTCTGAATGAAAAAACTGGTGTCTTTGTATTAATCAACCAGCATCTCATACTCTCGGCTTTACAGATAAGGCAATGCAATTTAAATCTAAACTCGAATGTGGCATCTCATAAGCCAATTAAAAGGAATTAATTAGACGTTACATTTAAAGAGCCCATATTATGGTGTTTTCTGTTGTTTCCTCATCACAAACAGACCTAGAGTTGTGTTTTGTTTCATTCACACATGTTTAACACACAAACCCTGCATATTTAGGCTGAGTTCTTCTCTGAAACTGAAAACACTCTGTCCCACCTTGTGATGTCATGTGGTAATAGAGAAAGTGCTCCATTGTGGTTTTTAAACTTCATACACTATCACTAGAATCATTTGGATCATTTCAGCCCCGGAATTCACAATTTCTACTGAACTAAAGGTAAAAAGGAGCTGTTAACTTGAAAACAACCACTTAATGACATCACAAGGTGGAATGTAACATTTTGAACTTGCAGATGACAGATTAATAATAAAGATTTACTCAAACATGTGAGAATGAAACAAAACACAACTCCAGGTCTGTTTTTGAAGAGGTAGCAGCGTTATAACATGACGTAAAGCTCACAAGAGTCCATTTTGGGGCCATTTTGTGCAATATAGATCAGTAGAAATGGATGAATGGGTAATGATACTAACATACTGGATACAGGGCCGTCAAAAGTATTGAAAATCGGACACTAATCGATACTAAAACTAGTATCGAAACAAGACACTCGTTGGAGTAGGTATCGATACTGAAAAAGAAATCACATAACTGGATAACATTTGACCTTTCCTGGACAGAACCACATTTTGGGAATCAGGATTGGTATCGAGAATCGAGTCTCTCTGAGTCTTTAGTATCGAAATCCAGTTTGAAATTTGAATATCGCGACAACACTAACTAGATATGACCTCATAAGATTGTTTTGAGGATTTTCAGACCTGGAAGATGAGCTTTTACAGAACATACTCACGCTAAAGCAATGAACGAATGAATGCAGAGTGATACAGACTAGACATGAAAACAGGGGCACTCCTTCAAACAGCCAAAAGCTCCTACCCCAAACCCACAAGACAGATCCAGAGACGGCTTCACGTATCCCAGTCTCCTCTCCTCCTCCTCTCCTCCTCACGTTTCACCTCCTCTATCGCCGTAAAAACCACGTCCATCGCTCGGATCCTCGCTGTTTGTGCAGAAAAACTTTGCATTTTCGGGGCTAGTCCTGCTTAGTGTTCGCTCCATGTCAGAGGAGAGGGGAGCGATAGAGAGGAGCGGCGGAGAGGAGCGACAGAGCACGCTAAAGCGGTTAGCATAGAGAGCAGGAGGGAGCACAGAGGACAGGTTTTATCCAAATGTGCACAAACCCACCCACTCAACGCCGCTACTGTGAAAGAGAGAGAGAGAGACCACCCCCGTAACCAAGGCAACCGCGTGAAAAGAGGAAGGAGGGACAGAGGAGAGGGAGAGGGGGAGACGAGGGAGGGAGAGACGAGGGAAGGAGGGAGAGAAGATAAAGAAAAGAGAGAGAGAGAGAAGGGGGAGAGAGAAAAGAGGGAGATGTAAGACTTTAGAGGAAGAGACGGGCCTGTTTGTGCTAAATGGCAATAATGAAACGTCTGAACGGTTTATGTTCATGTTGAGATCATGTTAATTGTTTTTAATATGAAAAAAAGAAAATTGTGTAAAAGCTTGAAGAGGTTTTAGCCGTATCACCCATGTCTAGAACATAGAGAGAGAAGGAGACAAGAGTGGAGAGAACAGGAGAGAGAGGAGGAAAACAGACAGATAGATAGATACATAGATAGACAGACAGAGGAGAGAAACAGCTAGATAGATAGACAGATAGAGGGAGGAGTGAGGGTGGCAATCCACGAGCGAATGCACTCAGGTCTTACAGTTTAGCATTACTCAGTTATTAACAGCTACATACAAGCAGCTACTGTGCTTAGCCTCATTTAAACAGCTCAACTCCACTGGGCTCCAGGCTTTGGGACCTGCTTCAAAATGAATGAATACGATCACATTATGTTTTAATAAAATACTGTGATACTGATCCTGCACCTGTTCACACACATAAGACCTCAGGCTAAAGAAGAAAGGGAGGAACAAGGGATTAGAACAGAGAGAGGGAGAGAGGGGGGGCAGAGGGAGGGAAAGAGACGGGGTTGAATAAAGATAAGAGGGGGAGGGAATGAGGGGTGAGAAAAGAAGGGAAAGAGGGGAATGAGATGGGAGGAAGAGAGTCACAGATAGAGAGGGAGAGAGGCAGACAGTGAGGACAGAGAGAGAGAGTGACGGACGGAGGAGAGCAGCTGCTGCAGACAGAAGCACTTTACAAACACACAGTGATGGAGTCGTGCAGCCGGCTCAGACACAGAGCTCACATACACTTTCCTGTGTTCATAGGGTTCATGCAACTCAACTTCAATGTGGCGCTCACTCTGGGACTTTTGAACCGAGCCGAGCCCAGGTACCACTGTGGAGCGTCCTAAAGCCCACACTCACACCTGCACAACCGAACCACGGCCCTGATGACGTCATCACGCGGCGCTGTTTGTTTATATGTGGAGCGGCAGTGCTAACGCTTTAGCGCAGAAAACAAAACAGTGAGTAAGATATGAGTCCTGCTGTGAATCTCCTCTGTGAGATTATGCATTAAACAACAGTTTGGTGCAGCGAGGACAGCAAAAGACGAGGCTTCAATATCTCTGTCTGTCACCGTCCTGACTGAAGGAGAGCGTGGGTTTGACGGGAGTTTGGAGCAGAGAGCATTCACTTTTTACTCTTATCCTCTGTCCTCTCCATGCACAACACAGGGCTCGTAAACATAAATTGTGCGTTTGCGTGTATGAGCAAAACGCACACAACCGTGCGTGCTTTGGGCTCCCTTCTCCAACCGGGACAAAGTCCCAACCGGGCCAAAGTCCCAACCGGGCCAAAGTCCAACCGGACAAAGTCCCAACCGGGCCAAAGTCCCAACCGGGCCAAAGTCCCAACCATGCCGCGCTTTAGCCACTATCCGTGCTTGGGCATAGTTCATTTGCACTCACGGTAGACACATGCAGGAGCAATCCGCACTTGGCACAGTTGGATTAGGCCAGTGTAAGCGCACCCTAAAAGACCTCAACAACATCATTATTATAAAACAGAGATAGAACTGTAAACATTGTAATATTTAAATGTGTGCTCTTGAAGTCAGTTTATTCTAGATGTGCCCCCTGCACATGACGCGAGAGGGAGAGAGGGAGGGAGAGAGGGAGGGAGAGAGCGAGGGAGAGAAAAGGAGGGGCTTCTCTTCTCCTCTACTTTGTATTCACACCCTCCTCCTCCTCCGCCTCTCCCTTTCCTCAGCCCCTCCTGGACATGCGCTTTGTCCCTGCTCGACATCTGGACCTGTCAGAGCTCTGCTGAAACCTCCAGGAGTCAAAATGATTTTTATTCAAAACATTAATTGATTTGAATAGTTTTAATGAGTTTACATGTATCTATGTATTAAGTGTATAAGTCACAGCATCACTTTATAGTCTGATACTTCAGCCTGAAGTATTCAACTCATGACCTCAACTTTTTCATAAAAAGTTCAAGTTAAAGCCATATTTTAGTTTAGAACATCCTCCGTGGAGATATAAGACAAGACCATCTGGTCTCTGAAAGATGTGAAAAGTGCTTATAAACTCATCCTGGGGAATAATTAGGATGCTCGAAGTGCATAAGGTAAGTGAGGAATAACTTTTAATGCCACACTGTGGTCTCTCGGCTGGCCTGGGAACGCCTTGGGGTCCCACTGGAGGAGCTGGAGGACGTGTATGGGGTGAGGGAAGCCTGGGAGTCCCTGCTTAGACTGCTGCCCCAGCAATCCGGCACCAGATAAGCGGAAGAAAATGGATGGATGGCCACACTGTGGAACTTTCCAGGCAAAGCAATTACATCTCTATGGAAACAAGCTGATGGTCAAACCCCAGGGCTCGATGATATGCTGATAAAAATCAAATCAAATGAGCTCTTTTGGTCATACTGTGATTCACTAGATCTCTAGTCACTCCTCCCTGCCAACGCCTCCTATTGGTCGTCCTCTGTAAGGCTCGGAGTGAGTGACAGGTAGATGTAACCAATCACAGTGAGGCGTGAACTTTCAGAAGCAGATGACCGATCTACTCTCAGCCCTAAGAAAATATAGTTTCTGAATCATGATCAGTAATGGATGTGGTATTCTGGCTCCAGGAAAATTGAGATATTTGTTTTTGCCATGTTGCCCGACCCTGAAGTCCCACCATAGTTTTTAAGCATATTATAGTTGTTTCCCTCATCACTGACCCTGAAGTTCTGTTTGGATTCATCCATGTTTCAGCTATTTTAAATTGTTTATTTTCAAGATGCCATTTTGCCAATCAACCCCCTTTTTCACCTCCACCGGTACAAGCCCACTGTGACCTACACGCCCACTGTGACTTACGAACCTCCTTCTCCAGTTTTATTATTTTAATCGGTGATACTCGTAGGACTGGGCAGCATTACGTAGTCATTTTGGTACAAATTTTAAAAATGGGCAAATCGCTAGTGTGATGTGCAGCTATCTATAGGGGGCACCCACAGCATGTGGCTCCCATTGGGCACCACAGTTTTCTAATGCGGAGGTCAGAGGACATATTTCTTTTATTAAGTCGTTTTAGATGAATATTGTGATTTAAAATGCCCACATCATAAAATAATGATCCACTGGTAACTATAGAACGACACAAGCACAATATGTCTTCTTTAAATACTACACAAAAGATATATGCCCCCCCTCTCAGATAGACCCTCTTTGGGCTTGGTCTCTGGACTGTCCCTGGACAAAAGACCCCTCCTCTGAGCCCCACAAGTCTGACATTCATGGCCATAAATCTAACCCCCAAGACAGTAAACCACCACAACATCTGGTCTATACAAGAACCAAAACTGAACCAGGACTGAACCAAGACTGAACCAGGACTGAACCAGGACTGAACCAGGACTGAACCAGTTCTAAACCAGTACTGAACCAGGACTGAACCAGGACTGAACCAGGACTGAACCAGTTCTAAACCAGGACTGAACCAGGACTGAACCAGTACTGAACCTAGACTGAACCAGGACTGAACCAAGACTGAACCAAGACTGAACCAAGACTGAACCAGGACTGAACCAAGACTGGGACTGAAACCAGGAACCGGAACTGAACCGGGACTAAAGCAGAAACTAAAGAACCAGGACTGTACCAGGACTAAAGCAGAACCAGGAGTTGTACCAGATTGAACTGAACCAGGTTTGAACCAGGACTGAACTAGGACTGAATGATGACTGAACGAAGACTAAAGCAGAACTAAAGCAGGACTGCACCAGGACTGAACCAAGACTAAAGTAGGACTAAACCAGGACTACTAAACCGTTTTAAACATTTTTTTAAACAACACTTATAGAAAGACGCTCTCTCCCTGATGCCCTCACTGATTCTGTCTAAATCTGATTGTCCCGCCATCAGTTCATGTGTTTTTATTCAGGCTGTGGGCAAAGACAGGGGCGGCTCGGGGCGGCCATTTTGTGCTGAAAACACAATGAAAAAGAGGGCATCTGTAAGAGCACTGAGCGACAGATAACCAGCGCAGGGTCAGACAGGGCGATTCTGATCCAAAACCTGATCACACGGAGGTGTTTATGAAGAATGATTTTTTTTAATTTTTTTTTTTTGCTCCTGTTAATGTTGTACTTAAAGAGGGGGTATTATGCAAAATCAACTTTTTGGAGCTTTCTGCCATGTTATAACATTCCCTTATTAAAAACATGTCTGAAGTCTTTTAGATGTCATCCATGCATGTTTGAGTAATTTAGTGATCTGTCTTGGGCCCTGTTCAAATCCTCTACCAGAATCTTGGCTCTAAGATTCTGTGCAAGGCTCCGCGCACATGACTACATTACCCAAGCTTCCACACGACAATCTCCATAAATACACAAAACCATGATTAAAAACTGTAAACTACAACTTCACAAACCTGATGTGATGTGCAGTAGTTTCATTAGTGGGATGGGATGATGTGTTCTAACAGTTAATACTCCATAGAAATAATATTCCCCCTTTAAAGTTGCTATATTAGGCAGAATTGACTTTAGTGAGCTTTTAACCATGTTACAACACTTGCCTCCTAAAAAACATACCTGGAGTTGTGTTTTCTTTCATTGACACATGTTTGAGTAAGTCTTTATTATTAATCCATCTACATGCTCCAAAGCTCAAAATGCTCTGTTCCACCTTGTTATGTCATGTAGTGGTAGTTAATAGCTACTCTTTACCATTACTTCAGTAGAGATTGGCAATTCCAGGGCTGAAATTATCTAAATGAAGTAGAGAAAACTCTACTGAAAGTGTGTAGAGTTTAAAAACACAGTGGAGCACTCTGTATTACCACATGACATCACAACACAACACAACAGGTCTGTTTGTGATGAGGAAACAACATTATAACATCGATCAGAAACATTTTTATATACATCAAAATATGGGCCCTTTTTCTGTTTTTCTGGTAACCACGGTGCTGCATATTTGATTCTGCATTAAGTTTAATCTAAAGGAGAATACTTTTGCCAAGTCATTATTTTCTAAAATCTCTTCAGAAATATTCTAATTATCCCTCTAACTTTGTATAAACAGTGTAAAATCCACATTTCTGTGTCTTTGAGTCTGAAACAGTGATGCTGCTGATCTGAAGTCTGAGGGAGGAGTGTTTCATTTGCACCTCGTCTTCCATTTTAGAAAGATCATTACTGGAAAAAATTGCACCTGGATGTGAAAGCAGGAGAGAGAAAGAGAGAGAGGGAGAAATGGAGAGACAGAGAAGGAGACGGGGACGGACCATCTCCTCTGCTCCATCTCATCCTCTCCTCTGCATCCTCTGCATCCTCTGACCCCCTCCTCTGCACTTGGTGAAGATTACTGTTGTACCTAGAGCTGCCCTGAGGCAAACTGATAAAAGTGAGGCTGCCAATCTGCTGCCGACCACCATCAACATTCACTCATACGTCACACTCACACGAGGCAAAGAGAGTGTCTTGCCCAAGGACTGACGTGGGATTGAACCAGTTTAACTTTTAGGTGGGTAAATGCTTCAAACTGTGGCCGTGTTCACATGCATACTAAAATCTAACTATAATGTGATTTCTGGACCTTTAACATTACTGCCAACTCCTGATGTGCGTAATCAGAGGGACCGTGATCAGACAAAATGCATTTCATTTAAACACATTATTAAACTGATTGTGAGTGCGCATGTAACCAGTGAATCACTGCTGCAGTTAAATCTTAAAACCATAAACAGCGAATAATAAAAAAAAAAAAATGTGTGTGGACTCACATCTGCGACTCCAGCCTCCAGGATCTTAAACTTGGTCTCCCGCTCCAGAGTGTCCTTCTGGTCCACTGCAACACAAAAGGCACTGAGTAATAAGAATAAACATTCATTTGATTTGATGGCATCATTCGAGCGGAGCCAAGGACACCATCAGTCAAACAAACATCAAATTATGAACACTATTACACATGCACTAACCGTATTTAATCAAAATTCACTTCACAGTTTCACATTTTGAAGAAAGACTGAAATATGCTTTAATCTAATCCAAGAACCCCATGCATTTCAGAGCATGTCTGCAGAGGTCTAAACTACAGTTATACAGTGTAAGACCCCATGGAGACACAGAGAGGGCATCTGACGCACAGGGAGGGCATCTGACACACAGGGAGGGCATCTGACACACAGGGAGGGCATCTGACACACAGGGGCAGTGGGTTAGTCTGGTGTCAGTAGCGTGTGTCCTCTTCAGACCACAGCTGTTTAGGACCAGTCAAACTCATTGTTATTGTTAAACTAGAATAGATACAGCTCTTCCTCTTCAGGGTCTAAAGAGGAGCTTACGCCACCTGTTTGTCCTCAGAACAATGTTATTTCCATAGTGATACTCCACAATATGGCATTAAACGTTTGTCTCCATGGAGAGACAAACAGGTGACACGACCAGGCCACTGGTCAGATCTGTGGAGAGGCGACACTGCTCTCAACAAGAATGCATGTTTTGAGGTATTTATGACCAAAGCAATGCAACAGCATCTCCATGGAGGCAAGCAAGTAGACTCTCTGTGGGTTTAGTCCTGAATTTAGTCTGGAATTTAGTCATGGTTCAGTCCTGGTTTAGTCCTGGTTTAGTCCTGGTTTAGTCCTGGTTTAGTCCTGGTTTAGTCCTGGTTTGGTCCTGGTTCAGTCCTGGTTCAGTTCTGGTTTAGTCCTGGTTCAATCCTGGTTCAGTGCTGATTCAATCCCTGTTCAGTCCTGGTTTAGACCTAGTTCAGTCCTGGTTTAGTCCTGGTTCAGTCCTGGTTTAATCCTGGTCTAGCCCTGGTTTAGCCCTGGTTTAACTCTAGTTTAACCCTGGTTTAGTCCTGGTTTCATCCGGGATTAGTCCTGGTTTAGTCCGGGTTTAGTCCGGGTTTAGTCCTGGTTTAGTCCTGGTTTAGTCCTGGTTTAGTCCGGGATTAGTCCTGGTTTAGTCCGGGTTTATTCCTGGTCTAGCCCTGGTTTAGCCCTGTTTTTTAACTCTGGTTTACCCTTGGTTTAGTCCTGGTTTCATCTGGGATTAGTCCTGGTTTAGTCCGGGTTTAGTCCTGGTTTAGTCCTGGTTTAGTCCTGGTTTAGTCCTGCTTTAGTCCAGGTTTAGTCCTGGTCTAGTCCCTCTTCATTCTCTCTGATGCCTTAAAACAAATGGTAGTCTAAAGAGGCCCTGGCTCAGTGTTAGTCCCAAACAGAAGTGGACGCTTCATTTGTCACCCGGGCCCTCCCTGCGTCGGCTTTATGTAAACTCAGAGTATGAGAGGCACCGCGAGGGTCCCAAACGCGCCGGGGGACTCAAAAAGCGCCTCATTTTTCAGCACTGACAAAAGGCCGGCTCCACTGCTCCTGGGCCCCCCAACGCAACCACCAAGACAGGACCAGGAATTATATAAAACAGTGCTGTCACGATACTAAGATTTAAAAATTGATTTCGATACCATAGAAAAGACTCAATACTCGATACCACAATGATAATAAAAAACACTCTTTGTTCAGACAGTAATGTGATTTTCAACATTAAATGGTAGTACTTTCTTTTCTAGTCCCATGTGTCTAATATCTGTGTAATCCCTCAGTGTCCAGTAGGTTCATAGTGGTCCATGGGTGTATACTAGTCCATGTGTCTTATACTTGTTCTGATACAGCTCAGCTCTAAAGCTTCAGGAAAAGTTTATTTCTGTCCTGTGAATGACACTTGCTCAAATGAGTATCTAGTTTCAACACTAATTTTAATACTGGCAAGTATCTGATTTTTTCTACTTGTGACAACCCTGCTATAAAATACTGAAAAGGTAAAAATGGTAATAAATAACTGTCTAAAAGCTAATTAAAAATGCAATTAACATATGCTCCTATTATATCTTTTTGAGGTTCTTGAGAAGTTGCGCTAAAATAAATACATCCTGACCATAGACTGTATATATAATGGACATAGCAAACCTACTAGCCGCTACGTTCCAAATAAGAAGTGGTCATGTTGCTCATTTCTCGTCATTTTGGTCTAAAATTGTTCATATTAACCTACTCTACATGATCATGGTATTTTCATTTCACTATTGTGTCCATAACTCAAGATATGAACATTAATAACAGACAAATTAGACACCTTGTTATCTCGGGGTTGCTACCGCTGCTCCCGCTTAGCAACAGGATAGACTGACAGTCTTGCTAAGTTCCCGCTCCCTGCTAAACCAGATGTACAGGCGGGAAAGGGCATTATCTTCAACAGCCTCAACAGCCAGGATTGACTCTTTGGTTGCTATGACAGTCGCAGTCAGAATTCCAAATATGCAGCTTGGCTCCAAATCTGCCCCTTTAACTACTAGCCTCGATGAGTTTCATTTGGCTGGAACGCTGAGGGTGACGTCACACTCACTTCTAGTCCACTTTTTTATACAGTCTATGGTCCTGACAGATCATGTATCAGATTTTGATAGTCAATGGTAGAGCTCGGCGATATTGCAAAAAAAAAAACCAAGTAAAATGTATCTCAATAATAATTTCCTGGACATCAAAAAACAGAATTTTAATCAGTGACATTTAACACAAAATAGTCCAGTGTCTTCCTCCAAAGCCTGCTCCAAACCACGTGCTTTTACTGAGTAAAATTTGAGTAAAACTGATTAATTTTTTACCCTCGTTTATGGTCATGTAGTTATAATCTATGACACCTGTGGATCATTAGGTTATATTTAGGACATTTTAAAACGCAATACTGATCTCCTGCCTGCCCCTTCACAGTACATCACTAAGAACATCATGACAACAAAGCGCCACATGCTGTCAGCTCCTTCTATTGACAGCTGCACATCACACTAGTGTGTTAAAATGACTACACAATGCTGCTGAATCCTACGAGTATCACTGATGAAGAAAATAAAGCTGGAGAAGGAAGTGCATACATCACAGTGGGTGTGTACCGGTGAAGATGAATACAGGAGAATAAAGATGATGTTTGAGTCATCTTTATTCTCCTGTATTCAGTGACATCTTGAATACAGGAGAAAGAGGACTCAAAAATGAATCACTCCAAATACAACTTCAGAGAGACAATGAGGAAGCAACAACTATAACATCGTTAAAAGCTCTGAAAAGTCCAGTTTCTAGAAGAGATCTGCTTTAAAGAGGAGGTATTATGCAACTTGTTAGTTGTAACACTGTTCCTTCATCAAAAAACATTCCTGAAGAGGTTTTAGATGTCACCCACGCAGGTCTGAGTAATTTAACAATCTCTCCTGAGCCCTGTTCGAACCCTCCTTATGGTTAGCTGTAAGATTTTGTTCAATGCTCCGCCCACAAACCTACATCACCCATGCTCCCACATGACAATTCTCCATAAATATACAAAATCATGATACAAAACTGTACACAGCAACTTGACAAACCTGATGTGATGTGCAGTAGTTTCATTAGTGGGATGCAGCTGATGTGTTGTGGTAGTGCTCTAAAGGGGGAGTGACTTACATAGGTGAGACACTCAAAGTGTCAAAAACAAAAGTGAAACTTATAAAACATGTTAATATGTTATTTTTTTGGTGAATGTAGTATTTCTAAAACAATAAAAGGTAATATGGTGATCTAAATATGTTATGTGTTAGCAGTTAATACCCCTTAGAAGTAAAATACGTGCTCTTTAAGGGCGGTCCAGTGCGTTTGTTTCTCAGATAAAGGTAAATGCGTTCGTTTCTCTGTTTTCACCTTGTATTAAGCAGTTAATGTTTTAATTGTAGACATCTGGTTGTGTCCTGTTTCCTTGGTCACATTTGAGTTTTTTTTTTTTATATTTTTACCATTAAACATTAACATTAAACGCCCACAGACACAGCTCTGACCTACTGCACAAAAACAAGCTTTCATCCCCGCGCTCTGAAGCCTAATGCACCTCAAGTGGCTTTCATTTAGACCTACCTCAGATCAAAAAAAAAAAAAAACAACTGAAAAAACTAAACAAATGTATGGCAATTAGCAAAATGTAATGCTTCAAGGATTTTTAAAGGGCCCATATTACGCTGTTTTCAGATCTATGTTATAATGTCTCATCACAAACAGACCTGGAGTTGTCACACATGTCTAACCACAAAGCTGAGTTTTCTGAAACCATGTGACGTCATGTGGTAATACAGGAAGTGCTCCTCTGTGTTTTTAAACTCACCTTCACTAGAATCATTTGGATGTTTTTAGCCCCGGAATTGACAATCTCTATTGAAATAAAGGTAAAAGGAGCTGTTAACTACCACTTCATGACATCACAAGGTGGAACAGAGCATTCTGAACTTTGGACATGTATATGGGCTAATAATAAAAAGAATAAAAACCTCCCTGCAGCTGTTATTGTTGTATTGCATTACAGGACTTGCACCAGATTTTTCCATGCATATTAAACAAAGTGTGTTTAGCCCCAGTACAGATATAACGTGTGAGTCCACTGTGTACTGTCTGCATCAAATTATAAAGCGTTACATTGTCCGATAATCAGTGAGAGCTCATCACCATGCTAGATATTGCTAACTTTAATGAGGCGGCAAAACTGGTCATGGTAAATGGTCACATTTTTATATAACCCTTTTCCATCTTGAAGACACTCAAAACACTTCACGTCGAGGAACCACTCACCCATACACCAGTGTACACAGACACTGGGTTAGCTGTCTTGCCTAAGGACACAACAACATTCATCCATGAGCTGGAATCGTACTGCCAACCTGTGGGTCAATGGATCTGACCACTCAACCAGTGATGTTTATGCGGAGAGCGGGATTCAAACCCCCAATCTTTGGCTCAGAGGACAAACACTCTACCAACTGAGCTACTGTAGCCCTGATGTTTAAAAGCACTTATAAACTCATTGTGGTGAATACTTAGGATGTTCAAAATGCTTAAGGTGAGTGAGGAGTAACTTTGGACCACTGCAAACTGTTTAAAATGAACTAAACCTTTGATCTGACCTGTAACTAGACCTGGCTCCCATCTGCCGGTCTCCACGGAGATAGATAAACTAATAATAATAATGTTGTACTGTGGAACATTCCAAGCAAAGAAATCACCTTTAATACCAAAGAGACTGTAGAATCCCTCTAGTTTAACCTGAGCTGGAGACAGGTCAGAATTCTCAGGCGGAGTTTGCTGTCACTATAAATAAACAAAAGTCAAATAATTTCTTCACAATATCTTCAGGAAGTGGAGACATTATTCAACCCCAAACACGTGATTGTTGTCAGTTAAAAAGACTTTAAGCCAGAAGATAAATATGACAAATATGTGGAGCCGAACCCAAACTAATAATGAGAAGGTTCAACATTTGTGAATCATAAATGTGGATATTTAATTCAAAAACATAAAAAATCCCAGAGTTATATAAGCCCCTCCCTCCATCTGAAACTATGACACCATCACATTCCAGACTGTGAACACATTACCCTTTTTAATTTCTACAATGTTTTTCTCATGAC
This sequence comes from Periophthalmus modestus, assembly GCA_019594935.1. Lineage (NCBI taxonomy): Eukaryota > Metazoa > Chordata > Actinopteri > Gobiiformes > Gobiidae > Periophthalmus > Periophthalmus modestus. Next base: position 23,164,189 of record JAIEZT010000026.1, read on the forward strand.
AAGCTGCTGGCAGTGCACTCAACCAAGGCCAAAGCCTGGACCCATGGGAGGGCATCTGGTGCAAAACCCCACAGCAGCAGGTCTAGCCCGAGGAGCTCCGAGTCACATCCTCCTACGTCTCCACTGTTCAGTATAGAGATTATTTTGACCAAGAATGGTGCGCTTTGAGACATTCTGCGAGTGTTTGTGCTAAAATATCAGAACATGACACGTTTAGGGGCAGAAATATGCAAATGAGATAAGACAACGAATGAGAGAGAGATCGTGGAAGGTTGGTAATATGCCGTACTGCATCTTTAAAGGCATGTGTACCTGATTTTTACTGTCAAAAAAAAAAAACAAAAACTAGCTCATTTTAAACAGTTTGCAGTGGTCCAAAGTTATTCCTCACTTACCTTCTGTGCATCCTAATTACTCACCACGATTTTATAAGTACTCTCAAAGACTAGAGAGTGGAGTTTTGCTCTCGGTGATGCTGACGACAACTAGCATGCTAACAGAGCACTTCCTGATTCTCCTACAATAAAAAATGTCACACTCAGATGCAGACAGCACATAGCAGATCTATTATGGCCTCAAGAGCTGGTTAATAAAAAAAATATATAACCATGATCATTTAGAAGCAAAAAAGATACATTACGGGATATTTGGTATGGAAGTACAACATGCATGGATCATTATTATCTGCGCTTGTGCCATAGGGAAATGAGAGAGCTGTGGAATAACCCGCAGTCTGGCATTAAAAGGGCATGTTTAATATTCAGGTGGGCCTTGGAGCGTCTTCAGACCTGCTCTTATCTTTTTAATTAGACTCAGGTACAGGCTCCATCGATCGAAAACAACGAGCTCGTACTGAACCGGGACTTTAAATGAAATCAGGGAGAGCAGGGCCTGGCAGGTGCGGGCAGGAGCAGGCAGGAGCAGATAGATGCAGACGGGTGTTGACAGGAGCAGACAGGAGCAGCTCTTTATCATGAAAAACAGGTGCCGGTGACTCAGGAAATTACACTGAGACTGAGACAAATACAATCAGGAGATACAAAGGTGTAATGTTATTTTACACTGAGACTTCTTGAGACTTTTATTTTGAAATTATAAGGACCGGGTTTAGTCGTGGTTTAGTCCTGGTCTCCTCTGCATCCTCTGCTCCTCTTACCCGATCCTCTGTATCATCTGACATTCTGCACTGCATCCTCTGACCCAATCCTCTGCTCCCCTGACCTCTGCATCCACTCCAACTCTAACCCTCTCCTCTGCATCCTCCGCCCCTCTGACCCTTTCTTCTGCATCCTCTGTTCCTCTTCTCTGATTCTCTTCTCTGCTCCCCTGACCCTCTCCTCTAGATCCTGTGCTCCTCTGACCCTCTCCTCTGCTCCTCTGCCCCTCTCCTCTGCTCCTCTGACCCTCTCCTCTCCTCCTCTGCCCTCTCCTCCTCTGCCCCTCTCCTCCTCTGACCCTCTCCTCTGCTCCTCTTGTCTCAGAGGAGGAGAGAGCACTTCAGAGGGGATGTAATCAGGCTCAGAACTCTTGAATGAAGCACAATCAGAGCAGAGTCTATGGGCACTTATCATCATGCAACTCCGAGACGGCTAAAAGGTTTACTCCTGGTTTAGTTCAGGTTTAGTTTAGTTTAGTCTTTATTTGAAGGGACAATGTACAGAGACATTATGCTCATAAAACAGAGATGATCTGCACCAGATTATAGCTAAACAGCTAGTTTCCATCTGCAGGTCTACCTGGTTTATTTCTGATTTACTTCTGATTTAGACCTAATCCCTAAAAACGAGTAAAAGTACATCTCTGGCATTTGAAAACATGAATTATGGCAATGAGAATGGTGAAGGTGAGTGGAATTTAAATCCAGAACTAAACCAGGACTAAACTAGAACTAAACCAGGACTAAACCAGGACTAAACTAGAACTAAACCAGGACTAGACTAGAACTAAACCAGGACTAAACCAGGACTAGACTAGAACTAAACCAGGACTAAACCAGGACTAAACTAGAACTAAACCAGGGCTAAACCAGAACTAAACTAGGATTAAACTAGAACTAAACCAGGAATAAACCAGAACTAAACTGGATCTAAACCAGAACTAAACCAGGAATAAGTCCAGATTAAACTAAGTTTAAAACAGGAATAATTCAGGCCTAAACCAGGATTCTCACATTTCTTCTTGCAATCTCTCTCCCGAATAAGATCTCTCCCAGTCTTTTTCCACCCTCTCTCTCCTTCTCCTCTCTCTCTCTCTCCCTCACACCTCCAAGACAATGCCCAGTTTCCCCCACCCTCTGCCCCGCTGGCCCCCACAGAGAGCACACAAAGGCACAAAGGCGGAGGCCCGAGGGCCCCCTCAGAGGAGCGGAGGGGTAGCAGCGGAGGAGCGAGGGCCTCCTCAGATCACGGAGGTTGCATAATCAGACAGATCACCTCAGCGTCAGTGTTCAAATGCTTAATATACTATTTACAAATGGTTAAATAAAAGAGTAACATTATTTACATTTGCAGCAAAAATATTTGGATAATTCTTTAGGTTTGGATGTGATCTGAAATCCTTCATACACATTGTCATTGATCAGCATTCAGATCATATCAAAACCCACTTTATGAATGAGAAAGTCAAGTTTAAGACCTACTCCGTGACTTTTTAGCCAAACAATCAGTTAGCCAAATCAAAGCATGTTTTGTTTGTTTAGGTTGTGTTTATTGGACTGAAAAACAACCGTCCTGACTGTGAGTGGGCTGGCAACTCCACAAACCTGACTCTTATTGGACTATTGCAATATAAGACAATAATATTTAATACATATGGGGGCAGCTAAAATAATCTTTCTCAAATGCAGATTTGTGTTGTAGTCTAGTCTTTAATGGAAATGATTCATGGTAAAGTACAATGTAATCAATAAAAAAAACTGTCTCCCGCCCCCATCTGGTAGTATGACACCATGACAATCGAGAATCTGAAAACCACCAACAACATTCCATGGTATGCCATGAACATATCTATCTCCATGGAGAATGCTTCAAAGTATAGCTTTAACTTTCTATTTACCACCTCCAGAAAGTTGCACAGTGTTGCATTAATCATAACAGAAACAGATCAAAAGCATTTTGCATTCAATTTATGTACGTCTCCCCATGGACACAAGCAGATGATGCCACCGGGCCAGGTTACAGGCCAGATCTGTGGAGAGGCAACCCCGCTCACAGAGAGAATACATATTACTGAAGATATTTTTAACCAATAAAAACACCTAATTTAATAAATGCAAGATAAATGCACGTAATCCCATCCAGAGGAACATTCCAGCGATAACATATGAATGGAGAAGCAGGTGCAGACCTCCCATCAGAAAAGGAACACAGTGCAGCTTTAAGTGTCTTTAAGTGTCTGTGTGTTTCCATGGTAACCCCTCCTGCGGTCTGTGAAGTGTGAAGGGCGTTTTGATGAATGTCCCAGCGCTCCGGGCTCAGGTGTGAGTCTGGGATGGAAGTGTCACTGTCACTGGGAATACTCGGATCAGGCACACAGACAGACAGCTGCTCAGATGAGGAGGTTAAGAGTCAGCGCTCCTTCAATAATCCTAACTAAACTAATTATTGATTTTTGACATCACTATGTTTTGGAAGAACTTACAAATAATAACTGTGAGAGTTTAAAGGTTCACTACGTAACTATTCTGGTAGAGGGCCCACAACCTGCTTATCCCGATAGAGATGTTATCGCTCTGCCAAGAGTGATCCACAGTATGGTTTACGGAGACAAGGAAGTGACACCACCAGGGCAAGTTACAGGTCAGATCTGTGGAGCTTAGAGTAAGAACACATAGTTTGTCTGTTTCAACTGTCACTGTAATGCGACTTTCTCATTCATAAAGTTTGAGTTGAAAAAGCTGGTCACAGACTAGAGGAATACTGATCTATTACACAATGTGAATCAAAGGAAAATATGAACTATTTTACTTCTATGGGGTTTTACGTGCTAACATATAACATATGTTAGCATGTTACCTTTAAGTGTTTTAAAAATGCTAAAAACGTCAAAAACAATGTATTAATATGTTTAATACGTTTCATTTTTGTTTTGGATGCTCTGAGTCTCTCCTCCCTTTGCTCCCTGGTCTAAGTCACTCCCCTTTCAGAGCGCTACCACAACACAATCAGCGTGCATCCCACTACTGAAACTCCTGTACATCACATCAGGTTTATGAAGTTGCTGTGGACAGTTTTGTGTCATGTTTTTGTATATTTATGGAGAATTTGCCGTGTGGGAGCATGGGTGACGTAGACTTGTGGGCGGAGCCTTGTACAGAATGTTTTCTGGTGAGAGAACAATGTTATAACATGGTAGAAAGCTCCAAAAAGAAAAAGAAAAGAAAAAGAATGCTCCAGATCTTGCATAATACCTCCTCTTTAATGTATTTCACTGTTTTAGACACACACAGACAGACTGGTACCTGCGACTTGGGCCACGTCTGCTGTAGAGACGTTCTGCTGGTTTGGACTCACTTTGAAGGTCACCGCAGGCCCCACCACTCTGCAGCACACAAGTACATAGAACACATGACAACACTGAACATTAAAGAGCAAAGACAGGCTTGAGCAAATGTGTCTAACCCCAATACAGATATACTGTATTAGCAGCTCTCAAGGTCAAATAACTCCACTATGTACTCTCTGCATGCTAGTTTTTGTTTGCTTTACTGTGACAGCAAAAGTCCGCTCTGAAAGTTGTGAAAAGTGTTTGTAAACTCATCGTGGTGAATAATTAGGATGCTCAGTAAGCACAAGATAAGTGAGGAATAACTTTGGACCACTGCACACCGTTGTTGAAGTTTTCAGTAATTCCTTCTCTGCGATCATCTGGACAGATTTTTTGCCTTTCATTCAAGAGGTTTCACCAATTTTAAGGTAATCCTCCTCTGGTTCTGCTCCTCTTGTTCTGCTCCTCTGACTCTGCTCCTCTGTCTCTGCTCCTCTAGCTCTGCTCCCTTAGCTCTGCTCCCCTAGCTCTGCTCCTCTGGCTCGGCTCCTCTGGCCCTGCTCCTTTGTCTCTGCTCCTCTAGCTCTGCTCCTCTGACTCTGCTCCTCTGTCTCTGCTCCTCTGGCTCTGCTCCTTTGTCTCTGCTCCTCTAGCTCTGCTCCTCTGGCTCCTCTCCTCTGGCTCGGCTCCTATCTGAATGCTGCTCTGAAATACTGTGACATCATGAACAACAACAAGACAAATGGATCCTCTGGTTTGGTTCAGGCTCCTTCACTGTGGTCTAAACAAAACACCTTTATTTTTCATTAATCTTCACTCTTTTCAGCTTTTCTCTCCAGGGGGCGCTACAGCGAAACCTCAACCTCCCTGTGAGCACTGAATACAGGTTGTGTTTCAGATGGAGGGCGGGGTCTATATAACTCTATGGGAGATTCACTGTTTTTAAAGAAAACTCCAAACTTATGGCCCACAAACATTGAACCTTCTCATTATTTGTTTGGGATCGACTCCACAAACTTGTCATATTAATCTTATGGTTTAAAGTCCTTTCAGCAGACGACAATCACGTCTTTGGAGTTGAATAATGGCACTGCTTTCTGAAGCTTTTGTGAAAAAAAACGTGGATAGGTCCAGTAATTACAGAGATATTAAGCATAAACCAGGTTAACACATCTGCAAATTGACAGTTACACAGCAAACTCCTCCATAGACCTGTCTCCAGCTCAGTTTAAACCATACAGACTGACAGCTCCTCGGTGGTCGTGCCCCCCTTCTCCTCTTTCTCTCTCTCTCTTTCTCTCCCTCTCTTTCTCTCTCTCTCTTTGAATGTCTAATCTATGGACTTCCTGTGTGGTCAGAAAACACTGTACCCAGCTGTGAGTCTGATTCTTTTGTTTCGGGTCAAATGAAAGAAAACCCACGCTGCTGCAGAAGTGATGGATGTGAGTGTATATATAGGGAGGTATAGAGAAGGAGAGAGAGAAAATGAAAGAGGGAGAGAGAGGGTGGAGGGAGAGAGTGTGAGTGGGTGTGTGAAGTCTTCCACCTCTGAGACCTACGTTTTAAACCTGAGGGAGCAGAGGGTCCACGTCGATTATAAAGGAAAATCTATTTGTGATGCAGTTGAGTTTGTAAAAGAGGAGGAGCGGAGAGAGAAGAGAGAGGGAGGGGGAGAGGAGAGAGGAGAAAAAAAGGGGAAGAGATGACAAGGAGAAGAGAGAGGAGAAAGAGTGGAGACAGAAGAGAGGAGGGGGAGAGAGGAGGAGAGGAGGAAAGGAGAGAGAGAAGAGAGAAAGAAGAGGAGGAGAGAGAGGAGAGAAGAGAGAAGGAGAGGAGGAGACGAGGAGAGAGGAGGAGAAGAGAGGAGGAGGAGAGGAGGAAGAAAGGCAGAGAGGAGGAGAGAGGAGAGGAGAGAAGAAGAGAAGACAGATGGGAGAGGAGGATTTTAGGAGAGCGGTGTACACGTGGAATACACAATAGTTTGAGTGCATGTGGTCGTTTGAGGGCACGTAGTCGTTTGTGTGCACGTGGTCGTTTGTGAGCACGTGGTGATTTGAGTGCACGTGGTTGTTTGAGTGCACATGGTTGTTTGTGTGCACGTGGTGATTTGAGTGCACGTGGTGATTTGAGTGCACGTGGTAATTTGAGTGCACGTGGTTGTTGGAGTGCATGTGGTTGTTAGAGTGCATGTGGTCGTTTGAGTGCACATGGTGATTTGAGTGCACATGGTCTTTGGAGTGCATGTGGTTGTTTGAGTGCACATGGCCGTTTGTGTGCACGTGGTGATTTGAGTGCACGTGGTAATTTGAGTGCACGTGGTCGTTGGAGTGCACATGGTCATTTGAGTGCACGTGGTCGTTTGAGTGCATGTGGTCATTTGAGTACACGTGGTTGCTTGAGTGCACATGGTCTTTAGAGTGCACGTGGTAGTTCGAGTGCACGTGCTAATTTGAGTGCACGTGGTCATTGGAGTGCACGTGGTTGTTGGAGTGCACGTGGTCGTTTGAGTGCATGTGGTAGTTGGAGTGCACGTGGTCATTTGAGTGCACGTGGTCGTTTGAGTGCACATGGTCTTTGGAGTGCACGTAGTAGTTTGAGTGCACGTGGTCGTTTGAGTGCAAATGGTAGTTGGAGTGCACGTGGTCGTTTGACTGCACATGGTAGTTGGAGTGCACGTGGTCGTTTGAGTGCACGTGGTTGTTTGAGTGCACGTGGTCGTTTGACTGCACATGGTAGTTGGAGTGCACATGGTCGTTTGAGTGCACGTGGTAGTTTGAGTGCACGTGGTCGTTTGAGTGCACGTGGTAATTTGAGTGCACGTGGTAGTTGGAGTGCACGTGGTAGTTGGAGTACACGTGGTAGTTGGAGTGCACGTGGTGGTTTGAGTGCACGTGGTAGTTGGAGTGCATGTGGCAGTTGGAGTGCACATGGTAGTTGGAATGCAAGTGGTAGTTTGAGTGCATGTGGTAGTTGGAGAGCATGTGGCAGTTGGAGTGCACGTGGTAGTTGGAGTGCACGTGGTAGTTTGAGTGCATGTGGTAGTTGGAGAGCATGTGGTAGTTGGAGTGCACGTGGTAGTTTGAGTGCATGTGGTAGTTGGAAAGCATGTGATAGTTGGATACACAGTGAGGCAGCTGAAATCTCATGAGATAACATCATCTATGAGGATTTACACAGCACCTTTCCAGACATCCACAGAGCATCAAATTATTCACTAACTCCATAATGTAACACAATGTAATGTCCCTGAAAAGCAAGTACACCTGTGTGTGTGTGTGTGTGTGTGTGTGTGTGTGTGTGTGTGTGTGTGTGTGTGTGTGTGTGTGTGTGTGTGTGTGTGTGTGTGTGTGTGTGTGTGTGTGTGTGTGTGTGTGTGTGTGTGTGTGCGTGTGTGTGTGTGTGTATGTGTTACTCACGAGAGCTCGGCGAAGTTTGCCATGTGGATGTTTGACATGTGAGCCAGGACCTCCATCAGGTGCAGCCCTTCATCTGTCTGTAGACCACTGAGAGAGGAAGAGGAGAAGGAGAAGAGAAGGTGAAGAGGAGGAGAGGGAGGAGAGAGAGGAGAGGAGGAGAGGGAGGAGAGGAGGAGAGGAAGGAGAGAGAGGAGAGGGGGAGGAAAGGAGGAGATGGAGGAGAGGAGGGGAGGGAGGAGAGAGAGGAGAGGGAGGAGAGGAGGCGGGGAGAGGAGAAGTATTAATACATAGCGTACATCCATATTACCCCATGTGAGTTTACTTTTCAGCGAAAAAGAGACTAAAATAAAAGCATGTTTTTAAATTTTGGGTGGTAATATTACACAAAAAAAAGCTAAAAAACTTGCGTCCTTAGTGCGACCCGGCTTGCATCTCCACAAACCTGACTCTTCTTTGACCTGGCGGAGGGCCTCCTCCTGCTTGTTTCCATATACATGTTCCTTTGGCTATAATGTTCCAGAGTATGACATAAAACTTATCTCCATGCAGAATGTTCCGAAATATGGTTTTAACTTTCCATGGAATCATACAGGTGACAGGCCACCTTCAGAATGCACCACAGTGTTACTTTAATTAATACCCTAACCCCTTAGTTAAGTAGAGACGAAGCCTGAATCATTCTGAATAAACTCTTTGATATGAATTATGAATGACGCTTTGTTCATGGTTTATTCATATTAAGGTGTGGGTTTTATAAAGTGATTCTTTAACTTCAAAAGTAAATATCCGAAGTAAATATCGTCTCGTGGTTCTCTCGTGTTCGTGCAGACTGCAGACTGAACTCTGCTGTACTCACTCAGTGTCAGTGATGACGTATCCAAACTCGTCCTTGTCCGGTCTCCTGCGGTTGGTCCTCACGTCCAGCTCAAGCTCTGGGACCTGGACTGCTTTCCCTCGTGGTTCTCCTTGAAGGCCTGTCATGATAATCACTATCACTTATGGCTCAATAGATGACAGAGGGAACAGTCATTTATGGGGCCAATATGTATCACATGCTCTTGTGGATAACTGTTATTTTTCTGTACAACGATTAGATTTGAGCTGTAGAAGGTTGAACACATAACTTCAAAGACTCATTATACATACAAACTTGGTCCTAAAGTGTTTTATTATGCTGTTTATTTATTGCAGCTCATGTTCATTAACAATACTGTACATATCCACCTTTTGTCGGAAGTTGGCGTGCGTGCTGCTATCGCTATGGAGGTTGTACTACTTTTCATGGGGCTGAAGATCTTGACAGCAAATCAGTTTTATATGGACTATAAAGCCGTTTTGAAGCCTCCCAGAGAATCAGTGCAGTGTTGACTTGTTCTTGCACATAAACATTGAAAACTTGACACAAATCAACCTACTTTATATTATCTTTTACCTGTAAAACTTTTCCCAAATTCTCCTCTGAAATGAATGTGATTCCAACTTAACAAAGTGGGCGGGGTGGCAAAAGTGGGCGGAGCGGAATGAGGTCAATAGAATAGTTTTCTGAGAGGGTAATTTTACTTTAGGATTATTTTCACAGTGAGATAAATTAGTTTCAATATTATTGTTTATTGGCAATATTTTCTTCAACAAAATATGACACTTCAAAGTGTTACCGTGACATCCCTACCTCCTCGTGCTTCTCCTCCTCGTGGTCCTCCTCCTCGTAGTTCTCCTTGAGGTTTACCGTAGAGCACAGCAGCAGGAGCAGGTTGGACCTCCTTCACCCAGCCCAGCACCTCGGACAGCTCCTCCACAGACTGAGCCCTGGTGTCCTTCTTCTGCACAGATACTGTCCCTTCTCTGGTCCTGCTCTGAACGCTCTCCAAACCCACCACCCGACCCCCCAAAGAGGAGCCCAAAGAGGAGTCCACAGAGTTCACAGAGTCCACAGGAGAGCCAGGGTTCAGACCGGGTTTAGGAGCGGGTCTGGATCGGTCCGAGTCCAGGACTGAGGTCTGGTCCAGGTAGGTCAGGAGCTTGTTTAACAGCTGCTCTCCTTCAGGCTGGAAATAAACACAACAGTTAAAGATGCACTATGTAACTTTTGTTATAACTTTTCCTGGAATGTTCCATAGTAGGGCATTAAACGTACCTATAGTAGGGTATTTATACTGCATGTGCAAGTGTTTTTACTGACACAGAATACTTTGAAAAACATTAAACATATCTATCTCCATGGAGATACATGCATTTAATGCCATACAGTGGAAAATTTCAGGCATAACATTAACATCCCCATGGAAACAAGCACGTGGCAGACCTGAACTGTTATAATAAATGCACATGAAGCATCAGTAAAGCAGGTAGATATTTCATGACAAGTACAATGTAATCACTTGATACTTTGCAGCTGATATCATCAACATTCTCTGAGGGTCTGACGCTAACTATCGGCACTGCTCTGTCAAAAGCTCTATTAGACTTATTCTGATCTTTATTTTAACACAATCTGATCAGAAAGAGCTGACGTAGCGGGAACAACAACAGGTGAGCTGAATTGTGCTATTAAACAATTCTCTCACATAACATTACAGTCACAAGCTAGCTAGCATTAGCCAACAGTTTTTCAGTTAGTCACTGCCACCAGTTGGTTGAAAATCAAACTCCTTAACAGGACCATGAACGCTCATATTGGTCACAGACTCCTGAAAATATGCTCTTTAAATCCATTTTGTATTTTTCTTGAGTTTTCAGCCAATCTTACAACTTTTTTGACAGTGTTTGCTAAGTACAAATTGGATCAGCTATGAGCAAAATGTATGAAAGTCTATGGGGAAAATGAGTGGACTTTTAGCACCAGCAGAGTCCAGACACTGATGAAGCATTCAGGTATTTACAATCTTTTACAACATTTACTTTCAAATCAAATCTCTTTTTTAAACAGAGCAGATGCAGTAGCAGATGTAGCTCAAACCAATCTGTGATGTTTTCTGTTTAATAAAATGATTCTTTTTATGAATGAAAAGAGAGAGTACCTTTACACTCAGCTCCTGGTCATCAGCGCGGCGGTCTGTGGGAGGAGCAGGCATCAGGTTAAATAAAACAGGTTCAAAAAACAGGACTGAATCTGGACTAAACCAGGACTAAACTTGGACTAAACCAGGACTAAACCAGGACTAAACTAGGACTAAACCAGGACTAAACCTGGACTAAACCTGGACTAAACCAGGACTAAACCAGGACTAAACCAGGATTAAATTGGGACTAAACTGGGACTAAACCTGGTCTAAACTAGGACTAAACCAGGACTAAACCAAGAATAAACGTGGACTAAAGCAGGACTAAACCAGGTCTAAACTACGACTAAACCAGGTCTAAACTACGACTAAACCAGGTCTAAACTAGGACTAAACCAGGACTAAACTGGGACTAAACCAGGAATAAACCAGGACTAAACCAAGTCTAAACCAGGACTAAACTAGGACTAAACCAGGACTAAACTAGGACTAAATCAGGACTAAAACAGGACTAAACCAGGACTAAACCAAGACTAGGCCAGGATCAAACCAGGACCAAACCAGGACTAAACCAGGACTAAACCAGGACAAGGCCAGGACCAAACCAGGACTAGGCCAGGACCAAACCAGGACTAGACCAGGACTAAACCAGGACTAGACCAGGACTAAAGATTACCTTCTTGTGTGGTTGATGTTTCGGGGGTGCTTTTTGGAGCTTCTTCTCCCACCTCCGGCTCCACCTCTCTGGGCCCAGGTCCGGTCTGGGCCTCTGACGGTCCCTGGCTCAGATCCTGGCTCACATCCCTGTCTTGCTTTCGGCCCCGGTCCTGGTCCCGGTCTACCACCTGCAGAGCGTCTGTGATGAAGGCGGAGAGCTGGTCTACGTCGTGCTGAGAGAGAGAGTCCACGTCCACATGCTCTCTCCAGATGTTCCTCAAAACGCTCTCAATGAAACGCTCTGGAACATTTAACACATCATAGGGTCAGTGTTTTAAAGCTGCAGTGTGGAACTTTTGTGGTAGCCTGTCAGCTATGCTTGTCTCCATGGAGATGCTATTGGTTTGCCTCTTATGCTCCACAGTATGGCATTAAAGTGGAACAAAAAATTGGAAAAAAAATTGGAAAGAAATGGAAAGTGTGCAGCTTTTTGGTCAAAAATGTCTAAATTAAAGTGTGTGGCCACTACAATTTCCAGTAGTTGGTGACATCACAAAAAAATGCCCTGATTACAGCTAGGTGTTTCTTACAAATTAATCAGGTAGGAGGAGATGTAATTAAATACATGCAAGATGGATCATTTTAACGCCATAGTAGGGAACACTCCAGGAAAAGCAAAAATATCTCAACAAAAAAATATTCGGATGATATCCCTCATACTAATTCATGAGTGTTTTAGATTTTGTTTTTTGTTTTTTATCATAATATTCATGAACATGGACCAAAGACTGTTATTCTGCTAAATCAGTTTTGGCTAACAAATTATCCAATCAGAAAGCAGAATGAGCTCCTCTCTTTGGGTTGCCAGATCCCACTAAATCCAGTAGTCAATAAACCTAAAACCAGGGGTGGAAAGTAACTAATTACAAACCCTCACGTTACTGTAATTGAGCAGATTTCGGGGGTAATTCTACTTTTTTGAAAAGATTTCTAAACATGTACTTGAGTATAATTCTAGCCATGGAACTGTCATTTGTTACATTTTAAATCATACAAGTTATTGAGTGCTGCACAAGGCCCAATTGTCCCGATTCAGGTCTGTCTCTGCTCCTCTCTAAACTGACCAACACACATGGTGGTCAGAGCTGAGAGAGTATGCAGCCTGTGGTCAAAACTAATGTATTCACACATTTTGACTGATCCAGTTTTGAATAAAGGGCAATCTAAAATGCTTCTAAAATGATGTTAAAACGTAACTAGTAAACGTCGTATTTTTCATGCGTACTTTCTAGTTTTACTTAAAGCAGACATATTGTGCTTGTGTTTGATCTACAGTTAAAATCTATGACACCTGTGGATCATTTTATCTCAACAAAGAGCCGTGTAACAGTCGGCCCCTCCAGTGGATAGTTGTAGCTCACAATAGCAAGTAGAAGATTGTTTTTCATTTGTGCTAAAATGGCTATACAACGCTGCCGAATCCTACATGTATCACTCATTAAGAAAATAAAATTGGAGAAAGAAGGCAGTAAAAATGGAGTTGTTAAAAAGAAGAGATTTAAGATGGCTCCAAATGCACGAATCACTCCAAATAAAACTATGAGGGAAAACAACTATAACTTTTAAGCTATAGCATTAAAAGGTTAAAAGCTCAGAATAGCTCTGATTTAAATTAAATGTTGGCAGCAGTACTTATACTTGTAATTGAGTACTTTATTATCCATGTAACTGTACTTTTACTTGAGTACAAATTGTCAGTACTCTTTGCACCACTGCCCAACGTTCTCTCTCTGATCTGGCTGCTCACCGTCCACAGAGCTGAGAGGGTCCCGCACTCCTGCTCTGCTCCCGCTGAAGGAGGGCCGGGGGCGGGCTGCAGGAGTCTCTCTGCCCCCTCCTCCGGTCTGGGACATACTGGAGGAGAGCAGCTGCCTCAAAGTGTCCACCAGGAGGCGTTCATCTGCATCCTGAGAACAGCCACAAGAGACCTTTGACCTGCCTCATCTGAGTCTAACGTTACAGGGACACAGGAGGAGGGGAGGGCATCTGGTACAAAACAGTGCGTCCTACCTGAGAGAGTTTCTGGGGGAGGAGAGGAGGCTTCACTGGGGTGGATGGCTGGAGGCGACTGAGCTGAAAATACAAGAACAAACAGATCATTGTCCCCATGTGTCAGACGCCCTCCCTTTGTCTCTATGGGCTCTTATTCTGTGTAAAAGCGTTTTAAAATGTGATAATGTCCTAATTTCAGATGGAGAGTGGGCCTATATAATTCAATGTTTTTGAAAGAAATCTCCAACCTTCAGATGCACAAATTGAAATTGAACCTTCTCATTATTAGTTTGGGATCGGCTCCACAAACTTGTCATTTTAATCTCATGGCTTAAAGTCTTTTTAACTGTCAACAATCATGTCTTTGGGCTTGAATAATGGCTCCACTTTCTGAAGCTACATTTTTATTTATTTGACTTTTGTTTATTTAAAATGACCCCAAACTTTGTGCCAGTTTTGTGTCATGTGAATAGGTCCAGTAATTACAGCGATTTTAACCATAAACCAGGTCAACACATCTGCTTCTGACGGTGACACAGACAACTCCACCTGAGAGTTCTGACCTAACCTACATCTTAATTTTAAACTACAATGTTGATCTGATATTCATTCCGTAAAACATTTTAGTTTCACTCTCCCACCTTCTCACTGACCGCAGCAGCAGCAGAGGCTTTGGGCAGAAGTCCCACTCTCTGGAGATACATCTGCAGGTTCCTCCTCAGCTCCTGCTCCACCGGCTCCACCCTCTGCTCCACCGGGTCCAGAGCCTGAGGCCGGCCTTCAGGGCTGTAGACCGGCTCAGGTCCTGGTCCTGGTCCAGATCCTGGTCCAGGTTGGGGTCTTAGAGGGATCCTCCTCAGTTTGGACAGTTCTTTAGACAGGATTCTCTGAGTGACGTCGTCCTCCCATGTCAAACCTGCACAGACACAATCACACGCTTATACAGAGGCGTCTTGCTCAAAGACAGAGTGGGGGTCAAACCATCAACCTTCAGGTCAGTGGGCAAACTACTATGATATTTTTGGCCTGGTAAATTATGTGACTGTAACAAGATGGATCCAGCCTTGTTTAGATCTGGTTAAGACCAACTTTAGACCAAATTTAATCCTTCTTTAGACCTGGGTTAGTCCTGGTTTAGCTCTTGTTTAGTCCTGGTTTAGTTCTTGTTTAGTCCTGGGATAGTCCTGGTTTAGTTCTTGTTTAGACCTGAGTTAGTCCTGGTTTAGTTCTTGTTTATACCTGGGTTAGTCCTGGGTTAGTCTTGTTTAGACCTGAGTTAGTCCTGGTTTAGTTCTTGTTTAAAACTGGGTTAGTCCTGGTTTAGTTCTTGTTTAGACTCAATTTAGTCCTGGTTTAGTTCTTGTTTAAATGTGGGTTAGTCGTGGTTTAATTATTTTTTAGACTCAAGTTTGTCCTGGTTTAGTTCTTGTTTAAACCTGGATTAGCCCTAGTTTATTTCTATTTTATACCTGAGTCAGTCCTGCTTTAGTCCTTGTTTAGACCTGAGTTTGTCCTGGTTTAGTTCTTGTTTAAACCTGGATTGGTCCTAGTTTATTTCTATTTTAGACCTGTGTTAGTCCTGTTTTGGTTCTTGTTTAGACCTGTGTTAGTCCTGTTTTGGTTCTTGTTTAGACCTGAGTCAGTCCTGGTTTAGTCCTTGTTTAGACCTGAGTTAGTCCTGGTTTAGTTTGTGTTTAGACCTGGTTAGTTATGGTCTACTCCTTGCTTAGACCTTTATAAGTCAAGAGTCTCATAAAATAACCAGTGGAGATGCAGTGGCCTCACGCTCCCTCTAGTGGACACATGTATAAAATATTTGTGAAAATAACGGCTTAATTTTCAATATCGGATCGATCTCTGAGAAGCCTGCTCGATATCACAGGTATCTCTATTGGAACTGACATATCGCCCATTCCTAAAAAATGTGTAGTATTAAAATGTGCAAGTATTTGTGAAGCAGAACACTGACAGAACAAGCAGCAAAACAATTCAACTTAAGACATGAACAAAAGCAGCACTAGAGCACACATTACTGGTGCTGTTCAGAGGGATCACTGTGATGATCATACTGCCAGATGGGGGCGAGAGACAGTTTTCCCCATTAATTACACTGTTTCCATGAAATATCCAAAAAGTAAATTCACAAATGTTGAATCTGATCATGTACTCAAGTTACAGTACTTAAATATTAGAACAGCCCATCTCGGATATGAGAGAATGGAGTTTGAAGAGTGATGTTTGTACTTTCTTCATTCTGTCTGTCTGTTTTGTTCTGATACCATTTTTAAAATCCAATACAAAACATGGCCTTAGTGTACCCACCGATGCCGATACCAGTCCCATATTGCATAAGAAGAAAACTATAACTACTCCATTTTGTTATAGTACAAAAGCAAAAAAATATTCTACTAAAAGTATCTCTCTAAAGAACATCCACAAGAATAAATGAGATTTTGAGACGAAAGTCAGAGGCAAATGTTTAATGGTCCTGGAGTTGTGCTGAATGAAGCACTTTTACTTTCCTACTTTGTACTCTTTCTACCAGCATAAAACCAACAGTGAGGCCTATAAAGCCCTCATCCTCAGAGTACATGGCTACTTATCGGCGCTTTAGCGATACCAGTGTCAGTATCAGAACAACCCTCGTCTAAGCGCACACACGGTAGCGTTAGCGTGAGATTGTCTTACCTCGACTGGACAATTTCTGCAACAGCAGTCTGAACCTCTGCACCACCGAAGGAGACACGTCATAGGAGAAAAGGTCCTGTAGGGGGCGCCGGTGACACCTGCCGAACATCCCATCTGCACAAATGCATACAATAATATCATTTAAAGGTCCGATATTACACAAAAGTGACTCTTGTGAGATTTAAGCCATGTTATAATGATGTTACCTCCTCAAAAACAGACCTAGAGTTGTGTTTTGTTTCATTCACATGTGTTTGAGGAATCCTTTATTATTAGTCTGTCTACATCTCCAAAACTCAAAATGCTCTGTTCCACCTTGTGATGTCATGAAGTGGTAGTCAAGTCAGCCCTGGAGTTTGGCAACTCCAGGGCTGAAAGGTGTATGGAGTTTAAAAACACAGTGGAGCACTTCCTGTATTACCACATGATATCACAAGGTGGAACAGAGTGTTTTCAGTTTGAGAGAAGAACTCAGCCTAAATATGCAGGATTTGTATGTTAAACATGTGTGAATGAAACAAAACACAACTCCAGGTCTGTTTGTGATGAGGAAACAGCATCACACATAAAGAGCCGTTATTGCCCATGTCTTACATTAAACCTGACCAAAAACTGTGTTGTTTCACACTTTAAAAAGCTCGTCTCCATGGCAGTAGATACATTTACTCTCATACTGTGGAATATTCCAGGAAAAGCAGGGACCTCCACAAGAAAAGTAACACAGTACAGCTTTAAAAAACAAAATAATTGATAGGGTTTAAAATGGAGTTACATCAGTCAGTGCTCTGCTGTTGTTTTCTTATATAAAAGACCTTTTACTCTGGGTTTCCTTCCCTTTAAAACATGTTTGTGTTTTGTGGTGATGATGAACGCGAGTCTAAAGATAGAGCCTGACATTTTGAACTGTTACTAATGTGGGAAGTGGGAAGAAACTCATCTCCTCTTCTCCTCCGCTTCTCTGCTCCATCTGAAACTCTCCTCTGCTCCTCTGCCCCTCTGCCCCTCTCCTCTGCTCCTCGCCTCTGTTCCTCTGACCCTCGTCTCTGCCTCCTCTGACCCTCTCCTCTGCGCCTCGCTTCTGTTCCTCTCCTCCTCTGACCTTCTCTTCATCTCCTCTGACCCTCTCCTCCTCCTCTGCTCCTCTGGCCCTCTCCTCTGTGCCTCTGCTCCTCTGGCCCTCTCCTCTTCTGCTCTTCTCCTCTGACCCTCTGCTCCTCTGACCCTCTCCTCTTCTGCTCTTCTCCTCTGACCCTCTCCTCTTCTGTTCCTCCTCTCCTCCTCTCCTCTGGCTTTGTGGAGGAGGCGTCAGTGCTGGGATGTCTTCAGATTAAGTATTGATGACAGAAACAGACGGTCTAAAAATACCAGGAGCAGACGGGAGGCTGATGTCTGATGGAACACTACAGTATAAATAAAGACAAATTAGAAATGTTTTAAAATAAACTTTAGAATTTGGGGAAAATGATCAAAATCAGCCCAAAAATATCAGCAGAGCTCATTGGCCACAGGAGAATAGGAACAGGATAAACCCCAGACTGGTCCATCTCTAATGAGTGATATTGTCTATTAAAAACTGTCAGAACAAACAGGCACATTTAAAACATTTCTGACAACCTGCTAAAAAGATATTCAACTCAAAATAACATTAATATATGTAATGATATTAAATAATACAGATGACATCACAATATTCTGAATTTTTAGAGTAAGAAGCAACATTATATGAAAGTCAATGTGAGTAATGACATTTTCTCCTGTAAAAACTCAAAACACTAAATCTAAAAAGTGAAAGAGCGGCTACAGTTTAGTAACACATATAAAGTTTACAACTCTGATCAATATTTAGTTTGTACCTGACTCTAAAACAAGAAAATCAAGCTAACAGTAGAAAACCAGTGAAGAGGTGAACCACAGGGACTCTGAATCAGACAAACAACAACTGAACCTTTCTCTCCAAATACGACATAAAACTGACTCTTGTGAGCTTTAAGTCATGTTATAAAGTTGTTAACTCATCAAAAACAGACTTGGAGTTGTGTTTTGTTTCATTCACACATGTTTGAGTAACACTTTATTATTGATCTGTCTACATCTCCAAAGCTCAAAATGCTCTGTTCCACCTCGTGATGTCATGAAGTGGTAGTTTTCAAGTTCACTTCTCCTTTTTTCAGTAAAGATTCCAGATTCCAGATTCCTTGAGCAATTCCAGGGCTGAAATGATCCAAATGATTCTAGTGAAGGTGTATGGAGTTTAAAAACAGTGGCGCACTTCCTGTATTATCACATGATGACATCACAAAGTGGAACAGAGTGTTTTCTGTTTGAGAGAAAAATTCAGCCTAAATCTGCAGAGTTTGTGTATTAAACATGTGTGAATGAAACAAAACACAGCTCCAGGTCTGTTTGTGATGAGGAAACAACATTAGAACAGATCAGAAAAGAGCGTAATATGGGCCCTTTATGATAACATGTTTTAGAGTGTGTGTGCTGAGGGTGTGGGGCGAGTTCAAGTGGCTTTTATCTCACAGTATTGTTAGCTAACAAGCTAGCTACGCTATGGGGAAGCTGAAGCAATTGAGAAACTACTTTCAGTTTCCAAAGAGGCTTCCACAGGCTTTGTTTAGTCACACCTGCTCCCGGACAGAACAGCCCCACACTGACCCCACAGGGAGGGGCAGTGGGTAAGGAGGGTGACAGTGATGAGGGGTAATTGTCCGTGTTGTGGTCAGATGTTTGGCGCTGATTAGACTAATTGCTGCGTTCGCTTTGATTGTTTCTGGGGACACACAGAAAGAGCTTTAGAGCACTCATGGCTTTGGATTTAGAGCTGTACTATGTCGCTTTTCTGCCATTGATTTGTCATGTTCCACAGTATCTCATTTAACGTATCTATCTCCAGGGTGACGAGCTGGCGACACTGCCAGGTCGAGCCACAGGTCAGATCTGTGGTGAAGCGAGTCCACTCACAGTAAGAATGCATGTTTTTCAAGGTGTTTTTGAGCAATGACAACATGAAGAAATTACACAAAGGACAACATCTCCATGGAGACGAGCAGGGGGCCTGCCCTGAAGCAAAGAAACACATCTGGATCACCACCTGATGATGTCATAAAGTGTAACAGAGTATAGAATAAAAGTGCAGGATTATTGAAACTTGTGTGAATGAAACAAAACACAGCTCCCGGGATGTTTCTGAGGAGGACACAACATTAGAACAGGGTTAAAGCCCCACTATGAGACATTTCATCACATCACAGAGTTACAGAGGGATGTGACCAGAGTAAAGTGGCTTTAATGAAATGCTTTTGTCTGTGAGGTTCTTACCGTTTACGCAGATCTCGTGCGAAGAACACAGCTCAGTGTCAAACAGGCAGCCTGAAAGACAACACAGGAATTCAGTTCTGAGGGGCTAGTCCCGGTTTAGTCCTGGTTTAGTCCTGGTTCAGCCCTGGTTTAGTCCTGGTTTAGTCCCGGTTTAGTCCCGGTTTAGTCCTGGTTTAGTCCTGGTTCAGCCCTGGTTTAGCCCTGGTTTAGTCCTGGTTTAGTCCTGGTTCAGCCCTGGTTTAGTCCTGGTTTAGTCCTGGTTTAGTTCTACTTTAGTCCTGCTTTAGTTCAGGTTTAGTTCTGATTTAGCTTTAATATAGTCCTGGTGTAGTCCTGTTTTTTTTTTTTTTTTTTTTATCCTGGTTTAGTTCTTGCTTACTTCTACTTTAGACTTAGTTTAGTCCTGGTTGATTTCTGATGGAGGCCTGGTTTAGTTTTGGTTTAGTCCTGGTTTAATACATGTTTTAGATATATTGTAGTCCTTGTTCCTCTTGTCCTCTGTGTGTGTCAGATGCCCTCTCTGTGTCTCCATGGGGTCTTATTTTATGTAAAAGCTGCTGACCCTGTAGTTTAGACCTCTACAAACATGTTCTGAAATGTCCCTGTGTGTCAGATGCCCTCCCTGTCTCTAAGATGCTTTAAATGAGAAACATGCATAATAGATTTTGTCCAAATGAGTTGATCTTAGATGTTCAGGTTTTAATGAGGTGTGAGAAGCACTGGGGGAGGGGACGATCTCACGCTAAAACAAAACAGTCCGATCAGAGCAGGGGATGTGGTCTCCATGGAGACGATTGACGGTCCCTACAGGAAACAGACCATAATAAGCTCCTTAACCTTTGACCCCATGCTCTAGTGATGGACTCCAATCAAAGAAGAAAAATAAAACTGTGTTAAAGGCGCTTATTTTTACAGATGTTTACGAGAAAAACACAACTAATTCGTTTTAAACAGTTTGCAGTGGTCCAAAGTTATTCCTTATTCACCTTATGCATTCTGAACATCCTAATTATTCACCACGATGAGTTTATAAGCACTTTTCACAATGCTCAGAGACCAGAGTTCAGTTTTGCTTTGACAACTAAAATGTTAACCGTGTACTTCCTGTGTCGAACAACAGATGCAAATAGTACAGTACACCGCGGACTTATTCTGACCTCAAGAGCTGATTATATAATACATCTGTACTGGGGCAAGACTTTTTGCTCAAATACATGGGAAATATCAAGTACAGGGCCTCTGAAATAAACTACACTTCCCACAATGCACCTGCTCCACTGTAAACACAGAGCGGTCACCTTTAGACACATGTTTAATGTTTAGTCATGAAACATTTAACTAAGAGGCTGCACTGTGCAAACACTACAGCACAACTGGGCTAAGACAAACGGCATGGGCTCGTCTTGGAATAGTCCTGGAAAAGTCCTGGAAAAGTCCTGGAAAAATCCTGGTTTAGTCCTGGTTCAGTCCTGGTTTAGTCCTGATTTAGTCTTGGTTTAGTCTTGGTTTAGTCCTGGTTTAGTTCTGATTTAGTCCTGGTTTAGTCCTGGTTTAGTCTTGGTTTAGTCCTGGTTTAGTCCTGGTTTAGTTCTGATTTAGTCCTGATTTAGTCTTGGTTTAGTCCTGGTTTAGTTCTGATTTAGTCCTGTTTTAGTCCAGGTTTAGTCCTGGTTTAGTTCTGATTTAGTCCTGATTTAGTCTTGGTTTAGTCCTGGTTTAGTTCTGATTTAGTCCTGTTTTAGTCCTGGTTTAGTCCTGGTTTAGTTCTGATTTAGTCCCGGTTTAGTCCAGGTTTAGTCCTGGTTTAGTTCTGCTTTAATTCTGTTTTAGCCCTGATTTAGTCCTGATTTAGTCCTGGTTTAGTCCTGGTTTAGTCCTGGTTTAGTCCTGGTTTAGACCCGGGTTAGACCTGGGTAGACACAAAGTTAAGACCTGGTTTAGTCCAGTATTAGATCTGATGAAGCCCTTTTAGTCCAAATTGATCTAGTTAATAGCAGTGTTAAAGTCCAGATTTAGTCTTACTTTTGAACTGCTTTGGACTTACGCTTTTCAAAGTTCAAATTGTAAATGACCTGAACTGAACTGATCTGGACTAGTTCATATTTTCTGCTGGACAGTTACAGTATTCGACTTTATAAAAAAGAGTGCATGGTTAGTAGATGCATTGGCCTCCTGTGTTTGGACTCTGACTCATTTCCTAATCAGGACTTTCCTTGTGTTTATCAGAGGGGCTGAAACACTCAGACCACTGTGTGAGGCTGTGAGGTCAACTGCTTTAGACCATTATTATGTGGGCCGCTCTGAACTCACGTCTACACATTGATCCTTTGCAGCTGATATTATCAACACCTGGGGATGTGGTGCTAACTTGAGGCATTGCTCTGTCTGGAGCTCTGTTACTCAAGTTAGACTTTAATCTGAGTTTTAACACAATTTGACCAGAAAGAACTGACAGGTGAGCTGAATCGTACTGTTAAAGTCGCTCTAACATTACGTCGCAGTCACGAGGTAGCTAGCATTAGCCAACAGTTTTTCAGTGAGTCACTCTAATCTTTTTGTTGAAAATCCAACTCCTAAACAGGACCATGAACGCTCGGATTGATCACAGGCTCCAGAAAATGTGCTGCTTAAATCCATTTTGTTGAGTTTTCGGACTATTTTGGCAGCGTTTGCTAATATGTGCATTGTGTCGCCATGGTAACAGCTGAACATTCTGCCATAGACATACACGTAAAACACTCCGGTTAGGGTTTTTTATGCAGAAAGAGACACCATGGAGACACAGGGAGGGCATCTGACGCACAGTTTGTGGAAGACGTTATGGTCCTTCAAAAGCTGCATCGTGTTCATTCAAATTGTAATTTTGATTTGACTGTGATTCTTCTTGCAGCTCTACTTCAGCGCGGCTAAAATCACGTTTTAGTAGTGAGAGGGGGATGAACAGGAAGTACTCATAAATATGTCAGTACTTTCACATGACGTTAAAACTGAGGTAGCGTTTGACCTGGTTTATGGTTAATATCTCCGTAATCACCGGGCCTATCCACATGAAACGAAAGCACAGAGCACAGTGTCCAGTGTCTCTTCTGTCAGTGTGAAAATGTGAAGGTGCATCTGTGGAGCCAGAGACACGGCCGACTTTCTGTTTCTGAACTCGAGGAGAGTTTATAGAGTTTTATTGGACAGCACAGATTATTATAGTGTCCTGCTCCTCGTCTGGACCCGGAGATGTGGGCTGCCATGTCTGAGTGTCTTATGTAACAGAGAGACAGAGGGAGGAGAGAGGGAGAGGGAAAGAGAAGGGTGAGCGAGAGAGATATGGAGAGGGAAAGAAGAAAGGGGAGAAAGTGAGAGAGAGGAGAGGGAGGGAGATGCAGAGGGGAAAGAGGGAGGGAAGGGGGGATGGAAAACAGAGAGGGGAGGAGAGAGAGGGAAAAGAGAGGTAGGGAGAGGGAAAGGGGGAGGGGAAGAGAGAGAATAGTGAGAGAGATATGGAGAGGGAAAGAGGAAGAAAGGTGAGAAAGCGCGAGAGAGAGGAGGAAGGAAAGATTGAGATGGACAGGGGAAGGGGGGGGGGGTGGAGAGCTGGAGAGGGAAGGAGGAAGAAAGGGGAGAAAGTGAGAGAGAGGAGAGGGAGAAAGAGAGATGTAGATGCAGAGGGGAAAGAGGGCGGAAAGTGGGGGTGGAAAAGAGAGAGGGGAGGAGAGAGAGGGAAAAGAGGGGGAGGGAGAGGGAGAAGGGGGAGGGGAGGAGAGAGAAGGGGGGGGAGGGAGATAAGAGAGGGAAAGAGGAAGAAAGATGAGAAAATGTGAGAGAGAGAGGAGAGGGAGGGAGAGAAAGTGAGAGAGAGAAGGCAAGGGGAGAGAGCGAGAAGAGAGGGAGGGGAGGAAATGAGAGACAAGTGGTTACCCTGGGATACCCTTGTACAATCCTCCTCCAGGTGTAAACTACAGACAGGGACATTTATTCTCTGTATGGCTTTGTATTTAAGATAGAAATACATTTTATTTTCATTTAAACAATTTGTCAGACCTTTTAAAATCCTAGATATCCTCACGAGATTAGCATCATTTTTACCATGTTACAGTAGCAACAGCAGCAGTAGTATTACACAGTATTAAACAGATAAATATATTCTATAAAACAATATCTAAATGAAATAAACTGTTATTTAAACGGACAGAGGTTGTGTTTTAATCTGAAGAATTTATTTTAACACAATATTAAATTATTCCACACAATAAGAGACGTGTAATGCAGCTAATAACAACACGGTAAACAGCTAGTAAACAGCTAGCTAACATGGGCCTAAAATACACCTAAGCAACGGTTTATATCATATTTTATCCGCTAAATGATAAATAAATGAGCTAAATAAAGCCCTTAAATGCCGTGGAGCCTTGTAAAAGATGAAACTCCACTGGACCGAGCCTAAATCTGATTACTGCCACAGGTGAAGCTGCGGCGGGGGCGTTTTTCTGGAAGTGTGGGCAGAAAAAGCCCCACCAGCAGCCCGAAACAGCGCCCTGTCCCCGGGCTGCAGAGCGGCCCAGAGCCGGCCCCGCTGGAGCGCAGGACACGCGGGAAAACTCACCAAATCTACGGTCTGCGGAAACCAGGAGGTGACGCTGAGAAAAGGCGAGGAGCAGGAGCAGGTGGAGCGAACAGAGAGGAGCCATGGCGAGTCCACTCCGCGTAAAAACAAATCTAATGTGAGACAAACGCGCGGTCCACAGGCTAAAAGGCCATGGTCCCTGCGCAACGAGGGGGTGATCCGAGCCGAGGAAGAGGCGCTGATCCCGCGGACAGAGCGCCCGGAGGAGCGGTGTCAGGAGGAGGACAGTGGATGTAGGCGGAGAGGATGCAGCGGAGGAGGAGAGAGGATGTAGCCGAGGAGAGGCAGCGGAGCGCGGGGAGGATGGGCGTGATCAGCCGCTCCAGCTGCACGAGAGGAACCGCGTCCGCCAGGGCTTCAAAATAAAATCACATTTATGACCGCGAATCAACCTTTCGTGTGTTTCACTGTTCAGTGTTGTAGCCTATTTTTTGTTATTTATTCTGATTTAAAATGTACATTGCCATATTCAAATATAGGCTTAAAACAGTAATAGATTATTCGTGTAGGAACAGACCAAAGCATATGATACTTGAAAGAGTACAAATGACAGGTGGTGCAACCAGGCGTCACCACTGGAACTAGAATATATATATATAGATATGAAAGTGGTGTGTCCTTGAATGACAGAGGGGCCGATGGCGCAGATTGACAGCCTCGCTTCCATCAGTCTGCCCCAGGGCAGCTATGGCTACAATAGTATAATTGAGTGTAGAATGAATAATGACTGACAGTGTCGCGCTTTGAGAGGCTTTCACAAGACTAAAAAGTATTACAAGTGCAAGGGATTATTATTATTATTATTATCATTGTAACTGTCACTAGCGTTTATGTATTTGATTTAATGTTTGTACCTCGTGCTCATGCTCAATCCTTGAGGGTGCTACAATCATTAGGCCCGAGCCGGAGACAACGTCCCGGCGAGGGACTCATTAAAACCGCGTCCGAAAACGGGGAAAATGGCAAAAATCAAGTGGTAAACACGCCCCGACATGCCAGTGAGTGGTGTCAAAAATTAGAACTCGCCAAGCTCTAATTGTCACCGAAGACCGCGAAAAAAAAATAACGAAAGACGACTCGGTAGCGCCACCTCAAACTTTGATTTTCATGGGGCCTATGGGAGCCCGACTCGGAAAAAAGTCGACCGAAAAATCTGAAACTCACATCAAAAAATAGACCGTGTCGGGACATGACAAAAATGATATTATGGCCTCGCCCTAAAATGTACAGGAAGTCGGCCATATTGGATCAAACACGAGAACGACAAAAGCGCACACCCTCACATTCAGGACATCTCCTCGCACAGTTTTCATCACAAACACTTCAAATTTGGCCAAAACCCACTAAACCCATGTGAGATTAAAGATCATCAATTATATTTGAATATGACTTTGGGTGTGGTCATGGCGAATTTTATACTAAATTGCAATTTTTTGAATATTTCAATAAAATATTTCTCTTTCACAAATGTTTTGGGGGGGAAACGCTAATACAGCGTTTATGCACATTTGTGAGCTGAACACAGTGATATGCAAATCATGGCTTTATCTCACAGAATGGCTCTCTAGCGCCCTCTTCAAATTTCATTTTCAAAAATTCATAGAAGACAATCGATTTGTCTTGGACGTGTGAAAAAATTCACAGGGACGTTATTTGTGATGGGGCACAATGTGAGAAAGTCACACGACTGTAGGTTTTATGGTTTAGGAGAAAAATAATGGGTCGAAAATCAGTTTCCATTATTATTATTCTTCTTCTTATTATTATTATTTTGGTCGCGACTTCAAATCCATTTTTGACCCACTGAACGTTAACGAAAACTCAATTTTATTGGACCCAAAATTCAAGACTGGTGAAAAATTAATTATTTTGGTGGCCACACAAAATTAATATTTCAAAATGACTCAGTAGCGCCACCTCAAAAATCAAAAAACATTACGGCAATGACAGACCTTTTTCATCGTAGACAAATGAAATTTGGTAGAACCATAGAACATGTCAAAACAAGTAAAAAAATATATTATGACCCCACCCTAAACCCTAAAGGAAGTCGGCCATTGTGGGCGGAACACAATTTTTTTGAAATTTTAACTCTCACGTTTGGATTTTTGACGCTGTGGATTTTCACTCAAGAAACTTGCAAATTGGTGAAAATGAACTAGACCCATGTGGGATTAGAGCCGACTGTCTTGGATTTTTCTACATCATAAAATGTGGGCGTGGCCAGCCTGCAAAGAAAAAAGGCATTTTTTCAAGTATTTAATTGTACGCAACTCAAACATGCAGCGTCCTATTTCCCGGCATTAATATACATTTTGTTCAAAAATCTTGATCTGAATGCATAGACATACAGTTAAAATTTTTTAGACATTAAATTGCTCCACAGCGCCCCCTTGAACTTTTGAATGGGACCCAAAAAATTACTTTGTCAAAAAATTTTGAAATTTGGCATGAACATTTCTATCCCCATACTGAACAAAAAAGCCAATGAGAACATACCTCTATTTGTAATAGTGTTGCCATGGCAACGACCGAAAACTCTCATTGAAATACATTGGTTTTGGTTAACTGGGATGAAAAAAATTAACTTTGTCATAGGCCATTCAAATTTGGTACACGTATTCCTCTCATCATACTGAACGAAAAAGCCAATGACAACATACCTCTATCTACAACTATGTTACCGTGGTAACGTCATAAATATGCCATTGAAATGAATGGGGTTTCAGACTACTGGACTTTGTTGTCGACTAAATAGATGCTCTGCACTAATCCAACTATGACCCCAAATTTAAGTTTGGTGGTGAAAAAATGTGTAATTTGATGTGCAAAAAAATTAATGTTTCAAAATGACTCAGTAGCGCCACCTCAAAGTTCAAAATACATTATGGCAATGACAGACCATTTTCATCTTAGACAAATGAAATTTGAAACAATCATAGAACATGTCAAGACAAGTAAAAAATTATATTATGACCCCACCCTAAACCCGACAGGAAGTCGGCCATTGTGGGCGGAACCACAATTTTAACTCTCACGTTTGGATTTTTTACACCATGTATTTTCATTCAACAAACTTGAAAATTGGACAAAATTAACTAGGTCCATGTGGGATTAAAGTTGACTCATTTGAATTTTTCAACATCATAAATTGTGGGTGTGGCCAACGTGCGAAAAAAATGCGCTTTTTGAAGTATTAAATTGCACCTAACTGAAACATGCAGTGTCCTGTTGACCGGCATTAATATACATTTTAGTCACAATGTTCATCTGAATGTCATGATATACAGTTTACATAGCTGAGACAATCCATTGCTCCACAGCGCCCCCTGGAAATTTTGAATGGGACCCAAAAAATTTTACTTTTTCAAAAACATTTGAAATTTGGCATGGACATCCCTATTCCCATACTGAACTAAAGTCAAAGAGAACATACCTCTATTTGCAAGTGCGTTGCCACGGCAACGACCGACATTTCTCATTGAAATACATGGGTTTTGGTTAAATGGGATGAAAAAAAATCACTTTGTCATAGATCATCAAAATTTGGTACACATATTCCACTCATCATAATGAACAAAAAAGCCAACGAAGACATACCTCTATTTCCAACCGTGTAGGCGTGAAAATGTCATAAATGCTCTCATTGGAATGAATGGAGTAGTATTACTCAGTCGCTGTTTTTGGTGGGAGGGGCGATGTAAGCGGGAACGAGAAGCGGGAACGAGAAGCGCGAACTCCGCGGTGGCGTGTACCCCGCGGTCGCAAGGGTGGCGAGGGCCTTTATCACTGCTTGCAGTTTTAATTATTATTATTATTACCTCTATGCATGTCATGCATGTCAAAAAAACAAACAAAAAAAAAACTAAACTAAACTAAACTGGGCTTTTTTGTGTGAAATCTTAAATATAATGATGTTAACAATTTCTTTGTGAAATAGTACTCTAAGCTTGTCGTATGAACTTTAAATGGCTCGTGCTTCTGCTGTTTTCTGATTTATGTTATGATGTTTCCTGATCACAAACAGACCAGACAGGAGCTGTGTTTTGTTTTGTTCACACATTTATCACACAAACCCTGCATATTTAGGCCGAGTTCTTCTCTCAGATGAAAACACTCTGTTCCACCTTATGTCATGTGGGGATACAGGAAGTGTTTTTAAACTCCATACAACTTCACTAGAATCACTTGGATTATTTCAGACCTGAAATGACCAATCTCTACTGAACTAAAGGTAAAAGGTATCTGTGAACTTGAAACCTACAGCTTCATGACATCACAAGGTGGAATGGAGCATTTTGAGCTTTGGAGATGTAGAGACAGACAGACTAATGATAGTGTTACTCAAACATGTGTGAATGAAACAACACAACTCCGGGTCTGTTTTGAGGAGGTAACAGTGTTATAACATGGCTAAAAGCTCACGAGAGTCAGTTTTGTATAATATAGGACCTTTAATACCACTGTGGTAGATTTGAAGCAAAGCAAAACATCTCCATGGAGACAAGCAGGTGACAGATCCCTCACTGGAAAAGTTACACACTGAATCTTTACTAAAGCATTCAGGTTGAGAAGAAACAGACACAGACTAAAGTTGCATAGCCGAACGAAGATCTTTAATTAAAATACAATTAAAAGACATATTTAGTGACATTACAGTGGAATAATTCTGGGTTTGTCAGTTTAAGGCACACGTTTAAAAGAAGGCAATGTCCCAGAGGCGAAGCTTTATCATACTGTTTTAGACATACAACATCAGATATGACAGAAATACATATATTATTATTATTATTTAAACTCTATGATGCACTATTTTGATACAGGCCACTACAGCCACAGTTAAACACACTGAACTTTTACAGCATTTTAGATTAAATAGATAGTCTACGCGCCCCGTCTATCGGTCCCTTATATCTGATAATGTTAAACAGCCATGTGCATGATTTAAAATACAAAATAATCTTATGTTAAAGTGATGCAACTGTAAAATATGATTAAATATATGTAATAAAGCAGTATATGTATCATTGCCATGTAAAATGCTGCTCAATGCAACGATGAGCCAAAACATTATGAACACTTTTCAAACCAGGTCTAAACCAGGTCTAAACCAGGACTAAACCAGGACTAAACCAGGACTAAACCAGGTCTAAACCAGGTCTAAACCAGGTCTAAACTAAGAGGACCAAACCAGATCCTACCCAGGACTGAACCAGGTCCAACCCACAACTAACCCAGGACTAAACCAGGATTAACACGCCTCTAACAGATACTGACCAGTGCAAACAGGGACATCCCAACCATACCTGCACTAAATCAGGTCTAAACCAGGTCCAAGCAAAGACTAAACATGCACTTTCTCCTCCATCTCCCCAGTATCTCTGAGCCTGCGGTCTGTGGTCGTAATGTTTTGGCTCATATGGACTCTAGACGAACTTGTCTTGCAGATATTTGATGCAGAAATGTCAAATGTTCTGAGAATAAAAACTCCCTAGTAGTTATTAACATGGAAGGTCTCTAGCGCCCTCTAGTGCAAACGAACAGAAATCACCACCCACGTTGAAGCGTGACCTTTACTTTACAGTCGCCTAATAGTAGTAACATATTTGAACCATTATAAAAGCAATTATAATGTAAACTAGATATGGCAACAAGGTAAAAATATACTCAAAGTGCTAATACCGTTTTGATTTAATTTCACAGGAAAAAATGATTTAAAAATGTAAAAAACAAAAGGTTTGTGCAGTGACCGTTTGCTTGTACATGACCTGCAAGACACAAATATGCAAAAGTAGTCACTGCAATGGATGGAGATGATTCAGACTTCTTACCAATGTTTACACTGCAAAAATATCTATGTGAGTTAAAATGACATGAAATAAAATGATTCATCTAGATCTGATTTGAAATACAAGTTTAGATTTGTTTTGTAAGTTACTATTCAAAGTGCATTTGACAGATTAATATATATATTGTAATTCTGACTTGGTTTGATGGGATAGGACTATCTAGTGCTAAACTTTTATCATAGTTTTACATCAAAAAGTAGCAGTTTGTGAAGAAAAGCATTAAACAAAAACTTGACTTATTTAAAATATTTGTAGCTGCTTTCTACGACACTGAACTTGATTAACATTTTGTGAGAAAAGAAATGTGAGGAAAAACTGCACATGAAATAGGTTTTTATAAAGAGTTTTTCTCTTTTAGAAATTCTTTAAAATCTGCGTTTGTGCAGATATCAGTTACTTAAGTGTGATGCTTTTTAATGCCACTTTAAACCACATTTAACCAGCAGGGGAAAAAATGAAATAAATTACAAAATAAATATAATAATATTAATAAAAATTTCCCAGTATAATATAATATTGGCTATGGTGAAATGACTCAAATCAAGATTCAGAATGTGTGTGATTTTAACTCATGTAGATAATGATATTTTGCAGTGTAGACAACTCACTAAAATTAAAGCTGTACTGTGTCACCTTCCTGGTAAAGGGCCTGCCACCTGCTTTTCGAGATGCCATTGCTTTGCCTGGAATGCAGAGAGGCGACTCCGCTCGCAGCAAGAATCATGTTTTTCAAGGGTTTTTAGAGCAAACAAAACAAATTTTATCAATGCGAAATAGATAAGTTTATATAATACTGTGGAACATTCTACACAAAGCAATAACACCTCCATGGAAACAAGCAGCTGGCAGACGCTATATCAGAAAAGTTACACAGTGTAGCTTTAAAGCAAAAAATATGTAAGAAAAAAAAAAAATCTGAAATAATTTCTTTGGCATGTTTCACCATCTTTGGAATTGGAAAAGTTTAAAGAAGGTAACACGAAAAACGGGTCCCACGTCACTCCTCGATCTGCCTCTGAGCATATGTACAAAAGTTTTCATGTGTCAATAAAAATAATAAAATAAAAAACTCTACACAAGTCCCTTTACCTGCTCTGTCTTAAAGGGGAGGCGACTGTGATGGGTACGTGTTTGTGTGTATGCCATAGTAAATAAAGTAAATTAAAGGTGCGCGTAGGGCTGGTCATGTGACGTCTATAACAGCGGCGGTTGGCTCGTCCCGTCTTCACTCAACTCAAACCTGGAAAACACAAAACATACAGAGTTAAACATGTCATGGTAACACATTTGTCTTATTTTTAAGAATAATTTAAAATGAATCACTTTCATAGTTATAATCTCATAAAACACTGAAAAAGAGTAAAGTAAGAGACTATTAGGGCTGAAACATTTGGGAAAGTATGTGTGTAATGTTATTTTTTCTGACGAACATTGAGACTGTGATTAGATTTGTGGTTTATATCTTAAAGGGTGTGTTTTGTTTCATTCACACATATTTAACACACAAACACTGCATGAAACACTCTGTTTCACCTTCTGATGTCATGCGGTAATACAGGAAGTGCTCCACTGCGTTTTTAAACTCTATACACCTTCACTTGCCAATCTCTTCTGAACAAAAGGTAAAAGGGCTGTTAACTTGAAAACTACCACTTCATGACATCACAAGGTGGAACAGAGCATTCTGACCTTTGGAGATGTTACAGACTAATGACAAAGGGTTACTCAAACATGTGATTGGTTTAACAAGTATCCACACTTCCACTTCAAAATGTGAGTAGTCTTGTGTGATGTCATGTAGTACTTGAAATTGCAGAGGCTAATGCCAATTTTGCACTAAAACTGACAAAAAAAATACTAGGAACAGTAGGTAATGTTTTTTTTAACACTATGTACACAGTTTTGTAGCAAAAAAGTAGATTTAGTGTTTAGTTCCTCTTATATAATTTCCCTTGTGGATCAATAAAGTTTGAAGTCTACAACAGAACTACAAAATCTTTTGGGGAGCTGCTTGGAGAGAGGGGGAGAGCTATTGTTTTTAGCCTCATTTGAACTACAGTCACTCCTCATTGAAGCGCGCACTGACTCGCCCCCTGCTGGTGGTTTTATGCTTTCAGGCACATGTGTGATGACTCACCATTGTGTCCACCCTTTAGTGATGTCATCATGTGTCAGATCCACAAGAACCTAAGAGCAAAAATGAGCACATCAAACATCCCTGAACATCACATCAAACATCCCTGAACATCACATCAAACATCCCTGAACATCACATCAAACATCCCTGAACATCACATCAAACATCCCTGAACATCACATCAAACATCCCCGAACATCACATCAAACATCCCCAAACGTCACATCTAACATCCCCGGACGTCACATCAAACATCCCCGAACGTCACATCAAACATCCCCGAACGTCACATCAAACATCCCCGAACGTCACATCAAACATCCCCGAACGTCACATCAAACATCCCCGAACGTCACATCAAACATCCCCGAACGTCACATCAAACATCCCCGAACGTCACATCAAACATCCCCGAACGTCACATCAAACATCCCCGAACATCACATCAAACATCCATGAACATCACATCAAACATCCATGAACATCACATCAAACATCCATGAACATCACATCAAACATCCCCGAACATCACATCAAACATCCCCGAACATCACATCAAACATCCCTGAACATCACATCAAACATCCATGAACATCACATCAAACATCCCTGAACATCACATCTAACATCCCGAACATCACATCAATCAAATCCCTGAACATCACATCAAACATCCCTGAACATCAAACAAACATCCATGAACATCACATAAACATCCCCAAACATCCATGAACATCACATCAAACATCCATGAACATCACATCAAAACATCCCCTAACGTCACATCAAACATCCCCCCGAACGTCACATCAAACATCCCTGAACATCAAACAAACATCCCCGAACATCACATCAAACATCCCCGAACATCACATCAAACATCCATGAACATCACATCAAACATCCCCGAAATCACATCACATCAAACATCCATGTTGAACATCACATCAAACATCCCTGAACATCACATCAAACATCTATGAACATCACATCAAAACATCCCCGTTTAAACGAACATCACATCAAACATCCTCGAACTATTGTGTAATGATCATGTTTTCTTTACATACAAGTATGTCATATCTGCTGCCTGTGTCCAACCAGGAAGTAAATTTATAAACTTAAAATTATAAACATAATACAAAACTAGAAAAGGCAAGGCAAGACTTTTTCTAAAATCCTAAATATGATCATGCTAGTAGTAAAAGAAAAATATCAAATCTGTCAACTGCACAAAACATTGTAGGAGTGAAGACGTTTGGCGGCTCATCCAAGCTGCTTCACCTCTGGTCAGATCACTGCTGGACACTGCCTTATATCTGTCTCAAGGGAGGAGCTGACTGCACTGAAACTAACACACCTGTTGTTTGCAGTTTCTGTTTGTGGGCTAGGTCCCCTCTCAAACATTTCTTTTCTCTGAGTGGTTAGTTACCTATAATGTTAACTATATTCTAGTGAAATGAGTAGGAACTTTCAGACATTTTGATATCTGATTGTAAAAGTGGGCAGAAGTTGACCATTTTGAGTACCTTCCCGAGGAGCCCCTTGTGTTTGGAGAGCAGACCTCCTCCGTTCTTCACTGCCACGTCCAGAGTGCGCCTGTGCAGCTCCACCACAGAAACACTGAACTCAAAGCTGAAACACAGCACATAAAGTGTACCTCAAACATACGTGTACCATAATCTTAAACTTAAATATCCTTATCTGGGACCACGGGAGTCAATGGATCATTTTCAGAGGGTCACGGGCCTTTGCCAAAATTCACTTTTTATAAACCAAGTACTTGCTATATTGAATTTTGGTGTTTTGTGTTGCAGCTCGTCATGATGGCTCTGATCGCTCTGAGGTGGGTCCAGCTGAGAACTACTCCTCTGAATGACAAATATTTGAAAAGCTCTTCATGATTAGAAAAGCCTTAATGGTCTTAACGAGCCTCACGTTTGGTCATAACGCGGGTTGAGGTTCCTCTTAAACGTGTTGGTTTTCCTTCGTCCTGATCGGCGTTTGTCTGGGAGCAGATACAGGCGCACGTACGGGTCCGAACCGTGGTCTGTGAACGCAATCAGGTTTCTGAAAGAGAAAACAGTCACTCTTTTATTTATTCATTTGATTTGCATCTTTTTTCCTTTAGGAGGCGCCACAGCAAATGAACTGTTCTCCTAGTGTGAATTTATTTTTTATTTTACATTAAATGTTCATATTTGTTGTTTATTTGTGCATTATGTTTGTTATAATGGAGAAAAAATTCTGGCTCCTGCTCCATCTCAGAAGTAACGGTAGTGGTAACAGTACTATTAGTATTTGTGGTGTTTCCTACAGCTGAGCACGACCACAAAGAGCCTGTTCCAGTTTAGTAGTAGTAGTAGCAGCAGTAGTTTTAGCAGTATAGTAGTGGGAGTTGTAGTAGTAGAGTTTGAGCAGAACAGAAGTGGTAGTAGTAGTAGTTTTAGCAGTAGTAGTAGTCGTAGTAGTATCAGTAGTAGCAGTAGTTTTAACAGTATAGTAGTAGTAGTATAGTACAGTAGTAGAGCAGGGTAGTAGTAGTAGTACCTGCAGCTGTGCACAACCACGATGAGCTTGTTCCTCTGGGAGCTGTGTCTGATGGTGAGCTGGATCTCCCCCAGAGGAAAGTGACCGGGTCCAGAGCCACTGGAACAAACGGGACAGATACAGGGTCAGAGAGGAGAGATAAAGGGTCAGACAGGAGTGATACAGGGTCAGGAGAGATGCAGGGTCAGAGAGGAGAGATACAGGGTCAGAGAGGAGTGATACAGGGTCAGACAGGAGTGATACAGGGTCAGGAGAGATACAGAGTCAGAGAGGAGAGATACAGGGTCAAACAGGAGAGATGCAGAGTCAGAGAGGAGAGATACAGGGTCAGAGAGGAGAGATACAGGGTCAGAGAGGAGAGATACAGGGTCAGAGTGGAGAGATACAGGGTCAGAGAGGAGAGATACAGGATCGGAGAGGAGAGATACAGGATCGGAGAGGAGTGATACAGGATCGGAGAGGAGTGATACAGGGTCAGAGAGACGTGATACAGGGTCAGAGACGTGATACAGGGTCAGAGAGGAGAGATACAGGGTCAGAGAGGCAATGGAAGTGTAACGTGAAATGAAACAAGATGAGCTGTCCCCCCTTGCTGCTGGAGTCTTTGGGGAGGGAATGGTGCTTCTTTAAATCAGAGCTGTTCTGCAAAATGGACTCTCCAGAGCTTTTCACCATGTTATAGTTGGGTCCCCTCACTATTTACTCACCTCACCATCTGAATGTTTCAGTTTTTCCTGTTGACAGTTAGACGGGCTCATGGTGAATGAATAATAAAGTCTGGAAAAGCTCTATATAAGACTAAAGCACTGTTATTATTGCCAAGTACAGATCTGAAAACTCACTTGTGGAGTTGGGCGAGCCTGTACTGCAGCTCCTGTGCGGCGTACGGGTTTGAAATGTCGGAGGCGATGGAAGGCGTTGGCTCTTTGGCTCCGGCGAGGTGCTGCTGCGACCCAGAGATGGTGAGGGTGGACTGGGTGAGGCCCCTCTGCTCCAGCCCCCCGTTCTGGAGGGCCTGACTCTTGCTTAGAGCAGAGATTGAGGAGGAGCGCGGGACCCCAGAGTCAGCGGGCGGTTTCAGGACGGTGTCGGAGGAGATGGAGGGGCGTGGCGTGGAGCTGGAGTTCTTACGCACCTGCACTGAGGAGGGGGCGGGGTCTGAGGAGGAGGGTGCGTCTTTCTCCAAGCACAGGACCTGACAAACAAAACACAAGTCTGTTAGCTGAAAGGAACTGCATGTTGTCTGAGCTTTTACAGTTTTAAAAAAGGCACTGCAATCACACGTGAACCTGGGTTGTCAAAGCCTCATTCTCAGAATAAGCTGTGTTTCAGGTGGAAGGTAAAATAAATATTGTTCAAATGCAGATTTTTGTTATAATACAGTGAGTTCTTATAGTCACCTATAGAAGTGATCAGGTTTGACATTTGTGAATTTTGGGTGAACTTTTGTGAATTTGTGAACTTTGCAGAGACATCGCGCTGGGGGGGTCTACATGTATTTCTATGGCGGAATGTTCAGCAGTTACAGTGCCAAAAAAGTTGTAAGATTCTCTGAAAACTCAAAAAATACAAAATGGATTTAAACAACACATTTTCAGGAGCCTTTGAGAAATGCGAGTGTTTGATTTTCAACAAAAAGGTGAGACTGTTGGCTAATGCCAGCTAGTGTGTGACTGTAATTTTATGTGAGCGAGACTTGTTTAACAGCCCAAATCAGCTCACTTGTTGTAGTTCCATCTAAATCTATTCTTTTTGGTGAGATTGTGAGCTGAGATTAAAGTCAAATTTAAGTAACAGAGCTTTAGGCAGAGTAGTGCCTCTAGTTAGCCTCACACGGCCAGGGAATGTGGATCAGGTGCAAAGTCTCCATTGTGAAAACTGAACTTTCCTCCTCTAAGCAATGGTATCATCACATTGTAAAATTGGAAAACCACGACTGTGGGTCAGGCCTCATGTCCAAAAATCTCTCACTGAGCTGCAGAGGCTGCACTAGCACTGATATATGATTGGCCCCACCAAATTATAACAAACAACCTCCCCATCATGTCCAATGTTTTTGTAATTAAGAATAAATCAACATTAGTCTTGTTTTGACACTAACATTTCAAACTCGATTTCGAGGAATAGAAAAATAGACTCAATAACGATTCCAATAGCACAATAATAAAAAACTACAAAATCTTTCTTTATATAATAGAATGCAATTTTCCACATTAAATGGTAGTACTTTCTTTTTTATTCATTTTTATAGTCTTATATCTGTGTAATCGTTCAGTGTCCAGTAGGTTCATAGTGGTCCATGGGTGTTATGTGTCTTATACTTGTTCTTATACAGCTCAAGATCATTCCAAATCTATTCAGGAAAGGTTCATTTCTGTCCTGTGAATGAGACTTTTTTAGTATCGAAACTGACCCAAATGAGTATCTAGTTTTGATTCTAGCTTTAATATTGGGTAGCATCTGATTTTTGATACTTTTGACAATCAGCATAACCCTTGATTTGCTGTGAACAGGTCTACTTCATTGCACTGGAGCATGTACCCGCAGAGCCATCTTCATCTTGAGGCTGCAGGTGGGTCCAGTGCTCCTCAGGCTGAAGCTCTTGTTCAGGGTCATGTCTCTGGCCTCTATCAGAGACTGCAGGGGAACCGTCAGAGTGCCCAAAGAACACTCGTGCTTCTCGTCCTTCACCTGAACGCAATATAAAGAACAGAGATTAGAGTGAAATGTCCCTGTGAGTCAGATGCCCTTCCTGTGTCTCTGTGAGGTTTTATTCTGTGTAAAAGCTGCTAACCCTGTAGTTTAGACAAACAAACATGTTCTAAAATGCATGGGATTCTTGGATTTCTGAGTTTCCATTTCCTGTTCTGTGCATGTTGAAGACTTTTCCCATTGAAAGGAATGGGTGCACAGGGGATCATTCAGTGTTTTCAGCACCGCCCTCTGGCAGTCAGGAGGGATGGCATACAACCGTTGAACTCTTTTTTTTTTTTTTTTACTTTTTCATAATTCTGAAGCCCATGCATTAGTTTAGCAGTTCAGAAGTAAATATCCTGCGTGTAATATTCTCTTAATAATTTGCCTCCATTCAGGAATTCAGAAAGTCTTTAAAATGTACCAACCTCGACATCCAGCTGCTGCGCTTTGGGATTGTGGATGAGGAAAGTGAAGGCCTCCTCCCAGACCGGCTCGTTGGTTTTGTAACAGGTCTAAAATCAAATACAGATCATTATAAATCGTTCACATATGAAACTTTTGTAGAGAAGTTAATGTTTGGGCTGTGCTCTCACCTTACTCTCAAAGCTCTTATGTCCCACAGTGAACTGCACAAACGGACTGGGGTCAGAGGTCACCTTCTTACCCGTCTGAACAAGAGGCAAATATTTATATATTATTATAAACAATAAAATACAACATCCAAATCAAACCAGACGTTCACTTTTTCCAGAATCACAAGAGTTTCATCACGTAGACTCGACTTATATTTTAAGAGATCATTTGATTAATTTGTAAAGAAGTATGACTAATAATAGATTTAAGGAAGTGGACATGATAGAGATTGTCCAGAAATTACAGATGAAATAAAGGAAAATTTCCCAGATCCGAAATTTGAACAGACAATCTGTGAAAAACTTCAACGATTTATTTTGAGATTTTGAGTTCAACATATGGTCAGTGTGTTAGCTGTAGATGTAGTCACACGAGTGTTAGCTCACACATAAGCTTCACATAATTCAGCACATTCACTGTGGAGATACATGTGGGACTTTTGTTCTGCCTGGACATCACTTTGTTTAGGGTTTTACACATGAACTTGGATCATGGTCTATGTAGCTCCCTCTGTGCTTTACTCTGCTGTTACTGATGTAATGAAAACTCTAGATTCAGGCAGAGCCCTCATATGTGATTAATATGGCACATATTAGTCACA
Source organism: Periophthalmus modestus (assembly GCA_019594935.1). Classification (NCBI taxonomy): domain Eukaryota; kingdom Metazoa; phylum Chordata; class Actinopteri; order Gobiiformes; family Gobiidae; genus Periophthalmus; species Periophthalmus modestus. The sequence continues at coordinate 23,202,892 of JAIEZT010000026.1, forward strand.
TATATGACACATGTAACACATACACACAGTAAATGTGTGAATAAGCTGCTCCTTGGGTGAATGATGTGAAGGCCTCTCCAGACCAAATGATCCTCAGCCGTTTGGTCCCATGTCCCTCAGAGATGGAGGACTTTTTCTCTTGAGTATTCTCGCATTATTCAGGCAAATCTAAAGCCTCTTTTACCTCACATTTTTTCATTGCTGATTTATTCAACATGTAAAAATGTGTGTGGTCATCAGACCAGGGTAATGATGCGGTTCTCTCTCATTGGAGCGTCTGCACCTCAAGCCTCGTTTACACTGGTTTGCTTTGGAGCGGATCGGTATGGGCCCCCCATCTGAGGGATCCAAAGTGGGCCCTGGAGGGTGCTAGCTCCCAGAGGGGGCCTGCACGGTACGGTTCGCTTTAGCTAAGTTCTGGTGACACAAGACACAAGATGATTGGGCAAAAGAGAATGTAGACTCAAGACGGAAAAAGCAGCTATAAACATAAAATAATGACCTCTCCCCAAACACTGACCGTGCCGTATTTTCAATTATGGTGTATAGACTCAACTACATATTGAGCAAATATGAGTAGCAAAAAAAGCACAAATGTAACAAGTGTTTCCTGTTTATCAGTGCTCAGCACTGGTGTAAAATATGTCCAGTATGTCCATAACGCATCTCACACAAGCCAAACCCAATGCACCCAATGAAGAGAGGCTTAAATGTGGCACAGAAAGAGTGAAATAAATGCAGAAAAAGCCAGAAGTAGTTTTGTGTTTATGCTAGCTGTAGCTTTAGCTTCAGTCTCCGCGTCTTAAACTATGTCTTTTTGTGAATTGCTGAAATCGGTCTTATGAGTATAATTCAAATATTCTTCTGATTTTATTTATTAGGAAAACGTTTGTAATGTTTGGGTGGCATCAGTGCCTCACGGAGCAGAGCTCCGCCCCTGGACCTGGGCTCGGGGCATGGAAACACAACTTGGCTGAAGGGGGCCGCACCAAACAGAGCCAAGGGGGGCCCCAGGTGAACCATCCCAGTGGAAACGAGGCTATAAAGACGTGGGCGTGTCTGTGCAGATTTGGTCTGGAGAGGTCTATAGCGTTAGCATGTGTTAGCATTAGCATGCTGTTACCTTGAGGGCCTTACTGACTGTGGCCGTCTTCAGGTGAGTCCAGGTGAGACAGGTAGGACAGGTGAGATGGGTGAGATACACGGAGGTTAATTACACCAGAGACCAGTCTAGTTCATGTCAGATTTATATGTGTGCAAGAGGATGTCAGAGGAAAAGGGCTTTGGTTTTGTAAAGACCAGAGCTGTGACAGTACTGAAGGTCTGGACACGATCAGTAAGTCCATACTCGTGTGTGGCTTATCTTCTGTGTAGTTGAAACTTAACATGAATTAACACCATCTTGCACACATGTGACATCAATATAAACAAAACTAAGCCCTCCATGAAGAAGAGAATGGCCCAAACCAGAACGACACCAAAACAGACACAGGACAGTTAGTGACATTCATTTTAAAACAGAGGAGTCTTAAAGGGACAGGAGCTGCGGCTGACATGGGAGAAGACTTGAGTGCCAGTCACTTATTCTGGCTCTCTGCACCGCCCCTTTAAGACCTGTGAGAGATGCTGATGTTAAGATGACTTCATGTTAAATAAATAATTAGTTAAAAGTGCATAGTCACTTTCACTAATGCAGACAGTGGATAATGGTAACACTGTAAATGACAAATACATTACAGTATGAGCAGTGCATTTATGGAGCAGTGGAGCTCCCACCCCCTGGTCCTGGAAGTAAACTTCCGATACATTTTTCCCATAGAAAAAAAAATATTAAAAGTTTGAAAGCTCAGGGCTAATCAGCTCTGTGGAAACTAATGACCAATTTTAATTTAACTTAAATTCTGTGGTTAATAAACCACTAAGTTATTAGAGGATTTTGCTGAAACTTGTGTTTAAATGTGCTTTCTGGCTTTAAAACAACCAATGTATGCACATTAATTAGCATGTAGCTGGTTAGCCTCTGCAATGCCTTTGAACTCTTAATATTTGATTTTTTTTCCCGGAAAGTCTTCAAAAATGGATGGAAAACTGACTTCCGCCATCTTGGAAGTGGGCGGGACTGTTGAGCTCGACTGGACAGAGACACTCAGCTGTCCAGATGCTTTTCACAATGACTCATTTCAATCCATTTAAGAGACTAGTATTGTCACAATACCAACATTTGACACTCCATTTCAGTGTAAAATGCCAGATACTAAATACTAATTTTGATACTATATTATAAAAACAATAAAAAACAAAACAGTTTTCTACACAAAACAATATTTTCAACTCTAAACAGTACTTTAGTTAATATTTGTGTTGTTTCTTATCTAAAACTATGCAGAAATCTGAAAGTCAGTATTTATTTTCTAAATCAGTGCTTGTTTTGATTAGAGATAGACTGATACATACAGGCTTTAAAGCTCCAGCAGAGGGCGATATTTAGTTTGGCCCAACCAGTTGCCTCAATATAAATAAAAACTCCATGAAAAGGGTTTTATTTGAGCACTTTAGTGCAAAGAGGTACTGTAAATGTGACTGCACAGCTCTCTTGACCAGATTGTAGTGAAACCAGGTCATGGATGAGTTTGCCGTAAATTTAAATGAGATCATTTAGGGAAAATTACCCAAATCGCCTCCATTTATCGGCCCAAAATATCGGCAGAGATTATCGCCAATTTCAGTATCAGCTATGAAAAAGACATATTGGTTGATCTCTGGCTTTGATACTAGTGTTAGTATTGGTTCGTATCTGGGTGTTTTTTTAATACCTGTACAGTATACATTTGGTTAAAGGTGCATTTCAGTTTGGTTGGTTAAATTTTGCATCAAACTGCATTCAACACAAAGGCGTGCCTGATATAAGCTGCACATAAGAGTATCACACGTGGAATATACAGAACGCTCTTCACATGTGGTTAGGTTTTAGTTTGTGCATCAGGTTTAAAGACTCACAAAGAGACTTCTGTAGAGAGCTGACGTGTTCTCACAAAACACAAACCCAGACACTCTGCTGTAGTCCACCTGAGCTCCAGGAGAGAGAGAGCCCTCAAACACTGACTACGCAGACGAGGAAGAGAAAGACGGAGAGTGAAAGGAGGAGGGAGTGAGAGATGGGGGGGGGGGTCGGTTAAGTGAAGAAAGGAGACAGAGGAGAGTGGTGAAAGAAAAAAAGAAGTGAAGAGAGGGATGAAGAGTGAGAGAGGTTGGGAGAAAGACAGATCAGGACAAGGACACGGACACCAAAAAGAGGACAGAGAAAAAACAGAAAATAAAGAAGAGGAAACAGACTGATATCAAACCAGCTTAAATATAATTTACTATTACAGAACTCACGGAACTTCTACAGACAAATATTTAATCCCTCAAAGACACTAGATGTGGTGGAGCTGTATTCACTTTTTAAGGCAAACTCATAAAGATCGAAATAGCATTTGACTGTGGAGATCTGTGCCATTAAACTCATAGTTGTGTCTGAATGTCTCCCACAGCCCTCACTCCACAGACCCGCTCTCTTTAGCAGACTCTATAGCACCTCATCCACAAGTGACTGACTCATGCAAGTTTTTCTCAAGATGGAACTCACGTAAACAAACTGGATTTTTCAGCTTTCTGGCCGAGATTTGAGAATCGCTCCTTTAACAGCTCAAACTAAGGTAAGCGGCTAACGCTAGCACTTTTACACAACAAAGGTTTATTCAAGAGTGTTTTAGGGCTGATTCATGTCCACACCAAGGCCGGACTTAGCACTTACAAAGTGTCCTTTTATTTTTGTTAATTTCCTGGACTTTTGCTTTCACACCGTTTTCCTCGAATTCGAAATCTGATCGGACTTTCTCTGGCACCGTCTCTACTGTCACCATGACAACGGGAGCACGCCTCATGAACACGGAGCATAGAGGAGTTTTATTCTTTGTTTTGGGAAGTAAACATGAGCAAGACGAGGTTTATATTGACAGGTCTATTGACCAGTGCTGGACGCTACAGGAGCATTGTGGGAAATTTTGAATACACAACTTTTTTACCAAGTGGACATCTGGACATCACTAAAATGGCGTGACCCCTAAATAGTGGCCTAAGTAGGGAATAATGTGGACATGTGGACACAGCCATCATATATTTAATAAATTTTTTACACAGGAGCGTGGAGGGTGCAGAGCAGGGGCTGATGGGTAATACTTACGGGCAGATTTCGAGCTGAATCCAAAAACACAACAAGCAGTGCGGAGGAGAGGCCGTCGTGGGCATGTCCACGTTCAGCCCTGATACTGGACAGAACCTGACAATGGGAGAGGAGAAGGATCATGTTTGATTGTTGTTAAACATTAAAAAGGTTCATATCAAACATAACTTTTACTGGTTTTAAAGCAGATTTATTCTTAATTACATAAACACTGGCCCTGATGTTATCATTTGATGTTTGCTCACTTACAGCGTGACATGGAGAGTGGCTGTGGTACTGACCTCGTCCAGTTTGTCTGGTTTGGAGAGCAGAGATAACCACTCCATCTTCAGATGGAGTTTCCCCTGAGACACTTCGTCCAGGACAAACCACTGAACACACAATAATAACAACATTTTAATTTGAAACAAAACAACTCAACATTTATTATTTAAAATGTGGCTAAAATGTTTTAAACACTTCACCTCGTCCACTTTCTGTTCCTTCTGCAGTTCGGCCAAGTCAATCATCAAACTGAAAAAAATAAATAAATAAATAGAATATAACATACTTCTGCTTCGACATCAGCTACATAGTTAGCATAATATTTAAGATTTGGCTAAACATATTGTCTAGCCTTTCAAGTTTTGTTAATTTGGTGAGGTTTATAGTTTTACTTCCTGGTTGGACATGGGCAGCAGACATGACATACATAGAGGCATGTTACCTGGCAACCATTAGTCCTTTCATGATAATTACAATATCCATTGATCGTTCAACACATGACAGCAAGAAAAATATATTTTGGGGCTCAATATTTAGCATTGTACAATTTCTTTACAAATTGTCACTTAACTGATGTAAAACTATGACAAATATTTAGCATCACGCCAAGTCAGAATAAAAAAAAATATATAAATGTAAAATGCACTTTAAATTGAAATGAAATTAAAATAGGGTTAGGGTAAAAATAGATCATATTTTGGTTTGTGTTACCTTCCCAAGAAGTCGTCTTTATCCGTGTCCTCGTCGAACAACTCCACCTCCACATTCTTCACAGTGGAGTTATCATAAACCGGAATCTGAGGAAAGACGGAAAACTCACATTACAAATAACATAAGAACCTGAATCATACTTGGATTTATAAAGAAGAAATATGCAAACTAAACCAGGATTAAAGCGGGACTAAAGCGGGACTAAAGCGGGACTAAAGCGGGACTAAAGCGGGACTAAAGCGGGACTAAGCCGGGACTAAAGCGGGACTAAAGCGGGACTAAAGCGGGACTAAGCCGGGACTAAGCCGGGACTAAGCCGGGACTAAGCCGGGACTAAGCCGGGACTAAGCCGGGACTAAGCCGGGACTAAGGGACTAAGCCGGGACTAAGCCGGGACTAAGCCGGGACTAAGCCCGGGGACTAAGCCGGACTAAGCCGGACTAAGCCGGGACTAAGCCGGGACTAAGCCGGGACTAAGCCGGGACTAAGCCGGGACTAAGCCGGGACTAAGCCGGGACTAAGCCGGGACTAAACCGGGATTAAACCGGGACTAAACCGGGACTAAACCGGGACTAAACCGGGACTAAACCAGGACTAAACCGGGACTAAACCAGGACTAAACCAGGACTAAACCAGGACTAAACCAGGACTAAACCAGGGTTAAACCAGGGTTAAACCAGGAGTAAACCAGGCCTTGCTGTACCTCATAGACTTCGTTCCATTTGGGGTTGACGGTCTCGTGGATGACTTTGCTCTGGAACAGCTGTGTTCCGATCTGGATGACTCCGTACGGGTCAGACTTTCCTTTGATTAGACCTCTTAAGAACTTGTCTTTCCCCAAAAGATCCTGAGCTTCCAGGAAGTGGATCCTCAACACGGCCTGAGCGAGAGAGAAAGAGGAGACACGTCTGAAATACTGTATGCAAAGGACTGGGACTAAACCAGGACTGAACAGGGACAGAACCAGGGATAAACCAGGACAAAACCAGGACAAACTAGGGCTAGACCAGGACAAAACCAGGACAAAACCAGGACTAAACCAGGACTAAACCACAACTAAACCAGGACTAAACCAGGACAAAACCACAACTAAACCAGGACTAAACCAGGACTAAACCAGGACCAAATCAGGACCAAATCAGGACTAAACCAAAACTAAAAATGGATTTAACAAAAGGACAACAAAACCAGGACCAAACCAGGAGTGAATTAGAACTAAACCAGGACTAAACAATTACTAAATTAAACTAAACCAAGCCTAAACCAAGACTGAATCAGTCTAAACCAGAACTACATCGGGTCTAAAGCAGGTCTAAAGCAGGTCTAAAGCAAGTCCTTTTCATACCTTGGGCACAGGGAAGCGTAGCTGTGCGAGCTGGGCCTCTCCCACCAGGGGAATAGTGATCTTGTTTGGCAGCACCAGGTACTGACAGAGGATGTCCTGGATCAGACCGTCACACAGACCACTGCAAACACACAGTCACATGAAGTTCAGCTGGGCGGCCTGTAGGGGTCAGTATAATCACTTCAATGGCCAACAGAGAGTCCAGGTAAATCTCATTAAAGCACAACTATGCACCACCTGCTTGTTATTGGTTTGCCAGAATGGAATTACATTTATCTTATATTAGATTCAGAAAAAGTTTTATAGCCATTTTCAGTGAATAAAAGTCACAAACTTGTAATTTGCTTTGGCGTTATGGTGCAACACGAAACATAGAATAAAACTGCAATGACCTGATATTTTGTGTTTAGCTCAGAGTTGACGCATTTTGTTGTTCTTGTGACAGTTTCTGTGTTGTTTTTAATGTAGCTACTTTTGTATGTGACACTTGCCATGTTGACAAGTTGATGCGAAGGTTCTACTCATGAGTTTCTGGTCTGTTTTGGAGACTGGCTCCGTTGAGTTGAGATTTCTGTTGTTTTGCTCATTTTAGTGTGGGTTACGGCCTAGTAGCTCTTGTGTAGTAGCTCTTGTGTTCAGAAAATAAACAACCAAAAGAAATATGGTGTGTTTCCTTACACCAGACCACACCACGATAATCAAAACTATGATAAAATAAATATGAGGGTGTGCATTAAAATAAGGTAAAATAGACTTAGATAGATACAAATGGAAATATACAGTATGGGCAGAATCACATTAATAATTACAGTTTTTATTGCTAAAAATCTGTTTACAAATATTCTGACTATTAGATATTGTGTACTGTGTGTGATATATACAATACCTATACAATATCATACACAATACAAATATCTGATACTTAGAACATCTGGAACACTGTGATTATGAAACATGAATCACATTTTAAACTTTTGTGAGCGTCTGCCCCAGATTCTATGGCATTGGAAACTCTACGGCAAATAGGGCTGGAAGAAGTACTCAATTATGTTACTAAAGTAAAAGTACAGACATCAGAGTAAAAAAAAAACTCAAGTAAAGGTAAAAGTATCACATGCTTTTCAGAGTAAAAAGTATTTTGCACTGATTTTGAGATCTAATAAATCTTCAGATGTAGTGATTTTGATAAAGATTTAAGCAGAATTTTCTTCAACAGAAACACCTGAATCATTAGTTTTTTCAAGCTGTTTTTACTTGTATATTTTTGTTTGCTTAAAGTATGAAGGTGTTAAAGAGAAACCCTCAGACTTTTCAGCAAGTATCCACTGTAAAATGTACTTAAGTAAACACTTTAGCTATCTGTACTTTACTTAAGTACAGGCTTTACTAGTTTTACTGAGATTCCAGTAACAGCAGCTAACAGATTTTAGTATTCAACGAGTCAAACTATTATTTCTATTGAACATTGAGATTTGGGGAAAAGCATTTTTAACTAAATAAAAGCTGAAATATGGAGACTGAAGACTTCCAAATAGAGAATATTTACAAACAAAATCTATTATTAATGAAAAATAGAAATTATTTAATCTTGTTTGACATTTTGATCTAATAATATCACTGTCTTTACTGCCTGTGTTTTAGGTATCTGCTTGAGAGTCCAGAGAACGATTAATAAACACAATACAGCTATGATTATTCTAACAACTGGCTTTCTGTATATATAAATAAAAATAAAAAAAAACATCAGATTCATTTTTGCAACCCTAGAGACTGCAGCCATTGAAAGACTTAAGGTCAGTAAACAACAATATTCTGGTCCCTGCAGGAGAACACAGAGGGTGGAGCTTCTATGAAACATGAACAGAACTGGACAGACCCGTTGGACCGGCACTGTGGCATGTGACCTGCAGGGGGCACTGGTGAGATCAGGGAGTTCCTTTATAAAAACAAACATGAAACTTTAATGGGACAAATACCAAAGGAGTGATACAGCACAGGGCAGTTTGTGCAAGGCCTAAGGCTCCAAGATGAATCACAACTGCATTTGAATGGTTAGCTAGGTTTTTTGAAATACCATAATTTCCTCCACAAACAACAAAATATCCTGTTTTATTCTGTATAAAAACTGCTAACCCTGTAGTTTGGATCTGTACAAACCATAGACTGCATAAAGAAGTGGACTAAGTAAGTTTGACGTCACCCATATCGTTCGGCTCCAGTCAAATGAAGCGAGGCTAATTGAGGCTAGCAGTTACAGGGACAAATTTGGAGCCAAGTTCCATATGTGGAATTCTGATCGCAAATATCATAGCAACCACAGAGCCAATCCAGAGTGAGGCTGTTGAAGGTAACGCCCCTTCCCACCTGCACCGCTGGTTTAGCAGAGAGTGGGCGCTTAGCAACGCTGTCAATCAAACCTGTTGCTAACGCTAAAGGGAGTGGCCTTGGAAAAAGAAGGCGCCTGATTTACAATGTTACAATGGTGAAAAAAATACCAGGATCATGTAGAGTGGGTCAATACAAACGTTAAAGACCAAAATGAGTAGCCTGACAGCAGCAGTTACAGAGAGGAGGGTGACAGTTTTCCAATGTAAAGTGAACTGTCGATGGAGCCGGAAGCGCGCCCATGCTCACCTCCTTGGAACGTAGCGGCTAGCGGGTTAGCTATGTCCATTTATATATACAGTCTGTGGTACAAACATGTCACATATCACATTACTTTAATCACAAATCTTATCGCTATGTTTGTTTGAAAAAATGCTAGCTAACCACTCTGCAAAAAGGTGACGCCACGGTGTAATACAGTGCACAGCTGTAGGATTATTTGCATATTGTGAATAATTCTGTCTTATCTTGACAGACACTGTGTAAATAGAATATTTCCTGATCTTATGGAGCAACTGAGGTGAAGCAGATGAGAGACTGGAGCTTCAATTTAGTGACAGATCTGAGTCAGTGATGTCACTGTTGGGGTTTTCCTTCCGACTGTAGTTTAACATAGCATTACCTTACAAATCTGTCTGCAGGAAACCTTATCTTACACATCTACAAAGAATGGAGGAGGTAAGTATTTTTGTCGTGGTCCTGGTTTGATCCTGGTTTGGTCCCGTTTCTGTCCTGTTTAAATCCCGGTCCAGTCCCTGTCCAGTCCTTGTCCAGTCCCTGTCCAGTCCCTGTCCAGTCCCTGTCCAGTCCCTGTCCAGTCTCTGTCCAGTCCCTGTTCAGTCCCTGTTCAGTCCCTGTTCAGTCCTGGTCCTGCCCCATACTTCTGTAGTTCTCATCTCCGCAGGTTAGATTATGGACAGTTCATGTAATTATCCAGTGCCCTATAACCACACAGATAAAAGTACCTGACCCAGGATGGCTCTGATTTGAATACCAAATATTGTCTTTAGTGCCATGGCGGATGTGAGGAGGTGGAGGAGGAGGAAGAGGAGGAGGAAGAGGAGGAGTGACAATGGGCTGCAGTTAGGCCCAGAGTAAAGGTCTGAAGTGGACTGTACAATAAAACAGAATTGACAAGTCTAAAGGGCATATGACAGGTTAGACCACTTTGCATCTTTATGGTGAGCGAGCTTGCCTCTCCACAGACCTGACTTGTAACTTGGCCTGCTGGATGCCACGCACTTCCTGATTATCAGACAATAAAACGCTTTATAATTAGATGCGGATAGCACACAGTGGACTTAGTTTGACCTGAAAAGCTGCTTATACAATATATCTGTACTGGGGCAGGGCACAGTTTGCTCAAATACGTGGGAGAAATCAAGTACATGTGAAAATCTGTGGGTTTTTTTTACACAGATGCACATGTGCCACATCTGCTCATGTACCTGCATGTACACAGAACACACAGAACACAGAACACATAGAACACAGTCAACACACAAAACACACAGAACACATTACATACATGTGAGTAGGGTCGTCAAAAGTACTGATTGATACTAAAACTAGTATCGAAACTAGATACTCATTTGAGCAGGTATCAATGCTAAAAAGTCCCATTCACAGGACAGAAATGAACCTTTCCTGAACAGCTGTAGAATGATCTGAAGTTGTATCAGAGAAGTATAAGACACATGGACTAGTACACACCCATGGACCACTATGAACCTACTGGACACTGAGGGATTACACAGATATAAGGCCACATGGGAATAGATTTTCATCAAGAAAATCAAAATCGAGTTTAAATTGTTAGTATCGTGACAGCACATGTGAGGGCCAGTTACTCACTTGACTCCAGGAATATCCAACATGTTTGTGAGGCCGGTCCAGTTTATGTCCAGCCACTGAAACACAAAAACAAATACTGTTACAGAGTGGACACTTTATTAGGAACAGAGCAAATATTTGATCAGATAATACAGCGTCTCCAGGGGGATGTTATGTCTACAGTATGACATTAACGTTATGTGTTTTGGATGTATTCAATTCCTTTATTGCTATATTGCTGCGCAGGTCTGGCTTGTAACTTGGACTGGTGGTGTTAGCGTCTTGTGTCCATGAATATAGATAAGTTTAATGCCATATAGTGCAGCATTCTAAGCAAAGCAAAGCAATACCCCCATGGAGACAAACCGGTGATAGACTCTTTGTCCAAAAAGTAACATTGTATATCTTTAGGTTTATAAATGAGATGGAGTAGAAAGCCAGAGCTTGGTGTTAATATTGGTTCTGTTCTGGTTTAGTTCATATTTAGTCCTGTTTTAGCTCTGGTTTTACATTGGTTTAGGCCTGACCATCAAAACAGTAAGGCCTTGTCCCGATTTAAACTTTTATGTAGAGTATTTGGTTTAGTCCCAATCAGCAGAATGTAAAAAAATGAGGAGTTAAAGGACATTTGGTATAGACTGATCTGAGAATTTACCACCATCACGGCCACTACTGCTACTACTACTGCTACTACTACCACCACTACTACTGCTACTACTACCACCACTACTACTGCTACTACTTCTACTACTGCTGCTACTACTACCGCCACTACCACCACTACTACTGCTACTACTACCACCACTACTGCTACTACTACCGCCACTACTGCTACTACTACCACCACTACTGCTACTACTACCACCACTACCACTGCAATCAGGGATCCTTCCCTTGGCTTTAGAAACTGGGAGGTTTTCTCAAGCCCCTGAACAAGAAAGACTTCGTGGTTTATGTGAGTTGGGCGAAGTGGAAAGTGAAGTTCATTTTTTCTTGTATTGTCCATTTTATGACGAATTTAGAAATCCTTTATTTGATGAAATGTTCACCCAATGCCCTGATATGTTCTGGTGTAATAACGACAGCAAGATGACATGGTTGTTTAATTCTAATGTTTATAAGTTGGCATTATTTCTATGTAAAGCTTGGAAGAAGCGGCAGACGAGTTTGTTTAAATGAGACACACGTCTGGACTATTGTATTTTTGTTGATGGTGTCTTATAAGCTCATTAAAGGGCTCGGTATTCTTTGTATGCAAGACACAATAATAAATTCAAATCAATCAAACTACTACTGCTACTACTGCTATTACTGCCACCACTACTACCACCACAACTAACACCTCAGCGTCTGTTTCTCTCATTTATTGACACACTTTCTCAATAATTACACCACAGGTTTTGACTTGTGTAGCTGCATTGTTTTACGAAGCTGAGTCCAAACAGGCTAGTGCTAATTTCTCCGCTTGACTTATCCGCTCACAATAGAAACGATTACTGCTCATTTGATAGGGAGTATTTTTGGCAGGGACAGTGAATGTTAATGAACAACTGTACATGGTATATCTTAAAAAATGATACTGTCAGAAGAACTGCAGTTATATTTGTCTCCAGAATAGCTCCGCTCTGTTTAGTTTCCCATATCACAGTATCGCAGTACATGTATTCGCCTGAAGTACCTGATGATGCCGTATCATGATTGGTACAGCCGTGTAAATGAACAGGCATCATTGAATTTTAAATACTTTTACATATAATGACATTTTTTCATCAGATTTCAGGTTTTGTTACAAAGGCCTGTCGCAATAATGACAATATCGACTGTATGGTTCAGTATATGAAAGATGGAAGATTGGGTTATATTTTGGCTGTATGATCAGATTTAAGCCGTAAAAGGTTGAATTAATAACTTTTAAGACTCATTACAGAGGCAAATGGATGATTAAAGTGTTTCATTCTGCTGTTTATTTATTGCAGCTCAAGATTTTTAACAGTATTGTAGATTTAGAATAGTTTTTGTGGTTTAAATCTTTGTGTCAGTGGCATAAATGAGTTTCAATATTATCGTTTATCGTCTGTATCTATTTCAGCAATGTATTGAACTTCAAAATGTGTTTTCGTGACAGGCCTAGTGTTACAGAGGAGACTGGCTAAAGGCAGTGACAGCTAACTGGCACATATCTGCAGTATTATAGGACCAGACTCAAACACTGAGAAACCGTCTGACTCACACTGAAACTATGTCAAACCCCTCTGCAGTGAAAACCATCTGCACTGCTGGAAATGCAAACTGCTGAGGTTGTATCCTTGGGCAAGACACTGCATCCTCCAGTGTCTGAGAACGCTGCCGGCGCATTTTTGAGGGTACAGAGCAAGGATTCTTCTGCCCAACAGAGAGAAGGTCCTGTCACGATAACATATTTTTAAGTTTGATATATTGCTGAAGTAAATAAAGACGATAAACGGTAAAATTGAAACTCATTGATGCCACGGACACAAAAACCCAAAAGCAGATTTAAACCACAAAAACTACTCTATAAATACAATATTGAATAAATATAAATAAGCAGCAGAATGCAGCTCTTTAGTCTTTTGCATTTGTAAGGAGTCATGCAAGTTATGTATTCAAATTTTTACAGCTTAAATCTAATCGTATAGCTAAAAAACAAAAATGTCCCAGTAGTGCAAAGAAAAAGTACATACGATAAATATCAACCCCTAAATGGTGTGTGTATTACCGTGAGCTGTGTACTACTGTGAGCTGTGTAGTACTAGAACGCCTCTTGTAGAAAGTGAATGGTAAAGGCAGATTGTACGGGAAAATATTTGAATCTGATTGGTCACAGGGTCACAACAACGGAACAAGCTAAAAAAAAAAAAAATCAATCTCAAAACTTTAGAAAAACAAAAGATTTTTTTTTTCTTTCTTTCTTTCTTTCCCTCTTATTTCTTCATTTTTCTTTTCCTGTTTTATTACTTATCTACCCACACACACATGCACACACACATACACACACACACACACACACGCAAACACACACGCACGCAAACACACGCACGCAAACACACACGCACACACACACGCACGCAAACACACTCACGCACGCAAACACACTCACGCACGCAAACACACTCACGCACACGCACACACACACACGCACGCAAACACACTCACGCACACGCACACACACACACGCACGCAAACACACTCACGCACACACACACACACGCAAACACACACACGCACACACACACGCAAACACATATAAGATGATAAGAAGAACAGATGCCCTTCTTATCGTCTTGCCACCCCCTTCAAACCTGGATGTATGCAGCCCCTGTTCCCTCAAGTCAAAATGTCCAGTGTCATTTATTGTTTTTACTTAAATTTTTTCTTTAATATCACAAAAAGCAAAAAAAAAAACTTGCTGAGCTCAAATACAACCGTTTGTTTGGGTACTTCACCTTTTTTTCTACTTCTACCCTCTACTTCAGCTTCTCTGTAGGAAACTGTGAACCACAGTGACACACCACAATGGCACCGGAAAAACAGGGAGGACCCACACAAAGCAAATGTACTACTATTACTCTCCTACTACTGCAGCTACTACTACAATTACCACAGCTAAAATATGTATGTTCAGAGTAAGTTCTCCCTGTATTATTGTGGCCTGTATCCTGTCTCTTCCTCTCAGCGAGGAGGTTGTGGGTTCAACTCCTAGTTTTTTTTATCAGAGCAGAGTTCATAAACAGACAGAGGAAGGAAGAGCCCATCAGGAGCTCTCTCTGATAAGAACTGAGCTGCTCACTCATTCATCTTGGTTTAAGCAGAGACAGTTGTGTTTGGCAAAATGCCACTTGGACGTAAAGGTGATTTTGAGAGATAAAGAAATGCTTAGGATTACATGGTAGAAAATTTACAAAATTCACTAAATAAAAATCAAACTTTTCTTAAAACCTAGACTATAGTTTGCACATTTATGAGGGTGGACGGTCGTAGACGTGGTCATGACAGTAATTTTACGATGTGTGGCGCTTTCTTCAAGGATGAAAACATTGTATTTCTTGAGCTGAAAGCATCTAACTGTCACGAATCACAAAATGTTTCCGGTTTAGTTCCTGTACTTTCCTGTTCACTGTAGATTTATCCAGGACTCACAATATCAAACACTTTGAAATATCTAAACCAGGGCTGCACGATTTTGGGGAAATATGTAATTGTGATTTTCCTGACAAGTATAATTCAATTAAAAAGATGGATTGTGTTCAGAGGGCACATTGTAAACAACTCCCAACTTGTAAACAAATTCATATTTGAGAGAGATCTGAAATCTGAACTGATACAAACGTGTTTCAGAACATGTGCTTTTACCGCCAGAGAGGCCAGAGGTTGTTTTAGAGGCCTGTGCATGTGAGGACCACAGCAGGCTCAAACATTGCTGAATAAACCCCGTGGAGGAATGTGGAGAAATCAGACATCTAAGGTGATTTCTCTAATGAGTGAACAGGTGCAGACGGAGACAACGACAGCAGCAACTTTCAACACAAGTGACACAAATAACTGGCTTTTAACTTTGCGTTTGTAATGATTAGATGTTAGTTAGAAACACAGTCATTTAATCAAATAGTGAACTAGTTTCAGGCTGAGTTTGTGTGAAATGGAGGATCTGGACAGAGCAGTGGAGGGACAGTGGCTGGAGAGGAGCCCGTCTAGTTTGTGACTTTATGAAGGAGCTAGTGTTAGCAGAATAATGCTGTTGGAATGTGGCTGTTCTGGACCTGCTCCAGGTTTTGATTTGTGACTGAGAGGTGAGTGTGAGTACTGAACTAACGCAGGGCTGTGTTTAATGTTTGTGAGACATGAGGCTGTATTATTAGTGCACCTGTCTGACATGTGCACCTGTCTGACATGTGCACCTGTCTGTCCTGTGCACCTGTCTGACATGTGCACCTGTCTGTCCTGTGCACCTGTCTGACATGTGCACCTGTCTGACCTGTGCACCTGTCTGACCTGTGCACCTGTCTGACCTGTGCACTGTTGTTGTTAGTATCTCTTCATGAATGTGCATTGTGTGTAGTAAATGCATCTCAAATGAGTAGAGCTGTCATCACTCATGGTTTCCGGATGCATACTAATAATTAGACAAATAAAAATAGTACAGAAGACTCAGCTGCATAAATGAGGTGTAGGACAAATCTGTGAAGAAACAAATATCCACTGACCTGTTTGTCCAGACAGTGTTTCAAATACAGTCCAATATATCAACAAACAGTAGGCCTCTCAAATTTGACACCAAAACTGTTCAGTATATATGCATTTAATATGTCTGTAAAAATAAATGTATTCATTTGCAATTAAGTAAGTTGAATAAAAGTGGCGTTATTAAATTGTTATCGACTATATACTGATGTTTATCCCAAACCTGCTGTATAAATGTCACTGCACACCAGCTGAATACTCACAGGTTTCTTGAGGAAGAAGACGGACAGGGCCCCGATCAGAGGCATGTCTCCTAAGAGAGGCTCCATGACCACACGCATCACCCCATGGAGCTGCACAGACAGGGTGAGGGTCAGAGGTCATGACTTTGAACTGTACCGAGTTTAAACATGTGTGGCCAAGATTCACCTTTGACCTAAACATGCATACATGTACAGGTGCATGTTTTGATTAAGGAAACCACTCACAAATGCTAGTCTGATGATTTAGTCTGGTTCAGTCCCAGTTCAGTCCCGGTTCAGTCCCGGTTCAGTCCTGGTTTGGTACTGGTTCGATCCTGGTTTGATCTCGGGTTAGTCATGTGTGCCAGTAAGAAAAGTGAATATTTCACAGATGACGGAGCAGAGCTGGGGTCATGAGGAGCAGATTATCTCGAGCACCAATGAAAACATCTGATACTAATCGTCCATGTTCAGATGGTGAAAACTGATCACGCTGCAACTCTACTCAGCACCACTACAATACTGTCTGCAGAAAGGCCACCTGTGGATCATTATGTTATATTTTGGATATTGTAAATCTCAGTATTGCTCCAAAACTATTTAATAAAAGAAAGAGATCGGTTGATTTCCAAAAAAAGAAGAAAAAGAAAGTAAGAACACCAAGTATAGAGCAGTGGGCGTGTATGGGGGGGTGTGTATGGGGCATGTGGAATTTTCAGAGCAATGACGTTTTGAATACTGGAGAAAAAGATTACTCAAACATGTATGAATCACTCTAAATACAACTTCGAGAGGGTAAATGAGAAGTGGAAACAATTATAACATGTTTACAGGCTCTTAAAAGTAATTTTTCCTTATTACTTCTCCTTTAAGAAAACATATTAAAAAGTTAGGACTTAGTTGAACGCAGTCTTGTCCACGTCGGGCCTCTGTCTCCGGGCCTCTGTCTCCGGGGCCTCTGTCTCCGGGCCTCTGTCTCCGGGCCTCTGTCTCCGGGCCTCTGTCTCGGGCCTCTGTCTCCGGGCCTCTGTCTCCGGGCCTCTGTCTCCGGGCCTCTGTCTCCGGGCCTCTGTCTCCGGGCCTCTGTCTCCGGGCCTCTGTCTCCGGGCCTCTGTCTCCGGGCCTCTGTCTCCGGCCTCTGTCTCCGGGCCTCTGTCTCCGGGCCTCTGTCTCGGGACTCTGTCTCCGGGACTCTGTCTCCGGGACTCTGTCTCCGGGACTCTGTCTCCGGGACTCTGTCTCCGGGACTCTGTCTCCGGGACTCTGTCTCCGGGACTCTGTCTCCGGGACTCTGTCTCCGGGACTCTGTCTCCGGGACTCTGTCTCCGGGACTCTGTCTCCGGGACTCTGTCTCCGGGACTCTGTCTCGGGACTCTGTCTCCGGGACTCTGTCCCCGGGACTCTGTCCCCGGGACTCTGTCCCCGGGACTCTGTCTCCATGGTGAGGGAGGGCCTCTGCCTCCGGGCCCGAGCGTGTGACCTGTGCACTGTAAACATGGGCCGATGGGGCTTCTCTCTGACTGGACACTGGCCTGTTTATCTGCATCGCTCCATTATGTAAAAGTGCAGTTCACCTCAGTGTGTACAGAGCACGGAGATTATGGGAATCACATGTACAAGGCCATTTAGCAAGAGGGATTAGCACACGAGTTTAAGTAGTGTGATACTGTGACTGTGTTGTGAAAACACCAATCCTGTAGACTGGTCATAAATAGAAAAATACAGAATTTTAAAATGTCCTCTGGCGATAATGAGTAAAAGGTGTAGTCACAGCTGCCCTGAGGCAGACTGATCTTACCTGGATGTTTTTGATTCCCGCTCGGCAGTAGAACTTCTTTATATCTATGTCAATCTCTGTGTTTCCCACAAAACTGAAACAGACACATGTATCATTATTAGAAGCCTCCCTAACGGGGCTCTAATGGCACTGACCAGTTCTGTGATTCACATGTGTGAGTGTTTAAACTACTGATGATGGAGTCCTTTTAAAGAGGGGGTATTACTCTTCTATGGGGTATTAACTGCTAACAGATGACATATTAAGATCACCATATTAGCCATTTTGAAAATGCTATATTCACCGAAAGTTTAATATGTTACAGTTTGTTTTTTGTTCTTCAGCCACTCTGTTCTGTGAGGGGAGGGCTGACCAGGAGCGCGGAGCTGTGTGGTAAGAACATGGAGAGCACTGCAGAGAACTTCCTGGTTACGCAGGCTTATGAGTGGTCTCGTACCCCGAACAGTTAGGGGTCAAATATAAAGTTGATTTAGCGTAATACCCCCTATTTAAGGGCCAGACCTACAGGATCCTGATACAGACTGAAGCTCAGACCCACCTGACCTCCAGGTCCATGATCACCTGTCTCTTGTCCACGTTCTCTGTGTAGACCTTCACTCCATTCACCCTCAGAGGCTGAACGAGAAAGAAAGTTTGGGTTAATATTACAGACAGGTGGATCGCAAAAGAAAAATAAAATCTGTCAACTGGGCAAAACGTTGTAGGAGTTTTGTAGATTAGGTCTACTGTGCTACCCTAATTGTGCACTGTGCTTGAGTCCTACTTAGCATAGTCATTCAAGCCACTAATGATCTACAGAGAGGTGCAGTAAACAGTTTGTGCTCCATTTTGATTTAAGTCACTGTAAAGAGTCTGTGCTTAGTTTTGCTCCAAAAAGCTCAACTTTAATCCGATTAGGCAGCCCTCGCAGAAAAGCAGGTGTAACTTCGGAGTGAGGGTTTATTTACTGTAACTTTAAGGGCCTACACTGTTTAAAATGAACTAAAAATCTGGTAGAATGCCTTTAAGCCGTAACATTATCCTCAAGCGTGGTCTCACCTTGTCTCCCAGGTCGATCTTGGTGAAGCAGAAGGAGCTCAGATATGGGGTGGCGTTTTTCACTGCAGGTTCGATCGTTTCTCTGAAGAGTTTATCCACAAACTGACAAATGAACGGCCACATCTGCTTCACCGTCTGCACAAATACAACACAACTTAGGTCAATACATTTAATACAGGTCGCTACGCAAGCACACTTCTGCTTTAGTGACTGAAAACATTTATACGGGAAAGACGTCACATCATGTTTAACCCTTCTTCCCATTTGAAGTCGCCTTATTGGTCTGTTATTAATGTTCATATCTTGATTCATATACAACATAGTGGAATAAAAACACAAGGATCATCTAGAGTAGGTTAAAATTAACATTATAAAACCAAAATGACGAGCATGACAGCAGCAGTTACAGAGAGAGGGGCGATGGCTTTTCAATAGAATGTGAATATGAGTCGATGGAGCTGGAAGTGCGCCCATCCTATTTGAAATGTGTCGGCTAGTGGGTTACCTCTGTCCATTTAGTCCAAGCTTTGTGTGGATTCTTTAGACAGCAGGTCAGCCCAAACAAAATATCTGCCTGTGGTGGAGATTTAAAGCCAATAGCCAACACGCTAAAAAGTGCAAATATCGGCTGGATATTGCCCAACAGATATATCGATCTATCTTTAGTCCAAGCCAAATGTAAACTCAAATTAAAATAATCTGTCAAGATAATTTCTCTCATAATTTATGTCAGATTTATCTCCTGAGATCTTGTGGCTCAAGATATTGTCCCATCCCTACATTTGATAAAAGTGCATCTGTGCAGAACACTATATGAATACAACGTTACATTTAAAGATGAACAAATTAACGTCTTAACAAAAACAGGACAGCAGTTACAGGTGCACTAAGTAACTTTTCTGGTGGAGGGTTGACCATCTGCTTTGTCTCCATGGAGATAGTTTGCCTTGCCTAAAGCATTCCACAGTATGACATTAAACCAATCTTATCTCCACAGGGACAAGTGATGGTGCCACCAGGCCATGTAACAGGTCAGATCTGTGGAGAGACGACCCCGTTCACAGTATAAATGCGTATTTTTCAAGGTATTTTTGAGCAGTAAAAACACCTGTGGCAGACCCTCCACCAGAAAAGTTCAGCTTTAATGTAACTAGGGATGTATAACGATATCCAAATCTCTCGGTATGATACTTTCACGGTTTGATATTTATTGCGATATTTTGTGGAGGCAAACACAACTGTGTGGTATGATACTTTTTCCTTTTAACATGTCTTGACAAGCGTTTGTTCCTGTCATAATCCAAGGAACTAAGATTTAAAAGTGTTTAATAACAGTTATTTCCACATGTAGTCTGTACTGAAACTGAGCAAAGGATCATGGTCTATGTAGTTCCCTGTGTTTTTTTTAGCTCATGCTGCATTTTAACAATGAATTTAAGCAAAGAGACGTCCAAGTCGACATAAGGTGATGTGTGCCCATGATGTTATAGTAAATGGTCAAATGGACTAATTTTTATATAGCGCTTTTCCACCTTTAAGACACTCAAAGTACTTTACATCAAGGAACCGCACACACACACACACACATTCATACACAGTGTATGCAGAGACTGGGGGCGAGGTGGGTTAAGTGTCTTGCTCAAGGACACAATAATAGCATTAATTTGTGAGAGCTGGAATCGCACTGCCAACCTGTGGGTAAGTAGATGGGACCACTTAACCGATATCACGATATTTCCATTATTGTTACATCCCTAAATATACTCAAAGGCATATTAATAGTTCTACCCCATTAAACCCATTTATGATAATAACTAATTAACTGTTCTGCCCTCTAATCATTCTCTCTCCTTGGAGACACTTCCACCTGGTTTTACTGATGCTCCACATTCAAATGAACTAATCCAAATATCTATACACCCCCACCGATACAAAAACAGTTGACTATTTCAGATTACCTTGTTTAACCACTCCACTCGCTCCACGTCTGGATAATGGACCTGAGGAAACAAAAAAAAGTCAACATTAGTTGAAAAATATAGTGCAGCATTATTTCTGAAGTGTACTGTTCAGAGAGATAAACCTCCTTACTGAGAGGAGGGGACAGGATAACCACTCTGCCACAGTAACACAGGGCCTATAGTATACGTTGCATATATAAATAGACCAGTGTGAGCAGGTGATTGATGAAGGTTTAAACTGGTACAAGCTGCAGGTCTGTAGAACCAGGCCACAGCGGCTCCAGCGGAGTCGGGATCTGGGACGATTCTTCCTCAGACAGGTTCAGGCTAATTACCCAGTCTGAGAGAATATACTTTTATAGTTAAATTTGTTAGTGTTGAGTCAAAAGTATCAAAAAGCAGAAGCTCATCGAAACTAAAGTGGATAACATTTGACATTTCCTGGACGGTTTCATCTTGAGTTTTATCAGAACTAGTATAAAGCCTCACGGTGCAATACACAAACACTATTATCTTGTGTTGAAAATTACAATATTGTCTAAAAAGAGCTTTTTAAAATCGTGCTACTTCCTTATATCTGTGCAATCCCTCAGTGTCCAGGTAGGTTCATAGTGCTTCATGGGCGTGAACTAGTCTGTGTGTCTTATATTTGTTCTGATACATTTTAAAGATATTCAGGACAGGTTCATTTAGTATCAATACCTGTTTGAATAAGCATTTAGTTTCGATACTAGTTTTCGATTACAGTGGAGACACGGCACGGAGGAGACTGATGGACAATGGTCTACAGTCCCTCAGCCAATCAGGACGCAGAACATACTCATACCCATGCTCATACACTGTAAAAAAGCATGCAAAATTGACCTAAAAAATCTGCGAAACAGTGAGACGGTGGACCGCGATATAGCGAGGGACAACTGTAGTATCATTTTTTTTAAATGTTTGAATCAGTAATAGTCAGTAATATTGGTCTTAATAACGCTTTGATAAACTCCAATCTGTGTGCCATCATTTGAAACTAAAGCTCTATAGCATGTCTTTGTGCACTGAGGTTAAGCCTTTAGGAAGATTAGGGTTTGAATAGATTTGAATGCTCCTCCTCGAATCACAGCACAGCCAAAAACTCCACACACCTTCACTCAAATCATCTGGATGATTTTCAGCCTTGGAATTTCCCATCTCTACTGAACAAAAGGTAAAAGGAGCTGTTACCTGTTTCATGCCATCACAAGGTGGACCAGAGCATTTTGAGCGTTAATGTGTTACTCAAACATGTGTGAATGAAACAAAACACAACTCTGGGTAAAAGCTCACTAGAATCCATTTTGTGTAATGCAGGACCTTTAAACTTTAAAATGGTGTTTGCTCCACCACAAGGTTAATTATGTGAGTAACGCAGAGGAGGACTGATGTAATAGGTTCATGATCCAACACATTGTTTTCATCCCAGACTTTGGCTCCACCCAAAACCACGACACCAGAATACAAAAGAGGAGCGTTAATCCACAACTCTAGAAGGTGCAGGGCAAATTAAAGTCCCTGTACTTGATTTTACCCATGTATTTGAGCAAACTGTATCCTGCCCAGCAAAGACATACTGTATTTTATAAGCAGCTCATGAGGTCAAAATAAATCCGCTGTGTACTGTCTGCATCTAAAGCATTTTATTGGCTGATAATCAAAAAGTGTGCAGTTACTATGCTAGTTGTTGTTAGCATTACTGTCACAGCAAAGCCTTTTGACCAGAAAGCTGCAAATATCCCCAGTTTGCACAAAAATTAAGTTAAGTAGATGTAATATTTAGTTCCATTTTAAACAATCCAACAAACAGATGGATATAGACTTTATTAATCCCAAAGTAAAGAAGGGACAGTCACATTAACACATTTAGCACATTTCGGATGGGTTTGTCAAGCCCGCCCAGCCCTACTTATTAAAAAAAAAAAATAAATAAATAAAAGGTACAAATAAGGCTTTGCAGTTCTTAGAGTTTCATCAAACAGGGATCCATTTGTTTGAAATGCTCAGTGATCATCTCTGGTGTTTGTAATGGAGACGTCTACAGCCAATCCTCCGTCAGTAAAAGGCTGTGGTTTGGAGCAGATGTACTTGGGGTGATGAAACTGAAACGTTTTAAATGGCACTGATTAAATGCTCATTATGTTAACTACATTAAAACTGAAGGCACTGAAGGCATCTTTGTATCGCCCAGGCCAAGATTCTGATGTTGTTTCATTCCTGCCTCAAGGACAAGCCCTGCCATTCCACTCATATTAGATGCTTTAATGAAGTGTGATAAAGACTGAGCCCAGGGCAGAAACGCACTGGAAGAACTGGTCTCTCTCAGACAAAGCAGCCCTAAAGGCCCTGTACACCATTTCTCCATGTATTTGAGTAAATGTGTCCTGCCCCAGTACACATATATTGCATAAGCAGCTCCTGAGATCAGAATAAGCGCACTGTATACTGTCCGTAATTATAAAGCCTTGTATTGTCACAGAATCAGGAAGTGCACTGTTAGCTTTACTGTGATGGCAAAAACTTAGCTCTGGTCTCTGAAAGTTGTAGAAACTCTTGTAAACTCATGGCGACTGGTTAGAGATGGGGTTGAACTGTCAGCCTTAGGGTTTGCGGGCTGATGTTTTACCCGATAAGTCGCACCTCTTGTCATAAATTGTGCGAATTTTACAAATATTTCAACCTCATAACTCACTGTCAGATGAGGAGGTCACACATTTCAGGAATGCTGCCACTGAGATGGAGTTTAAACCAAAAGGCCTCGATTGGAAACTAGGACGAGACCCAAAGCCTATAAAACGAGATCGGGTCCACGTCAACGAGGCAAGACGACATTTTGATATCATTTGTAATAAATCATTTGTGTGCTTCAGATTACTTTTTTTTCCTAAAATTTATATATTTGCATAACTCACTAGTGCTTAAATCAACTTCTTGGAGCTTTCTACCATGTTAACGTTGTTCCCTCAAACATGTTTTAAATATCATCCATGTACGTTTGGGTAATTTAGCGATCTGTCCCCTGCCCTATTCGAACCCTCTTTATGGTTAGCTGTAAGATTCTGCACAATTCTCCGTAAACAGACAAAAACATGATACAAAACTCTGAACAGCAACTTTCACAAACCTGATGTGATGTGCAGTAGTTTCTTTAGCGGGATGCAGCTGAGTGCAGTGATAGCGCTCTGAAAGGGGAGCGACTTAGCGCAGGGAGCAAGGAGTGGGCGGACTCGGAGCGTCAAAAGCGCGAAATGAATCTGATAAAACATGGTGATCTAAATATGTTATGTGTTAGCAATTATACTTATAGATGTAAAATACCCCCTCTTTGACCCATTTTTGTCCAATCAATTATAAATGCCTGAAAGAAGATAATTTTAGATAATTTTTCTCAAGTGTGCGGCAATTTTGTTTCGCAAGACCTTGTCCCATCCCTGCTGCAGACATACAGCTCAGTCATTTTGATATTTGGGTAATTTGAGCCTGTAATTAACATCTTATTCATGTTAAAACTAGCAATTATGTATTCATTTATTGATTTTATTAGGGCAACGCAAACAGACATGACTAAGATGGAAGAATTTAAACACACTGAGAATGGGCCTTTGCTACAAAACTCTGAGGATTTGGTCGTTATGTATATATTGCTATTAAAAACAAAATAATAATAATAATGTTTAGGATAACTCTCTCTAATCTCTTGCCCAACTTCCCTGACAGTCGCCCCGTGACCTTTGAACTCTAGGGTCGGATGCAGCGGCAGATAGCTCTGATCATAAGCAAACAAAACACAGGAGAGTGAATCCAATCAGTGATGAACTTTGACCTTCACTTTAGCGTCACAGCTGGCCTGATCCGCGTCGCCTCTGCCACACTGGCCTCAAAACTCTATATATGCAATACCCACAATGCACTTTCACTCTGAGGCTAACTCATTGATCTGATTGGTTTGTTTTGTGTGATGCTTCAAAATTAAGAATCCGTTTCCTTCAGATCAGGGGTCACGTTTTAAACCAGCCGATGAGATTCTAAAAACTAAAACTGTATTAAAACAAGATACTCATTGTTCACGGATACTAAAAAAATCCCACAGACAGAAATAAACCTTTCCTGAACAGCTTTAGAATAATCTTGAGCTGTATCAGTAGTACTCCCATTTAATGTTGAAAGTCACATTCTATTGTCCAAACAAAGAGTGTTTTATCGTTTTTTATTGTCATCGTGGTATCGGAAATGGTGTCGAGTTTTGAGTCTATTCCTTAATATCGAAATTGAGTTTGAAATCTTACTTTATAACAACACTACACCTACATCTACTGAGTCTGTATAGCAACGATTTGAATAGGGATAATCAAATACCACTACTAGGATCATTTTATGTAGTGAACTTACAGCCACGATTAGTGTAGTACGATATTAAAACTCGAGTTCGATACTAGCTCGATGCTTATTCAGATGCCACGATGATAATAAAAACTCTTTCTTTAGACAATCAAATGCGATTTTCCACATTAAATTGTAGTACAGTTGTCCCTCGCAATATCACAGTTCACCATTCGCTGTCTCGCAGATTTTTTTAGTACAATTTTGCATGCTTTTTGTGTTCTGTGTCCTGATTGGCTGAGGGACTGTAGACCCTTGTGTTTTGCGTCCTGATTGGCTAAAGGACTGTAGACCATTGTGTTCTGCGTCCTGATTGGCTGAGGGACTGTAGACCATTGTGTTCTGCGTCCTGATTGGCTGAGGGACTGTAGACCATTGTGTTCTGCGTCCTGATTGGCTGAGGGACTGTAGACCATTGTCCATCAGTCTCCTCCGTGTCTCCTGTACAGGACAGAATGTGTCCAGACAAATTTACACAAACGTTGGATCGCAGTGTGACTCTGAAGTACAGTATGTTTTCTCCCTGACAAAACCCACAATGTCGATGAACCGCTCTGCACCGACAAATTTCAGAAACGCTTTGGACTTAAAAGTGTTTCTGTGCAGGGAGAGGTGCCTCTGTGGATACAGCTGGAGCAGAGGCACGTAAACAAACAATCATCGAGGAAGAGGGAGATAATCTACAAAGGTTTCAACTTTGAGAGTGTTTAAACAACAGAGAAATGTGAGAAAATGATAATGTCTGTGTGAGAAAAGTGTATAAAGTGTGTGGTGAAGGGTTTTACAGCCTTAAAACATATATAATACTTGTAAAAAATAAAGCTGACTACTTCACGGATTTCAGATATTGCAGGTTATTTTTAGAACATAACTCGAAACGAAGGACCACTGTATTTTCTTTTCTATTCCCATGTGCCCTTATATCTGTGTAATCCGTCAGTGTCCAGTAGGTTCATAGTGGTCCATGGGTGTATACTAGTCCATGTGTCTTATACTTACAATATACAAGGCCGGTTTTGATTATTTTCCCTAAATTATGTAATTGAAATTTACTAAAAACTCCCCCTAAACCTTTTTTTCACCATAAACCTGTAAAAGAGCTGTGTAGTCATGTTTTATTATCTCTTTGCACTAAAGTGTTGTGTGTATTCTAGGCAGCTGGTGGGTAAAACAAAAATATCGGCAACTGCTAGATATTTAAGACCGATACTTGATGTGCTAAAAAGGGCAAATATCGATATCGGTCTATCTCTACTCAAGATCATTCTAAATCTATTCAGGAAAGGTGCATTTCTGTCCTGTGAATGTGACTTTTTTAGTATCACTACCTGCTCCAATGAGTAGTTTCGATACTAGTTTCGGGGTCGATTAGCCTCTTATTTTCGATACTTTTGTCAAGCCCTCTCACGATTAGTGTATAAATCCTTGCAGCCTTGTTCAAACTGGAGTATGAGTAGGTGAGTAGGTCAGACAGGCATGTGACAGAGGAGGCGTTTGTTCCCACACAAAAATGAAAGTGATTTCAAACAACAATAGATTTGAATTCCTCTGATCAGATGAACAGGACACTCCCCAAACACGACGGCAGCACACGGACTCACAAAAGTACATTTAATACTGACACGAAGGACGGCGGCATGCGTCCTGAAGAACTGACAACGAGACTGAAATATGAACTGATAAACTAACACAAGAATATAAAATCACATTTCACAACGTGTTTGTAGAGATTTAAACTACAGGGTTAGCAGTTTGCATGCAGAATAAGACAAGATTTTTTATCGTTAATGGAGGAAATGATCACACTTCAAAAATTGCAGTGGCCAACTTCACTTCACATTAAAAACAAGGCAGTGCTGTTTATCTGTTCTTTGGCATTTATGGAAATACAATACTGTTGCTGTGCTGTTTGTGCAGCTAGTTCTTTTCAAACGGTTTGCAGTGGTCCAAAGTTATTCCTCACTTACCTTATGCATTCAGAGCGTCCTAATTATTCACCACCATGAGTTTATAAGAGCAACCATGCACTTCCTGATTATCGGCCAATAAAATACTTGATAATTGGATACACAGTGGACTATTTAGACCTCAAGAGCTGCTTATACAAAATACGTGGACTGGGGCAGGACACATTTTGCACAAACACATGGGGAAAACCGGGTATAGGCCCTTTCACATTTTTTTAGGTCTAAAGTTAAGATTTTTTTTGTTTTTGTTTGGGCTGTCAGCACCAAAATGACTTAGAAAAAAAGCATTATGTGAGATCTGTATTCAAAATTGCAGCCGTCTTGTAACTGTATTTGAACTCAGTGTAATGACTGATTTAACTGCAGACATAATCATATTTGAAAAAAAAAAAAAAAAAAGCAGACTAAACAGAGACAAGAGTGATTAGAGTCAGACTTGCCCTTGTGTCATGAACCAGTTAGACCAATGTAACAGAACTAATCAGGTTAATCATGACATATCTATTGTCAAATGACCTACAGGCCCTGTACGTGACGTTTTCCATGTATGTGAGCAAAATGTGTCTTCCCTCAGTACAGAGGTATTGTATAAGCAGCTCATGAGTGTCTAAAAATAAAGTATTTTACTGTTTGACAATCAGGAAGTGCACGTTAGCATCCTAGCTTAACAGTTGTCATGGCAGATCTCCGCTCTGTCTTCTGAAAGTTGTGAAAAGCACTTGTAAACTCATTGTGGTGAATAATTAGGATGCACTGAATGCATAAAGAACGTGAGGAATAACTTTGGACCACTGCAAACTGTTTAAATCACTGGTATTATGATTGCTCAAAAAAACAAAAACATAAACATGTTTTCTTAATGTCAGCAGTAAATTTAATCCCCTATTGTGGAATATTCTAATGAAAGCAATAATATCTCCATGGAAAAAAACAGGTGACATCCCCTCCCCCCAACCAGAAATGTTGCACTTTGCACCTTTACAGGGACTCTAAATCATCCTAACTGTACTTGTGTTGTTACCATGACCAGACTCAGTGTTTCTCCTCAGGTAAAATGGTGAGCAGTAACCTCAAAATACATGTGATCCAGCCTGGAGGAGCCTCTTCCTGCTTGTTTCCATGGAAATACTGTTCATTAGGTTATAATTTTTCACAGTATGGCATAAACCATATCCATCTCCATGAAGAATGTTCCAAAGTATGGTTTTAAGCTTCTCTTTCCATGGAATCATGCAGGTGACGTACCACCTCCAGAAAATTACACAAGTTTGGCTTGGAACTAAGTCAGAATCCACTGTGTGTTTAGTGTTACAGGAGCCAAGGCCTGTCAGATCCTCTCAGTCTTTACCACAGTTTAAATCTAGACTGTCTCCTCCCATTTAACATCCTGCTGTTTTATTGTTCTTTTCCTATGTATTGTGTTATCTGCATATCTGTTTTCTGTTGAATTTTATGTGAAGTACTTTGGTCAGCTCACGTCATTTTAAAGGGCCCATATTACGCTGTTTTCCAATCTCTGTTATAATGTTTCCTCATTACTGAACTAAAGGTAAAAGCAGCTGTTAACTTGAAAACTAGCGCTTCATGACATCACAAGGTGGAACAGAGCATTTTGAGCTTTGGAGATGCCAACTAATACTAAACAAAACACAACTCCAGGTATGTTTTTGAGGAGGCAACAAGGCTTGAAAATCACAATTTTGCTCAATATAGGCCCTGTAAATGTGCTATATAAATAAACTTGAACTGAACTGAATCCAAACTCATCACAATAAGGTTTTCTGATAGTGTTGCGGACGGACTTACCCAGGGAGGCAGCTGAGAAGTGGCCGCTTGCCTCTTGGTGACCATGTCCTCGTGGTCCAAAAACTTGAGGGCGCGGTTGAAGCGGTTGTCCTGGCTGCTGTAGTTCTTCCTCCAGTAAAACAGAGCGGCTAGTCCCACCAAAACCCAACTGAAGCTAAACTCGAAATATCCCAGGATGTAGATGGGCAAAATCACTAGGAACGTTTTGCCAAATTTCAACCACATCTGGGACACGTCGGTGAGGGAGGCCAGAGGGTCGTCCTGTCCCATCTCTTCAGGGGGGGGGAGGGGCATTGGGGTTGTAGGCGTGGGGGTTTGGAGGGTAGAGGCGCGGGTCCGTTGGGTTTAGGGTTCGGTCCGTTCAGAGCGGCGTCCATTTTGGATCCTGGGTCGTGGTCGCGCTCATGTCCTTGGCTCCTGTAGCACAATACACACAGTTAGAGAGAGTTTCTTTGGTGTTGGATCAGAGGCAGTATTCTGGTATTTTCATCAGAAATCTCCAAAAGTCAAATCCTCAATGTTTCCCTGATCATTTCTATGACTGACAAGATCCTGCTGTATTATCCACCCACACCACAACATCTGCGAAGGCGCCTGACACAGCACATCTACAAGTAAACTAGAGACATCTGACCTGCCCCATCTCAGTCTAACACTACAGGGACACAGGAGGCTGGGAGGGCATCTGACACACAGGGATATACACTACACAACAGAAAAAATCATAGACACACCTCTTTTCCACAAAGAAAAACATGTAGAAACTGGCATCATGTTATAATTCCACGTGATGCCAGTCATGTTGAATTATGTAACAAAGAATAAAAACGTTCCATAATACAATAAAAATACTTTTATATTTCAGATTCAAATCCTCAGAGTCTCCACGCTTTGCTTTGTCTTTGCTGCAAACCCTTGTCCTTCTCTTCATGATGGTGTCTCCACGTCGGGGTAAAGAAATGCCAAGGTCACAAAGCAGTGATCAAAGCAAAGGGTAAAGGCTATTCTTAAAAATCTAAAACGAGCTTTGATTTATTTTGAGCAGGTCTACGATGATAATTACTATATTGGCTTATCGTTCAAGACATGACAGATGGAATGATCATTTTTAGCGTGGACTTTTTCTTTGACATTTTTGGTTATTTCTTGTGCAATATGGTGAGATTTGAGCTGTAGAAGGTTGAATTATCAACTTCTACGGCTTATTACAGATACAAACTAATTACTTAATTAATTACTTGTAGCATTCTGTTATTTATTTATTGCAGTTCATGGGTTTTTTTTTTATATTATACAGTTAGAACATTTTAGGGGATAATTCTGCTTTATGGTTTGGTTTCAATAATATCATCTATATTCACTTCTGCAATATATCGTACTTCAAAATGTGTTATCGTGAAGGGAGTACTTTCAGTTTATTTTTCATTGACTAAAATCCACATGTTCATTCATTTTGATGCCTTCAGTGAAAATCTACAATGTAAATACTAATAAAAGACAAAAAAATGAGAACATGTGTCCAAACTTTTGACTGGTAGAGCGGAAGGAGCACATGGGAGGGCATCTGACACACAAGAGGAGAATATCGCTTAAACTCTAGCAAGGCTCCATGGCGGAAGGAGTTACATAATAAATTAACCTCTAAATAACGTCTGAAATAACCTGGGTGAAGGGTTTGCCGCATGCTTGTTCCCTGAAGAGGTTAATGTTTTGTCTGGAATGTTTCACAGTATGATATTGAGCAAAGTGACACCATTAAGCCAACTTACACGTCAGATCTGTGGAGAGGTGACCCAGGTTACAGTTGGCTACAGGAATGTATGTTTTTCCAATGTATTATTTAGCAGTAAAACATCTATACTGCAAATGTGCAAGTTTAAAGGTTGTATATTATGCAAAATTGACTCTTGTGAGCTTTTAGCCGTGTTATAACGCTGCTGCCTCCTCAAAAACAGACCGGGAGTTGTGTTTTGTTTCATTCACATGTTTGAGTAACACTTTATTATTAGTCTGTCATATCTCCAAAGCACAAAATGCTCTGTTCCACCTTGTGATGTCATGAAGTGGCAGTTTTCAGGTTAACAGCTTCTTTTACCTTCACTTCAGAATGATCCAAATGATTCCAGTGAAGGTCTGTGGAGGGGAGCACTTCCTGTATCACCACGTGACATCACAAGGTGGAACAGAGTGTTTTCAGTTTGGGAGAAGAACTCGGCCTAAATCTGCAGAGTTTGTGTGTTAAACATGTGTGAACAAAACAACTCCAGGTCTGTTTGTGATGAGGAAACATTAGAACAGAGATCTGAAAACAGCGTAACATAGGCCCTAGTCCCATACTGTGGAACATTTCTGGCAAAATAATGGATACTCAATCAGAAAGGTTACACAGTGCTCCTTTAAATAATAACCATAAATAGAAAAAAATATATTTCAGTTTCCTCTAAAACTGTATGCTCCTGGATATTGCAAAACGTGTTACATGACAACAAAAACCCGTTCAGCAAATGAGTCAGATCTTTATTTATATTCAGTACTTTAAACACTCAACGATCGAATAGTTCCATCTTTGCATTGCACAGAAATGGCTGATCCACTGCAGACTCTTACGTCGTATTGGAATTGCCCACATCCCAACAGCGGCCTAGACACTGAAAAATCTGGCTAGTCATGCTTCTGAGGCGAGGGCAGCCACAACACTGTTAGGTCCACAGTAGTTCCACAAGTGCAGTTTAATTCTAGACAGCACACAAAAATATCCCTACTTCCTCTAAATCCTCTAAAAATCAAAGGGCAGATAAGGTCAGACAGTATGATGAGTATGACAAGTATGATAATTACTTCACATTGCACAATGCCATTACAAATCAAGCTACATTTATTCCGCTCCAAACTGAAACTAGTTTATGAAATTCAATAGAATATACCACATTTTGCTGTTCATATTAGCGCTCTGACTTGGACTAGTAGTTTCTAGGTTTCTAGGGATTATCCACAAACTAAAAAGTCTAATAAGTTACACACTAAGACGGCAACATGTCAAAAAAGTCTGAAGAACAAAAAAAGAAAATGAATTTAAAGAGTTTTATTGTAATGGTAGATAATAGGGCCGGGCCAACTGGAAAAATCATAAAGAGTCAGTGATGAGGAGAAGCAGCTCTGCAAACGTGACGCTCCATGCATGATGCAGGATTAAACATGACGCTAACGTGCATGATTGAACATGTGAGCCGAGGATCTATCAGCGGCAAAGCGCAGAGTTTATAGTACGCGTCAGTCATGTGTACTCTGAAAACATGATGGAAATATTTACTTCTCATGTGTTTAGTTTGACCAAAGACCAGAGCTGAACCGACACTAAACAAGAACTAAATATGAGGAGTGATTATCAGATCTGAATTAGGACTAAAGCAAGATTAAACCAGAACTCTGTCTTCTACAGTGAACAGAACCAGAACTCTGCTACACTGAACAGAACCAAGACTCTCCTACAGTGAACAGAACCAAGACTCTGTCTTCTACAGTGAACAGAACCAGAACTCTGCCTTCTACAGTGAACAGGACCAGAACTCTGCCTTCTACAGTGAACAGAACCAGAACTCTGTCTTCTACAGTGAACAGAACCAGAACTCTGCCTTATACAGTGAACAGAACCAGAACTCTGCCTTATACAGTGAACAGAACCAGAACTCTGCCTTCTACAGTGAACAGAACCAGAACTCTGCATTCTACAGTGAACAGAACCAGGACTCTGCCTTCTACAGTGAACAGGACCAGAACTCTGCCTTCTACAGTGAACAGAACCAGAACTCTGTCTTCTACAGTGAACAGAACCAGAACTCTGCCTTCTACAGTGAACAGGACCAGAACTCTGCCTTCTACAGTGAACAGAACCAGAACTCTGTCTTCTACAGTGAACAGAACCAGAACTCTGTCTTCTACAGTGAACAGAACCAGGACTCTGTCTTCTACAGTGAACAGAACCAGAACTCTGCCTTCTACAGTGAACAGAACAAGGACTCTGCCTTCTACAGTGAACAGAACCAAGACTCTCCTACGGTGAACAGAACCAGGACCCTGTCAGACAGAAGCAGTAGACGAAACAGAACAGCCGCAGGGATATAGACTTTTTGATATACTATTAAAAAAAATGGTTTCAGCTTCAAAAGCTTAAATTTCATTACAATCCTATATTTGAATGTAGACATTAGAAAAACAATAAAATAGGCTAATTAGGATTAAATAGGCTAATAGGATTTATTTTAATAACTTGGTCCAGGTACACTGATAAACACAAAAGCACTGTGTAAATACTACAGTATATTTCGGCCTAAATGGTAAAATAAAGAGTTATTTAAGAGTCAAATAACCCTTTTTATATTGTTTTTGACGTTTGCACGCAGCATGGGATTAATCGCAATTAAGTATGCGATTAATTGCGATTAAACATTTTAATCGCTGCTCAGCTCTAGTAGACGTCTAAGATTATTTCTGAAATAACTGCTATTAAACTATAATACTTGCTACGTAAATCTATCCAAATGTCTCCCGAATGGAAGGAGACCTGATGCATTCCTAGGAAATGTTTTTATTTTCAGTTTAAATGCATTCATAATGAAAATATAGGGTATATAACCCGAAATTGCAGATATTTCCAACCAAGTCTGGCATGACGTTTCTCCAAAGTGACACGTATCGGGTTTACGCAGCCACTTGAAACAAGTCCCAAACCAACACAACAAACTCACCGAGATCCGCCCGCGTCTTCTGTCCGGAAAAAAGTCCCAAATTCAACCCAAAAACCCTCTCCGAGACATGACTACGAGCTCAACTTTGCTTCAGCTCGCTTCATTCCTCTTCCTTCTGCACACACAGGATCCAGTAGAGGTTGGCGGCGGAGCAGTTTGCGTCGGACAGCCCGCAGGAAGTCGTCATTGTCCCGGGGAGAGGCCGTGACGGGGCCGCGGAGGGAGATTCAAGCCGCGGAGGAGCGCGGAGGACACGGGCGCCATCTTGTGTCCAGAGGAGAACAAACAGGTGTGATTCAGTCTGATGTCTGCTGCAGGGTCACGAAGTACACAAAAACACTCTGTTTAAGTAGGCCCGTCATTTTAGATATCTGTATACATTTTACTTTACTTTTCTATATCTGTAGAGTCTACTGAGGTGGACTGAAGAGTACTTTACATATGACTTGAGGAGCTGATTTTATCATGGTAACATGCATAAACCTGACCTCCAAAAACATACAGACCTACATAAAATTCAACAGAGATATTAACAAATTGATTCACACTGCTACTGTAGAGAAAAAAACAGTACACTTCTTTATCAGTCAAACTGTTCACAATCTGCAGGAAATACTTTTACTTTTTACTCTAAATGTGCATTTACTACTTACTTGAGATTTTTATATGTGATACTTTTACTTGAGTAATTATCTGCCCCGGTATCTGTACTTTTCTTAAGTCACAAAATTGAGTACTTCATTCACCACTGATCTTTGGTGTGTTTGAGTGTTTCTATAAAACATCCATGGTTTAACTTAAGAACTTTACTTACTGGTATTATATGTCCATGATTTCTTTGTTTTTGTTTTGTTTATCCCAGTACCAGGACGTTGCGTTACTCCCCAAACCCATCAAGAGAGGTTTTTGCCTGTGGGCTGAGCAGAATCTGACATTCTCCAAACTCAGTCAGGTACGTTTTAAAACGCTATGTTTTTTAAGGCAGTTTTCTAGTTACAAAACTGCAGTGGCAGCAGCAGTTAATAGTTTAGCCCAGTAGCCATTTTTTCTATTGCTGACATCACGCTGAGGGTGTTCCACATGTATCTCATTGGCGGAATGTTCAGCAGTTACCATAGAGACACAATGGACACATTTGCAAACACTTTCAAAAAAGTTTTAAGAGTGTCTGAAAATTCAACAACACATTTTCCTGAGCCTGTGATCAGTCCGAGCGTTCATGGTCCTGTTTAGGAGGTAGATTTTCAACAAAAAGGTGAGAGCGACTCACTGAAAAACTGTTGGCTAATGCTAATGCTAGCTAGCTCGTGACAGTAATGTTATGTTAGAGACTTGTTTAACAGCACAAATCATCTCACCTGTTGTAGTTTCAACTATGTCAACTCTTTTTCTCGTCAGATTGTGTTAAAATAAACATATTAAAGTCTAACAGAGCTTCTGACAGAGCAGTGCCTACTGTTAGCACCACACCCCCATGTTGATGACACCAGCTGTCAAGTATGAACAGGCCAATTTTATTTAACAGTGCTGCAGGGTTAAGTGCAATATTGTTGAAATCGCAGTTGGAATTGAATTGGCAAATTGCAAAGACTGATAAAAAAAAATAGCATTAAATCAACACTTTTCTCTGGTTATTGTTCCCTTTTTTTCACTTACGAAAGGTCATGAAACTATTTCTACAAATCCAGCACTGTGGGGGTCAAAGGTCAAAGGTGAGAGGTCATGGCATTAGTGCTTATAAGCTCCACACTGCTATTTACACTTATAGTTTTAATTTAGCCCATAGGGATTTGTAATGTAAAGCGCTGACGATGCATGTGTCGTGAAATGATTATAAATAATGAGTAAATATGCCTAATGAAGTACTCCTGCTGCTACTGCAATGTCCCAAACACAGTGGACTGCATCAGGTCTAAATCAGGGCTAAACCAGGTCTAAAGCGAGACTAAACCAGGTCTAAAATGAGACTAAACCAAGTCTAAAATGAGACTAAACCAGGTCTAAAGCGAGACTAAACCAGGTCAAAAATGAGACTAAACCAAGTCTAAAATGAGACTAAACCAAGTCTAAAATCAGTCTAAACTAGGTCTAAAATGAGACTAAACAAGGTCTAAAATGAAACTAAACCAGGTCTAAAATGAGACCAAACCCTGTATGAGATAGTTCTAAATAAGTTTTGGGGGTAATTGTCCAGAATCATTCAGCAGAGGGCGCTCTCACTTTATGCTCAGGGAAAATACATTGATCATATCTTGTTGTATTATCTGCTTTTTTAAAATATTCTGAACCTTTTAGGCCTCGACGACTGACAGTTTACATAAGCAAGGCAAGTTTATTCGTACAGCACAATTTGTACACAAAGCAATTCAAAGTGCTTTACAGAATAAGAAAGACTTTAAAATCAAAATACATAAATCATAAATAATCATTATAAAATTAA
This sequence comes from Periophthalmus modestus, assembly GCA_019594935.1. Lineage (NCBI taxonomy): Eukaryota > Metazoa > Chordata > Actinopteri > Gobiiformes > Gobiidae > Periophthalmus > Periophthalmus modestus. The sequence goes on from JAIEZT010000026.1 coordinate 23,239,252, forward strand.
ATTAAAAGAGAAGAGTGCAGAATAAAAAAAACAACCAAGACTCTCGAAACAACAGCTGTGGAAGAGCAAAGCATCTCCATGGAGACAAGCATTCTGTGCAGCCCTCACCTGAAATGTTCCACAGTGCGTCTTTATGCAGCTGATGAACACCCATGTATCGATGTCATCACCTGCTGTAGCACAGGAGACTGTGGTTTTCTCATTTCAGTCTCATTGATTAGACCTAGAGAATTATGTCCAGATCAATGTGTCTCATGTCTGAACCACGTCCAATGAAGGTGGACAAATGAAACACTGAGGATTTCCGCTGTGGCTCCGTCTCTCGGGGCTGGTTCAGGATTTATACTGGGGCCATGGCTGTGTTTCAGATGACATCACGAAATCCTGTAGAAGTTATGAACTGACATCATTTCATTTAAAAAAAAAATGCCCCTAAACGTCTGACTGAGAGGTACTGAGGCAAAAATAACTGGTTTTCTAATGTTATCTTGATTTTTTTGGTCTTAGATGTCAGGTACAAAGTAAATATTTAGCAGAGTTGTGGACTTTTATATTTGTTATGAAACTGTACCAACTCTTTCAGATTTTAGATTTAGTGTTTAGATTTTTTGCAGGTGAAGATGTCATGATTCACCATTGACACTGTACATCTTTAACACTCACTAATACAGGTCCAAAGGCTTTGACGTTGTCTGTATAACCTCTACACGCCCATAATAGCCTATTTAATACAGATAGGGGCAGGTACAATTTATACAGTTCAAATGCAGTTTTACACAAGAACATAATCGGGTTCGATCACTAATTAATATAATCAGGTTAAGCATTTATGAATGTTCTTTTTAGACATATGATATATCAGTGTAATAACTCTGACCCACATATGAAAAATACTAAGTTCAGTGTTTTTTGAATGCTTTTTCTCACCTGCAAACACGTTTAATTAATTACAGTGTTTTAACATGATTTGCTGCCTATTAAAAATATGGTTTTCTCCCTTTTTCTCCAAAATGTCAGAGTATATACAGGCCTCTGAATAACCCTGACAGATGCAGTGTGATCACATGGCTGGAGTGAGGTGTCTGTACTGTTCTTAAACACAGGTCATGAAGCATGGGGCTAGATCTGTAGAGCGGTACCCACAGATCTGGAAGTTTTGCAAATCAATCCCAGCTCTCAAGTGCACAAACTGCCATTGTGTTCATGGGCAAGACACTTTTCCCCCGGGGCAGCTGCATTACTGCAAATAGTATATCATAATTGTAGATTATTACTCGTTTATTTCCAGGCTCAAAACAGTTCTGTTTATCTGTGCATATGACTGAAAGTTTTTTTTTTATTTTTATTCTTTTCTCCTTAATTTTATGATCATTATGTCTGATTATTTATTTGTGATTTTAATGTCTTTCTTATTCTCTAAAGCACTTTGAATTACCTTGTGTACCAATTGTGCTGTACAAATAAACTTTCTTTCCTATTTAACATCTGAATCTTTTTTGTATTCGCATTTTGCATTTGGTCGATATAAAATTGTTAAAAACATATTCACTTTCGGCTTGATTTGCAAACGAAAACATCAGAAACAGTGTATTGTCCCTGTCAACACCATCACTCCAGGGCTGGAGTCAGGCGCGTGCAGGTGTCAGCCAATCAGAAGCGTGCATGAGTGTGTGGAGTGGGCGCGCGCTGCTCCGGGAGCTCGTGAGGACCAGACCAGAGTCAGTCCTGGAGCTCACAGGAGGAGCCCGGTCTAGACCCGGACCAGAACCCGGACCAGGACCCGGACCAGGACCCGGACCAGGACCCGGAGTGGCAGCAGAGAGCGGAGCCGGGCTGCACTGTGCCCGGGCAGAGGCAGCGCCATGCCGGTGAGACGCGGACACGTGGCCCCGCAGAACACCTTCGTGGACACCATCATCCGCAAGTTCGAGGGGCAGAGTGAGTGCACTTTCACCACAGCATTCTTTAAGTAGCGACTAGAAACTTTGACAGGCGAGTATGGATGGGTGAGGTTAGTTCATTTGCAATTTAAAAACACATTGCAAAACATGTGCCTTCGCCTTAGCCCTTTACCTTAGCCCTTTGCTCCTTTGCCTGAGCCCTTTGCCTTAGCCTTTTACCCCTTTGCCTTAGCCTTTTGCCTCTTTGCCTGAGCCCTTTGCCTTAGCCTTTTACCCCTTTGCCTTAGCCCTTTGCCCCTTTGTCTGAGCCCTTTGCCTGAGCCCTTTGGCTGAGCCTTTTGCCCCTCTGCCTGAGCCCTTTGCTTGAGCCCTTTGCCTGAGCCCTTTGCCTGAGCCCTTTGCTTGAGTCCTTTGGCTGAGCCTTTTGCCCCTCTGCCTGAGCCCTTTGCTTGAGCCCTTTGCCTGAGCCCTTTGCCTTAGCCCTTTGCCCCTTTGTCTGAGCCCTTTGCCTGAGCCCTTTGTCTGAGCCTTTTGCCCCTCTGCCTGAGCCCTTTGCTTGAGCCCTTTGCCTGAGCCCTTTGCCTGAGCCCTTTGCTTGAGTCCTTTGCTTGAGCCCTTTGCCCGAGCCCTTTGCCTGAGCCCACATGTGTCAAACTTAAGGCCCATGGGCCAAATGTGGCCCGCCATGTCATTTTATGTGGCCCGCGACAAAGTAAATTAAAAGGTATAACTGTTTTAAAATATCAGTTTATCAGTAGCTACACAGTTTACACAGCCATTTTTTTCATATCTATGTAAATCCATATGCAATGTTTGTAACTTGAATAAGTAATAAATATAGAAACGGTTAATTAACAAGATTAAAAAGCAGTTGCATTTATTTAACTTTACATTTGGTTACATTTAGTGACATTTATCTTAGTTACATCTGGCCCTTTGAGAGTAACCATTTTGTTGATATGCCCCTCTGAAAATGAGTTTGACAGCCCTGCCTTAGCCCTTTGCTCCTTTGCCCCTTAGCCTTTCGCCCTAGCCCTTTGCCCTAGCACTTTGCCTTAGCCCTTGGCCCTCCCACTTCACTGTGCGTGAGAGACAAAGGGGTAAACCGATTCTCTTTAGCAGCGGGATGTAGGGTAAGACGAAGGGCTGTACACCTTCTCAAACAAATCCAGATGTACACTTCAAAACGAGGGGTAACAAGAGTTTTGAGAAAAGTCTTGCAGATAAAGTATGATATAAAGTAGGTTGATTTGTAAGCCCCAGGCAAAGTAATAACTTTTTTAAACTTTTGTCAAATTAGCTGTTAGTGTCTGGAAGCAGCAGTTGTGTTTGTAGGCAGATTTTGAGGCAGGTTTTGAGAGACTAAAATTGTTCAAATCCTCTGCGTGGGGGTTAATATTTTTTCAGTGAGGAAAAGTCATCGTAATGTAGAGCTATATCAAAAATTAAACACAAAAATAACTTTATGCAAAATTAGATTTCTTTTTCAAATAAGGGATGGTGTTTCTGAATGTTTGTGTGATACTCAGCGGTGGATGAAGTACTCCATTGTGTTACTTAAGTAGCCTGAAAGTACAAGTACAGAGGTAAAAAGTTACTCGAGGAAAAGTAAAAGTATTACATGAAAAAAATCTACTTACGTAAAAGTATTAAAGTACCCGTTAAAAATGTACTTTCAGAGTAAAAAAGTAAAAGTATATCACACAAGTGTTCTTGAAAATGTAAATGTAGTGATGCTGACTAAAAATTATACTTTTTTCAACAGTAACAATATGAATCAGTTTCTTAATTTTTCTCATGAATTTTGTGTATTTATTTTTGTTTGCTCAAAGTCGAAGCTTTAACTCAAAAAACTTAATCAGGATGTTACCACGAACATGCTAAAAATAATCCCTCAAATCATATGACAAGTACTTTACTTTTCAGTCCAGTTAAAAAATGTAGCGGAATAGAAAGTACAGATACTCCTCTCAAATGTAGTGAAGTAAAAGTAGAAAGTATCCACTGTAAAATGTGCTTAAAGTTCCTGTATTATTCCTTCCTATTATTCCTGTATGCAGTTGTTCCACCTTGTGATGTCATGTGGTGATACAGGAAGTGCGCCACTGTGTTTTTAAACTCCAGACACCTTCACTAGAATCATTTGGATGATTTCAATACTGCTTCATGACATCATAAGGTGAAACAGAGCATTATGAGCTCTGGAGATATAGACAGACTAATATAGTAAAGAGTTTGTCATAATGAGGGGTGTGAGGCGGACCAAAGATGCGGGACTCGGGGCAAGTTTAAGGGTGTTTATTGACAGAACAAGACAACACAGGTGACGGGAGAACATACGAGGAGCTGGTTGCTGGGGTGCAGGTCAGGGTCCAGAGGTGCAGGGAAGACACGAGACGGGAAACACAGCCGGTACCGGGAGACAGGGTCAGAGAACACAGGCAGGACACGGGGAGAACACAGGCAGGACACGGGCAGGACACCAGACAGGACACGGACAGAAAGCACAGCAGAGACACGAGGACAGAGATGTGAGCAGCACGAAGACACATGGTGACGATCAGCAGACAACCTGGCAAGGAGAGCTGGGTCCTGGCTCCTTTTAAGCTCCTGCAGCTGTGTTGATTGCCCTGATGGGCTGCAGGTATGTGTGGGAGGAGCCAGGGCTCCACCCAGCTCTGGAGTCAAGCAGGTGAGGGAGGGGGAGAGGAGACACCGGAGGCAAAACAGGAGCAGGGAAGCGTGGATCATGACAGAGTTACTAAATGTGTGAATGAAACAAAACACAACTCCAGGTATGTTTTTGAGGAGGTAACAGAGTATGGCTAAAACAGTCAATTTTGTGTAATATCGGACGTTTAAAATAAAGGACAGATACCTAAAAATTTTATTAAGTACAGTACTTTTCTACTTGCACTTGGGATGTAACCGCCAAAACATGTCACTGCAAACAGGCAAAACTCCATATAACTCAGCTCCAGATACGTTGTTAGGCTCTGGGTTGCATTGGTTTTCATGAGTCGTCTCAGATGGCGACAGGAGTCAGTATTCCTGTATCAATTTGGCATTTTAGATGCAATAGCAGAGGAAATATTGGACCTGCTTATTTATATCAGTGACAAGGCCCTTTCTCCCGCTATATTTATCCAAGTACACCACAACATCTGCAGATTACAGACATTTGAACCATCTCAGTCTAACACTACAGGGATGTAGGAGGATGGGAGGGCATCTGACACACAGGGATACAGGAGGATGGGAGGGCATCTGACACACAGGGATACAGGAGGATGGGAGGGCATCTGACACACAGGGATACAGGAGGAGGATGGAGGGCATCTGACGCACAGGGATACAGGAGGATGGGAGGGCATCTGACACACAGGGATACAGGGGGATGTCAGGGTACACTTTGTATAGAATGATCTTTGAAACCAGCTGCTGGAGTTTTATACTTTGTTCAGTATCAGCCTAAAGGAAAAATGCCAAATGTATATTGTGATTCTGCTTCCATCACTGCTGCGGTGTGACGGGAGCCCACTGGGGACAACTTACATACTGATTTGACTTTAACTTGCTCTGAAAATAGTAGTAGACCTGTTGTTGCTTCATTTGATTATTTTTGAAATATTGAGGTAGGCCTATATCCTCTGCATATGCATAGTTTAGGCTTTGTCATCACGTAGACTGTATATATGAATGGACATAACTAACCTGCCATGTTCCAAATAGAAAGTGAGCATGGGCGCGCTTCCAGCTCCACTGGCTCCAATTCACTTTCTATTTTTATTTATTTATCTTTATTTATACAGGGGGCACCCAATGAGAGCACATGGGCACCCTGATTAAAATACAAAACAAACAAAACAAAACAAACAGGTGTACAAGTCCGTATATAACATTATTAAAAAACAGATGCAGGTGTGAGTTTATACGTTTGTTGCCAGATTATTAAATCGCGATTGTGGCACCAAAGTATCCAGTTTTGCTTTTCCTTGGAGTGTATATCATCTTTGTGAAGCAAAACAGCCTCTTTCCCATCTCAGTTTTGGTGTGATCTGGTACTAAATATTCCCGTATCAAAGATTAACAAGCAGGTGAGGTATTCTGGCAGTTTTTGAAGTCGTCCCTTATAGATAAACTTCATACAGTGCTGTTCTCTTCTAACAGACAGTGATGGCCAAACCACTTTTTCATAGAGAAACAGTGACGGGTTTAAATCCATCACCTGTAATAAAACGAAGGGCACAGTGAAAGAGAGGATCCAACGGTTTCAAAGTAGAGGCTGAAGTCTGCACACCACACCCCCATAATCCAGTACAGAAGTCTGCATGTACACCACATCCCCATAATCCAGTACTGAAGTCTGCATGTACACCACATCCCCATAATCCAGTACAGAAGTCTGCATGTACACCACACCCCATAATCCAGTACAGAAGTCTGCATGTACACCACATCCCCATAATCCAGTACAGAAGTCTGCATGTACACCACCCCCCCATAATCCAGTACAGAAGTCTGCATGTACACCACATCCCCATAATCCAGTACTGAAGTCTGCATGTACACCACATCCCCATAATCCAGTACAGAAGTCTGCATGTACACCACATCCCCATAATCCAGTACAGAAGTCTGCATGTACACCACACCCCCATAATCCAGTACTGAAGTCTGCATGTACACCACATCCCCATAATCCAGTACTGAAGTCTGCATGTACAACCACATCCCCATAATCCAGTACTGAAGTCTGCATGTACACCACACATCCCCATAATCCAGTACTGAAGTCTGCATGTACACCACATCCCCATAATCCAGTACAGAAGTCTGCACATACACCACACCCCCATAATCCAGTACGGAGAGGAAGGTTGCTTGCACTATTCATTTATATGGGTTACAATTTTTTTTTTATGATAAAATGATGATTTTAATTTTGAACTGTTAAATAATTTCAAGATATGTTTATTGCAAAACTGTGGCCCTTCTGTCTGCAACTGCTGCTGACAGACTGATTGACAGCACCTGCTCCCTGCTAAACTAGTGGTGTGGGGAAGGGTCATTACCGACAACAGCCTGGCTCCGGATTGGCTCTCTGAGCTCTATGATACTCGTGGCTGGAAATCCAAATATGGAACTCGGGCACAAAACTGGCCCCTATAACTGCTCCAAAACTCGATGAGCTTCATTTGACTGGAGCCGAACGCTGTGGGTAATGTCGCGCACTCACTTAGTCCACTACAGTCCATGGACATTACTCGAACTAATTACCAACAACAGGTCATTTTTTCACTTAAAACTATACTATTATTATTTAGTGCTGTCATCAAGTAAACAAATTCTTGTTGGACTAAAGACGTGTGCTGTCGATCTCTTAGTTGACTAAAAAACGGGGCGTGGCTATAACTCTCAAACAAATCATTATCTCTATGATCTGACCCTGTAACTGCGCTCAAAATACTACAACTGCGTGTGAGTTTATGTCAAAAAATATGCAGACTATCACCAGGAAACAGTGCGATTATGTGGGAAAAAGACAGATTAAGTGCTGGATTCATTCCCAAATCTTCAGCTAATCCACTCTGCTCCCTACCTTTTTACTTTCTGCCCCACATAAATCCTCATAATCTAAATCAAATGTGTAGTCCACTAAGACTCATTTTGGTTCAAGACACAATAGACTGATTCATCGATGAAACGTCTACAGCACTGTTTTTAACCATGGGATCCTGTTCTAATGTGATGAAATGTTCCGCAGTGGGGCTTTAACCCTGTTTAGTGTAGTTTTAATTTTTTCACTTGGTAAAAAATACAGAATAAGATACATTATACAATAGAATGTGAAGGATGGTTACCAAAAACCTCCGGGGGAAAGATGCCAGGGTTTTTCCCAGAATGCCTACGAAACTATCATGGGGCTTCCAGGACAATGATTCATCCACTAATACACCAAGAAAACAAACTCAGTTTACGTTTTTAACTGGTACTATCAATTTGGATTTTATCAAGGAATCAACAAAGTTTGATTTTAAATCAAAAAATAGACAGGACAGGTCCCAGGCCGGACAGGACAGGGCTCAGACCTGACTGCAGATTGGCAGCCTTCCGGTGTCCCAAGCAAGTCTCTCCTTAGTCTCCATCAGAGTCTCTCCCAGAGCATCTCCCCCAGAGCACGTGAGCTCTGTATATTTATACCAGAATGACAAACATCATACATTAAAAAGAGCAGGGTCACGTCTGTTCACAGTCATGTGTTAATCCACTTTTACACTTGGTGACAGGTAAAACAACACAGAGTTTCCTGTGGGACAGAGCCTGTTGTCTTTCACACGCTCGTGTCTGCTCCGGGTCTGACTGACACAGATCAAATGCATTTACACAGATATGATGTTCCTCACATACACATTTACACATACAGCTACAACACAGTCTGTACTGGTGAGTTGATTGACACTTTTTCTGTCCACTGACCGCCCGTTTAAGCCAGTTGGTTTCATTTCATTTTTGAGGGATTGGGTTAGATTTTCAGTGAAATCTGCGAAAATGCGTCTAGGCCGTGATGTGTGTTGATGTGGTCTCCATAGCGACAGGTTAGAACTGTTTAAGAGTCGCCACTGAAACAAACCAGATGATTTTTATAATCTGCTGAGCCCACAGTCACTCTTTTCAGCCGTGGGTCGTCTGCGCGTTACGCCTCATTTCATTGCCTCCTGTCCAAACTTTTCACAATAAAACCCTTTGTGCAGGTGGAAACATGAGGCTTTTATGTTGAAAGCATCACAGAAAGTGTCTAATTGTTTATCGCTGAAACTTGACATTGACTTTGTTTTTTTGTTTGACAGAACTTTATCTCTATACATCCCGAGGTCAAACAAACCCGCCGGCCATGCCCTGTCTCTGTCGTGTCACTCGCCCACATGTGTCCTGCACACTAGTGATGCGCAGTGTTTATTGGTTGGGCGTGTTTGAAAAACTGAGCGGCGTATCACATCTCTGCGGTTTATGTGTGCCTTTACTTTTAGGCGTCTGTAATTATAACTCCTTATTCGAGTCATTTCTCTGACAATTTGAGCTGGATTGTAATAAAATACAGCATTTTACAGTTTTACATGTAGAGAAACACTGTCCCTTTGTCCATGAGATGTCTGTGTGAGCTGATTCTCCTGTGTCTGCCTTCCTCCACACCTCCTCTGCTCCTGCGCTCTGCACCGAAAGAGAGAGACAGAGACAGGGAGAGAGAGAGGGAGAGAGAAAGAGAGAGGAAGAGAGAAAGAAAGAGAGATTGAGAGAGAGAGACACAGAGAGAGAGAGGAGAGAGACAGAGAGAGAGAGGTGAAGGGAGAGCGAGATTGAGAGAGAAAGAGATAGGGAGAGCGAGAGAGAGGGAGAGCGAGAGAAAAAGAGAGAGAGAAGGAGAGAGACAAAGACAGAGAGAGAGGCGAAGGGAAAGACATGAAGTCCCAGTTAATTTTAAATGACTGTTAGACTAAGGCCAAAACATTTTTTAAATTCAAAACTCGATGCCGTCGAATGTCGTGCGCGTGTGGAGCAGTTTGACTGAGCAGGCTGGTGGGTTGCTATAGTGATTATTGTAATCAGACTACACATATCACCTTTAATATATGATACAAATAACAGGACCCAAAATAGAACCCTGGGGTAGACCACACACTGAAGAGGAAGCAGAGGAGACTCTAGCCCATCATACTTAACAGTTTGAGAAGTTATAAACCACAGTAATGAGCTGTGTTTTATACCAAGAAGTGAGAGCTTATCCAGAATGATACGAGTAACAGTGTCAAAAGCCTTTGACAAATCCAGAAAACACCAGCAATGTTTCCTTTCTATCTTTGGCTTTATGGATTTCAGAAATTAAATGCACTACTAAAACCGTACTGATGAAGATATAAGGTGGTGTTATTTTCAAGCTGGTTCTAATATTTTAATGTGATGAAATGTTCCGCAGTGGGGCTTTAAACCTGTTCTGTGGTACTGTCCTTCTCAGAAACATACCTGAAATTATGTTATGTTTCATTCATACGTTTCAGTAATCATGCACATTTAGCCCATTTTCCTCTGCACACAACACTCTGGTCCACTTTGTGATGTCATCAGGTGTTTTCCTCTGTGCCCTTTCACCTTCACTGGGCTCGTTCTCATTATTTAAGAGCTCAGCTAACTTTGAGATATATACTGCAATCAAATCACAATTAGCAAATCATAAAGCACTGCAGTGACTTTGCAAACAACTAGTTATCCTGTCTGATTCTGTGTAAAAGCTGTTTAAACCTGTTGATTAGACGTCTTCAAACACATCCTGTAATGTTCCTGTGAGTCGGATGCCCTCCCTGAGTCTCCATGGGGTCTCATTCTGTGTAAAAGCTGCTAACCCTGTAGATTACACCTCTACAAACATGTTCTGAACTGCATGGGATTCTTGGATTAGTTTAAAGTTCAGATTTCATTCTCTCTCAGATGTGAATGCTTCTGGATGGCTTTTTAAAATGTTTGTCCAAAAAAAATCACAATTAAACAAACGTGCACTATGTAACCTTTTTGGGGAGGGTGCACACCTGATGGAGATGTTACATGAAGCTCTGTGTGTCTGTCCTGCACAGATCGAAAGTTCCTGATCGCTAACGCGCAGGTGGAGAGACTGCTGCGCCATCATCTTCTGTAACGACGCCTTCTGCGGGATGTGTGGATACTCACGAGCCGAGGTCATGCAGCAGCCCTGCACCTGCAGCTTCCTCTACGGCCCCCACACCACCAGGCCCGCCGTGGCCCAGATCTCCAAGGCTCTGCTCGGGGCGGAGGAGAGGAGGGTGGAGATCACACTGTACACCAAAGAAGGTAAGAACAAGAGGAGAGAGATGAGGAGGAGAAGGAGGCGGAGACAAGAGCCCACACCACCAGGCCCGCCGTCGCCCAGATCTCCAAGGCTCTTCTTGGGGCAGAGGAGAGGAGGGTGGAGTTAAAGCTCTACATTAATGAAGGTAAGAACCAGAGGACAGAGGAGGAGAGCAGGGTGGAGATCACACTGTACACCAAAGAGGGTAAGAAGGAGAGGAGGAGGAGAAAAGGAGGAGGGTCAAGATCATACTGTACACTAAAGAAGGTAAGGAGGGAGAAGAGAGTACCTGCACCTCCAGTCTCGTTGTAGCCCATATCTCCATGGGACTGCTTGAGGTGGAAGAGAAGAGGGTGGAGACCACACTGTACACTAAAGAAGGTGAGGAGGAGGGAGAAGAGAGGAAAAGAGAAGAGGGACAGTGGTGAAGTAGTCTACCAACAAGTATTCATGGTTTTCAGCGTTCTGTTTATTTGTGATATTTTGAGGTCTCTGTTCAATTTTGTTTTGAAATGTTGTTTTTGAACGAAATCTCCAAACTGACAGCACTCATGTCTTTGGGGTTGAATAATGGCTTCACTTTCTGAAGAAAAAAATCATTTGACTTTTGTCTATTTATACTGACAGAGAAGACGCTGAACTTAATATTACACAAAATTGACTCTGAGCTTTAAGCCATGTTATAACGCTGTTACCTCCTCAAAAACATACCTGGAGTTTGTGTTTCGTTCACACATGTTTGAGTAACACCATCATCTTTTCCACCTTGAGATGTCACAAAGCTGTAGTTTTCAAGTTAACAGCTCCTTTTACCTTTAGTTGAGTAGAGATTGTTGCAAAAGACGAAGTTTAAATCTGTCAACTGGACAGCTGTCAACTGTAGGAGTGAAGACCTGTCGCTGCTCATCCAAGCCGTTTTCTCAGTTCTGATCAGATTGCTGGTGCACACTGCCTTATATCTATCTGAAGGGAGGAGCTAACTAGTTTCAGCCATAATGACCCTATTCAACCTTTAATGGCCCTCCTATTGAGTACAGATTGGCAATGTGAAGATGTATGGAGTTCCTGTATTACAGTATGACATCACAAGGTGCAACAGAGTGTTTTCTGTTTTAGAGAAGAACTCAGCCTAAATATGCAGGGTTTATGTGTTGAACATGAGTGAATGAAGCAAAACACAACTCCAGATCTGTTTGTGATGAGGAAACAACATTATAACACAGATTGGAGGACTTTAATGCAGCGCACAGCTCTCCTCCTTTAGGCTCCTCAGCTCTGAACTAATGTCCCTGTCTCCTGTGTGACTGATGCTCTACGCCTTCACACTCATGACCTTTATGATGACGTCTACACTTTGAGAACAGGCAGGAATACTTATCAAAATCAAAACTGCGCCCTCTGTGAGAACTTAACTCCCCTGAGCGTCAGATGCCCTCCCTGTGTCTCCATCGAGTCTCATTCTGTTCTGCTGACCCTGTAGTTCAGACCTCTGCAGTTACTTATATACCATATAAGAAACTTTTCCGCTACGCTACATGCATATCTAAACGAGATGTTACTGCTTTGTCCGGAATATTCCACAGTATGGCATTAAGTATGTTTTGCATTTATACATTATTGCAGGTGTTTTTCTTCTTGGTCTTAAATATCTTCAAAAATAGGCATTGTTCCTGTGAGTGGAACAATGGGTGGCTCCGTTGGCGGCTCTCCGCGGACCTGGTGGCGTCACCTGCTCATTTTCTTGGAGATATATAGGTTTAATGCCATACTGTGGAACATTTCCGGCATGTCAAATAATATCTCCATGGAGGCAAGCAGGTGAAAAGCTTTTCCATCTTTACAGAATAATCTAATTCCAATATTTAGCAGAAAAAATGTGATATTTCCTACTTATCTGTTGAATCCAGACTGTTCTCAGTATGTTTTATACAGTCTGCTCTACACTCTCTCCTCTGTCGTGTCTCGACTCAGACCAAACCTGATCGTCCAATCAGATTTGTTTATTTCAGTGAGTCATGTGGAACGGAGGAGCTCATTGGTCACTCATCATTTACAAACAAAATCACATTTCTCTCACCTCAGATTAGTGCATTGCTCATTGATTCTGCAGAAATCCGCCATGTTTTTCAGTCCTCTATGATATTTTTTTTCCTGTCTTTGCTCGTAAATAGCCATATTTGTTTTGATATGGATGGATCCCTGGTCCTGATTGACTAATCCATCTGTCAATCACACCCATCTGAACCGGTGACCAGACTCACATCTTCATAAACTTTTCTGTGTGTGTGTTCTGGATCTCAGGCTCATTTCCTTCTCTTTTAAAGGTATGAATCAGATGCCGTTCCACACGCCTCTCTGCTCCTTCTGCTCAGTCCAGATCACATTATAAAGTATGGGACTGCACTGGGCTATATTGTTTCCTCAGGGCTCAGATTCTTCATCATCAGAAGGAGCTTTGTTTAAGAGCTCTGGTATTTTTGGACCACAGAGAAGCAGCTACACTGTAAGAAAGCAATAAACATAAGAGCTAAGAGGGCTTCAGATCAATAGTGCAGCTCTGCATGTTAGTGTTGATCAAATATCTGATTGAAATATGAAATATTAAAGCAGACATATTGTGCTTGTGTCGCTCTATAGTTATAATCTCTGACACCTGTGGATCATTATGTTATAATCTGGACATTTTAACAATATTCATCTAAATATTCAACATCAACATTCATCTACACAAAATTCATCTAAAACGACTTAATAAAAGAAACAAGGAGATGACGTCACTGCAACATCAACATAACAAAACGCTGCATGCTGTCGATTCTTTTTTTTTTTTCATTTGTACCAAAATGACTACACGACGAATCCTACAAGTATCACCGATTAAGAAAATAAAACTGGAGAAGGAAGTGCGTTCGTCACAGTGAAGGTGAAAACAGGGGTAGATCGACAAAATGGCATCTCGAAAATAAGAGCCTGAAGATCACACAAACATGAGTCACTCCAAATACAATTTCAGAGGCTCAATGAAACAACTAGAACACGGTTAAAAGCTCTAAAAAAAACACAGTTTACAGAATAGGGCTGATTTAAAAACGACAGCTCAATTATCTTTAGTAATCTTTTTGCAGTGTATAATGAAGCGCTGCAAAAAGTACATGACATCGTAGAAGCTGGTGTGTCATTATTCGTTGTTGGATTGATTTGATTTTTAAAAAAAAATATTAAAAACAGAACTAGTTTATGTTAAACGGTTCGCTGTGGTCCAAAGTACTGCGGTCATGATGCTAAAATTTTAACCTCAATTTCGAAACCAAAGAATAAACTCAATACTTGATACCGATTTTAATACTGAAACTAAATGATCATTTAAAAAACTCTTTTTAGATAATGTAATTTTAAACACAAGATATATCGTGTTTGCGTATTATACTGTGAGGTCTTACACAAGATGGATCCAGGAAAGGTCAAAGGTTATCCACTTATGTGATTTTTAAATGTGATTCAGTACTTGCTTAAATGAGTATCTAGTTTCGATACTAGTTTTAGTACCCATTAGTTTAAGATTTGTGATGATTTTGACCACCCTAGTCCAAAATGATTCCTCACTTACCTTAAGCATTCAGAACATCCTAATTATTCACCACGATGAGTTTTCTAAGCACGCTTGACAACTGTCAGAGACTAAACTTGAAATGACAGAAGATCTTGTTTTCCTGGAAGAAGTCAGTTGAAAGTAATAAAAAAGGTTTAGGAAATCAAGATCTCAAAGAATCTCAGTCATTTTAAAGTCCAGGATCGTCTTTTTACACAGTCTCAGGGATTATTACCTCCACATTCACGTTTCCTCTCAGACCACGACCTTTGACATGAGGCCTCCACTGGTTTTATTGTTTATTCTGTCGTGAGACCCACAGGCGAGAGAGCGAGAGGAGGAGGAGAGGAGGAGGGAGAGAGGACAAGAGGAAGAGGAGGAGGAGAGGAGGAGGGAGAGAGGACAAGAGGAAGAGGAGGAGGAGAGGAGGAGGGAGAGAGGACAAGAGGGAGAGGAGGAGGAAGCGTGGAGAAGAGAAAGGTGAGAGGAGTTGAGAGAGAAAGGAGGAGGAGAGGATAGAGAGAGGACAAGAGGGAGAGTGGAGGAAGAAGAAGAGAGCGGAGGGAGGAGGAGAGAGGAGGAGAAGGAGAAGAGAGCTGACTCCAGTTTATTAGTTTGCATCATTTTTGATGCAGTGCTGAAATCTGTGACACTTAAAAGAAAATCAGTTATCATGAAGTCAATTGATCTGGAATGAAACACACACAACAAGAAACACACACCTCCTCCATCTCTAAGGAGACGAGGATACACACCTCCTCCTGTTCAAGGAGACGAGGATACACACCTCCTCCTGTTTAAGGAGATGAAGACACACACCTCCTCCTGTTCAAGGAGACGAGGATACACACCTCCTGTTCAAGGAGACGAAGACACACACCTCCTCCTGTTCAAGGAGACGAGGATACACACCTCCTCTGTCTCTAAGGAGACGAGGATACACACCTCCTGTTCAAGGAGACGAGGATACACACCTCCTGTTCAAGGAGACGAGGATACACACCTCCTCCTGTTTAAGGAGACGAGGATACACACCTTCTCCTGCTCAAGGAGACGAGGATACACACCTCCTTTTGTTCAAGGAGACGAGGATACACACCTCCTGTTCAAGGAGACGGAGCAAGTCTACATTTAGTTGGTTCTGATTTAGTCCTGGATTAGTCCTGGGTTAGTTCTTGTTCAATCCTGGTTTTAGTTCTATTTTATTCCTGGTTTAGTTTGAGCTTAGTCCTGGTTTAGTCCTCATTTGGCCCTTGTAAAGTCCTGGTTTAGCCTGCAGTAGTGTTTATATTTAGTAATATTGTTATAAAGTCATATTTGAGCTTTGAATACAGCTTTTGCATACAGACAGACGCACACACACACAGACACACACACTGGGTCTTTTCTAAGCTACTGTTTATGGAGGACTCTTTGGCTCCAAAAAACTGAGGAAGAAAATCACAAACATCTGATCAATATCAACCTGATCAGAGCCACTTTAAACTGCTCCTCTGCAGATACAGACAAAATGTGCACTCTAGTTTAGGAAGGTACTTTGTAAAACATAGTTTTATAAGTTGTTATCAAGTTCCCTTTGCATTTAACCAGTTTTCAATGGCACTGGGGCTGTCAGGAGCAGTTCAGGTTTTGAGCTAGTCTTGGTCAGGACTTTAGCCTTAGCTTTAGCTGGAGGATTGATCTATTGTGCATGGTTTGGGTTTCCTCCAGAGAAGGAAAAGCTGATGTGCCATCAACTGAAGCCATTGTGTCCGTAGGCAAGACACTTCTCCCACATTGCCTAGAATGAAGGATGGTGCGTGAGTGTTGGTGGTGGGTGGGACCAATGGCGAATAATGCAGTGTCTTGTGGTGTCATAGTGTTCAGGCAGGAGGGACCAAAAATGCACAACTCGGGGAAGTGTACAGTGTTTATTTACAAGAAGTGAAGACATAAGCAATGACGGTTGATCTGACGAGGAGCAGGGAGCGGGGTGCAGGCCAGGGTCCTGGGAGACACAGAGGTGCTGAGACGAAAACGAGGGAAACAGTACTGGTGCAGGGAGGCAGGGTCAGAGGCGAGGGTCAGAGGCGAGGGTGCTGAGCTGGTTCCAGGAGCAGGGTCGGTGTCGGGAAACGGGGTCGAAGGCGGGAGTCCAGAGCTGGTCCAAGGAGGTGAACATGAAGACAAGCAGACACACAGGCAGGAAGACAAACAGACGATCTGGACCCGAGTGTAGGGTCCTGGCTCCTCTTATTCACCGCAGGTGTGGTTGATGTAGATGGATTCCAGGTGTGCACGGGAGGAGTCAGGAACTCCGCCCAGCTCCAGGCTCAGACAGGTGAGGGACGGAAAGAGAGCAAGACACGAGGCAGGAGCAAACAGGGATCATGACATGTGGTTATTCAGTGATTTATTGCTGCACAAATATAATATAACCCTGTTATGTGTCAGATGCCCTCCCGTCCTCCTGTGTCCCTGTGTGTCAGATTTAGCAGTGGACAGTGTCTGTTGAGCTCTGCATCAGTGGGAATGTAAGATTTTAGTTTTTGTCATTATGACCCACCCCCATAGATACATTATTAACTGTTCTGTATTATTCTGTGGCTCATCACTCCTGCAGAGTGACGTTTCCCCATCAGTTTGAAACATGGGAGCGTCCCTCACGATGGCTCAGCTGAACAGATGAATGTTCTCTCATTGAAGTAGAGCTGCAGAGTCCACTTATTTAAATGAAAAAGCCCAGGTGTCTGGCTGTAATCTGATCTGTCGCCCGCAGTCTGAAAACTAAGAAATAAAGTGAAGAGAGGTTTTTCTGGTGCCATGAATCAGGGCAGGTTTGGCTCCTCGGGGTCAGGGCGATGTTTAAATGCTCTCCCTTCAACACAGCAGAGGACAGAGAGGTGGAGGAGAGAGGGAGAAGGAGAGAGGGAGGAGAGATAAAACGAGAGAGATCAAGAGAGAGGAAGAGATGAAGAGAGAGATCAAATGAGAGAAAGGGGGAGAGGAAAAAAGAATAGGGAGAGAGAAGAAAAAGAGAGAGATTAAGAGAGGAAAACAGACAGAAGACAGGGGAAGGAGAGAACATTTGACCCAATGTTGAAGTTTCTCTGGGATAAACCTGACCCATCCTTCAGTGTCTCTGCGTTTAAACCACATTCTGGTCCCAACCAAGACTGAGGTAGTCTTGGTTGGGACTATCTTAGCTGGAGGATTGTAAATGTTTTGGGTTTAGAGAGAGAGAAGAAAAGTTTTATATATATATATATATATATATATATATATATATATATAGATATATATATATATATATATATATTATATATATATATATATATATATATATATATATATATAATATATATATATATATGTATATGGGTGTGTGTGTGTGCGTGCTGTGTGTGTATATATATATATATATATATATACATATATATAACATATATATACATTATATATATATATATATGTATGTGTGTATCATATATATATATATATATATATATATATATATATATATATAGAGAGAGAGAGAGAGAGAGAGAGAGAGAGAGAGAGGGGCAGAAGAGAGTGAGCAGTGAAGTCCACTTCATGAGAATGTCAAAGAAATCAGCGCCAGATATTTCAGACATTAGGGCTGTGCAGTGAATACCATTTAAAGCTGCACTGTGTGACTTTCATGGTGGTGGTGGGTCTGTCAGTGGAGATTTATTGGTTTGCCTGTACAGTATGGCATGTTTTGTTTTTTTGGCCGTCTGTTGTAAAGTGATGATGTCACAGTGACAGAGTCATGTGACCTGATTTGTAAGTGTTATATTGAGCCGTACATGTGCCTGTCTGTGACCTCTGTGTGTAATTAGCTCTGTGTTTGAACCTTGTTTTTAATCTGATCCAAACAAAAGACTCAAGCTCCACAGAGTTTATCTGCACTGGCTCAAAGTCACTGCAGCAGCGCTTTAATTACTCCCTCAACATAAACGTACTGTGGATGTGTATGTACAAAGTGTACATAGATTAACCTTAATGAGCTTTTATGAACTATTAAAGCTGGAGTACCTCAGTTATTCATGTCACGGCACGATGACTAGCACTCACTCTTAAAAGCTGCCCCCCTGCACTGGTACTGCTTCCTGGGTCACCTGGACCTTTCTATTTGGAGTTTGCATGTTCTCCGTGTCTGGGTGGATTTTCTCCAGGTACTCTGGTTTCCCCCATCAACCCAAAACAGACACAACAGGTCAAAATTCTCCAGCTAGCATAAGACCTGGAGGTGGATCCCAGGCCGCTCCTGAGGAAAATGGCCCAGCAGCATTGAAAGATGGCCCAAATGCAGAGAACAAATGATGTAATTTAAGCTCAAATTAGCTTTATACAGCAAAAACAGAAATTGAAAGAGTTTTTCTCTGTGACAGGAGCATATAAAGGACACGAGAACTCACTTCACAACATCGACTCTCCTCCACACACAGACTCACAGTTAAATTCTTTAAGGAGAGGCAGGTCCAGGTGATCTGTGTCTGTCCAGAGTCAGTGATAAATGTGAGTGTGTCTGCAGTGTCTCTGCTGTCACTCTTCACTGGGTTTACACAGTTTACTTCATTTTCTTGTTTTAGAGTCAGGTACAAACTAAATATTGATCAGAGTTTGTAGTCTTTTATATTTGTTACTCAACTGTAGCAGCTCTTTCACATTTTTAGATTTATTGTTGGAGCTTTTACAGAAGAAAATGTCATTACTCAACATAGACTCTCATGTAATACTGCCACTCATTCTATAAATTGGGAATACATAACCTCTATGGACGTTTGGGCTGTTCCAGTCTGAGTTTTCTGTGTAAAGTTGAAGTAAAAGGTTTGTTCCTCCTGTATTGACCCAGAGCCCTGAACAGCCCTCAGTGAGTTATGGGACCACCGGTTTCTCAGATCGATATTTGAGGCTCAGGTTAAAAATACAGCTCTTAATGTCTGAGATTACACTGTTTACCCCCAGCTCTGCTCAGCACCGAGAACCCATTCAGACCTATTACTCAGCATGTGTCTACACTTTACTGTGGCAGAACTTATATGATGTGTGAGTTGGAGAGTAAACCCTCTGGCAGATATAAGGCTGCACTGTAGATCGTTATCCCCCAAACGCAATTTGAGACTCTGCAAAAAAATCAAATCACCCATCCAGCCATTTTCTTCCGCTTATCCGGGACCGGGTCGCGGGGGGGAGCAGTCTGAAGCAGGGACTCCCAGACTTCCCTCACCCCAGACACATCCTCCAGCTGTTCCAGTGGGACCCCAAGGTGTTCAATCCACACAAAGACTGCAGTTACTTTAATAAGAGAATATCGTCTGCATAGAACAAAATACCCTGTCTTTATATGGAAAGTTGCACTAGTAGTTTTAGAACTTTATGAACATGTTCTGAAATGTCCCAGAGGTAAAAGCGCTTGTTAAACTTTAAAACTACCACTTCATGACATCACAAGGTGGAACAGAACATTTTGGAGCTTCGGCTTCGGAGAGCTCACAAGAATCCATTTATTTTGTGTAATATATGACTTTTAAGATACAGCGATAAGGTTGAGGAGAAGTTGGTTCCATCACACCTGCTTGTCTCCATGGAGATGTTTTGCTCCGAAATGTTGCACAGTATAGCTTTAAAATTATGAAGACAACCACGCGTCACAGCTGAGGCAAGTTACAGCTCAGATCTGTGGAGAGGTGAGTCTTCTCAAAGTAGAAATGCATGTTTTTCAAAGTAAACAGCAGAAATGAAATGAATGCGGATATGTTTTATGCCATACTGCGGTACTTCCAGGCACAGCAAGCAAACACTTCCCCGTGGAAACAAGCAGGCGGCGGACCCTCGGAAAAAAAGCAAAAAGTTCCGCAGTGTGCTTTTAACATAAGCAAAACAAACATTCTGATGTGATAATGAGCGAAGACGTTGTTTGAGAATCTCTTTGTCCATATGACGTGGCCTTCGTGCTCTTTGTACAATTAGCGTGCGGTGTGATTGCTTCTCCACAGCTCTCACACGTGCCCTTTGACCCCAGGCTCATTAAACGCAGCGTTACATGTGCCTTGCATTGTATTGGATCAATGCAGAGGCGTGGACATGGATCTGGCTTATGGAGGTCAAAACTTCACATGGCCATTTTGCCGTGTTCCTCTGGGAAAGACCCGAACAGCGGTGCTTGGTTTGAAGTAGTGCTCCGACGCACGTGGAGATGAGGGAAAACAGGAAGTCGTTATTGGAATATGGATCGTCGGAGCGTAAATGTCCAAAAGTATATGGACTAAAGATGCAAGAATAATCCCAGTGGAAACCGAAATCACAATTTTGAATGGACGCAGTTAACAAATCACAGAGCCTGCCATTTTGAAGTCATTTTCCTCCACAAACATGTGTTCTGAAATGCGATTCTTGTTCTAGTTTATCAGTTCATATTTCAGTCTTTTAAGGGCTCATATTGCTCCATTTTCTGATCTCGGTTCTAATGTTGTTTCCTCATCACAACAGACCTGGAGCTGTGTTTTGTTTCATCCACACATGTTTAACATTTTGATGAGGTAACGTCATTATAACATGATTTAAAGCTCACAGAGTCATTTTGTGTAATACAGAACTTTTAACTGTAAACTTTGAACAAAATCCCATTATTAAAACATCAATCACAAATCTAATAGCAATGGCACTGCTTGTCAGAAATAGTTCCCCAAAGTGTTCATCTGGTCACCTCTGTACAGACAGTACCTCTGTTGGCTCCGAGGTGGAAATATTGACAGAAATGAAAACACATTATTTTCCTGGGTATCGGTTACACTCGGATATTGAAAATTAGATGATATTTTGGCACCGATATTTTTTCCGAGCTGCCTCAGTCTGTGTGCAGTGGTGCTTCTAAAAGGTTGAAAATGCTCTGTTTCACCTGATGATGTCATGAGATGGTCCACTCCTCATTCAGGAAGTGCTCCTCCTCAGCTCACATCTCCTTCTTTTACTATGAGCACTAGTATCTACCAGGTATTGTCTTTAGCCTTATTCAAACTGCTCGACCCCAGTAGCCTCGCCGTGTCTCGGACCTCATTCTACTAATGTTTGGATGTCGACTAGAGCAGTGCTTCCTAAACTTGATTAAGAGGTTCACACTGAAGTAGCACAATACAAATGATACAAGATTATACATTATTAAAAGTACAGGTAAATCAGCCAAAAGCCTGTGAGTATTAAGAGGTTTTCAGCAGTGGGGGAAGGTAACAAAGTAAAAGTAGTTGAGTACTGTACTTAAGTAAACATTTTAGGTATCTGTACTTTACTTAAGTGCATACGTTTTACTTTTACTTCGTGACATTTGAGAGCAGTATCTGTACTTTCTACTCCACTACATTTTTGAACAGCACTGAAAAGTAAAAGTATTTTTTTATTATAATTTGAGACCTGCTGAGAAGGCTGAGGATGTATTTTGAACATGTTCATAATTTGAGCAAACAAAAATATATAAGAACAGCTGGGAAAATAAACGATTAATTCAATTGTTTTAGTTAAACAAAATTAAGCACAAATCTTTATCAAAATCACTACATCTGAAGCTTTATAAGACCTCAAAATCTGAGCAAAATACTTTTACTTTTTACTTTTAATCTTTAAGTACATTTTATACAGTTTTTTAAATACTTTTACTTAAGTATACTTTTTCATATGATACTTTTACGTAAGTATTTTTTGCTCCAGTGTCTGTACTTTTACTTAAGTAACAAAATTGAGTACTTCTTCCACCACTGGTTTCGAGCGGTGATTTAAAGTAAGTTCTTGACCTGGCATAATTCTTAAAGAAGGGTGTTCCACGAGGAGGGAGCTCGGACAGAAAAGGCCTGATCTCCTCTTGTGGCTGTTTGCGACGTGGGCACAGCCTGCAGAGCGCCGTGCGGGTGTAGGGTGTCACTCAGCGAGCTCGGAGAATGCTTCGTATGTGTCCTTCAAGCTCTTCTGGCACCATTTTTTCAAGCCATTTCCTGAAAGTGTGTCATTTTGCACACAGACTTGTCGATGTCACCTGACACCAGCCCGTCCATGTGCGCTGACCTTCAGGTGTCAGAGGAGGAAGTGATGTAATAGGATCTGTGTCACGTGACCGCGGGGAAACATGGAGGTCGAGATTATCCGGCGTTTTGTCCTTAATCCTGAACTTTATGGCTTTATTCAAAAACAGACTTGTGATGCGGTAATGAGACTGATCCCGTCCCTGCAGACCAGCGACCTTCACATCAAACAGGCTTTTATTACCACTTTAATAAGACGATAGGAGACGTGTGAGGGCAACATGAGCAAAAATACTACTCAAAATAATGCCTTTTAGTAAGTCTCAAAAATACAAAGTTATTGCCTGTCACACATAAACTTTAAGAGTTAGATTTAATAGAATAAGTGTTTTTTTTTCCCATTTTGGCAAAATTTTAGGTTTCAAATGTTACTTCCTGGTTGGAAATCATGACACTAGGGAAATCTGTAACTGTTACCTAGCAACCGTGATGCACACGGGGCCAAATTTTCATAAAATTGCCAAGTTTCATAACACGTGATCAATTTAAAAGTCGTCACTGCACAAAGTAGGTAAAAAGTAGTTTGGCCATCACTGTCTGTCAGAAGAGAATACTGGATACAACGTGTTTATGAGGGACTTGTTTGCAGTGATGAAAGGTAACGAAGTAAAAGTATTAAAGTACTGCACTTAAGTAAAATTTTTAGGCATCTATACTTTACACTGGATACTTTTACCTTTACTTCACTACATTTTCAACAGGACTTAACAGTAAAAAGTAATTTTTAAATGATTTGAGTGGTTATTTTTTACCATCTTTCGTGGTAAAGTTTTCAAGTTCAAGCTTTGACTTAAAATAAATACACAAAATTCATCAGAAAAATGAAGAAATTGATTTGTTTTGTTACTACTGAACAAAATATGTCTCATTTTTAATCAGTATCACTCCATTTACACTTTAACAAATGAATAACACTTGTGTGAAATACTTTTTGAATTTACTTTTTACTCTTAAAGTGCATTTTTAAACAAGTACTTCAATACTTAAGTAGATTTTGTTCATGTGATACTTTTACTTTCACTTGAGTACTTCGTTCCCTCTGTATCTTGTACTTTTACTCAAGTAACAAAACTGAGTACTTCATCCACCTCTGCTTGTTTGTTGAACTTTGATACAGGAAAAAACATGTAATATATTTAAAAACTGGAGACTACAGTGCCACAAATGCACTTTAATATAATCTGGTATCAGACTTTTAGTCTTACTACTACTACTACTACTACTGTTTTTTGTATTTATCTGCATTTGAACAGGGCACCCATGAAACAGAGTCTGAGTGCTCTCTTTGGACTCCGCCTGTAGAAATAAACATAAATAAGATAAATACAATCATGTACACAGAAATTAATATTTAACAAATACAAGAAAATACCTATATTTTGTTGAAATCATGTGTAAAGTGTCAGAAAAATGTGTTCCTTGCATAAATTGTGGAGAACATTTAGACAGAATTCCCCCAATGTGAAGTCATCAATATGGGATTCTCTACTTCCTGTAATTTTCAACACACTTTTCAACTTTCCTGTGCAAATTGTTTCTTGATTGGTATAAGACCGTAATTTATATTTACAACAGGTATAATCCCACCAGATTGAGTCGAAATTGGAGAATCATCAAAACCTGTAATGTGCTTTTTAAAGTCATCGATCCGGGGCAGAAGAGCACTGGAGGTGTGGGCTCCCCTGAAGCACTGTCTCACTTAAGTTAATGATCTTCCCTCAGATGTGTTCTGTGTTTGATGTCTCCCTCTAGTGGCCATTTTTAGTTAAACGCCTCAAGTTCTCCCTCCCCTAGGTCTCTCTCTACCTCTCCTTCTCCCTCCATATGTTCCATTTCTCCCTCTTTCTCCTATTTCTCTCCTCTCTCTTCTCCGTCACTCCCCTGACTCTACTCTTTCACTCTTTCACTCTCTCCCCCTCTTTGCCCTCCCCCGTTTAGGTGAGTGCTTCCTCTGTGTGATCATGTTCATCCTAAACTTTGAGCTGACCCCCCCTCTCTCCTCCCTTCTCCTCTCTCTTTCCTCTCTCCTCTTCTCTCTCTTCCCTGTCCTCTCTCCCCTTCTCTCTCTCTTACCTCTCGCCCTCTTGCCCTCTCTCACCTCCCTCCTCCCTCTCTTCAGGTGAGCGCTTCCACTGTGTGATAGACGTGGTCCCTGTGATGAACGAGCTGACCTCTCCTCCTCTCCTCTTTCTCTCTCGCCTCCTCCTCTCTCTCCCTCGTCCCTCTCCCTTCTCCCTCCCTTCTCCCCTCTCTCTCTCCTCTTTTTCCTCTCTCCCCTCTCTCTTCTCCCTCCGTCCTCCCCCTCTTCAGGTGAGTGCTTCCACAGTGTGATAGACATGGTCCCGGTGAAGAACGAGCAGGGTTTGGTGATCATGTACATACTAAACTTCGAGCTGACCTCACCTTCTCTCCCTTTCTCTCTCTCTCCTCTCTCTCCATCTTCTCTCTCTCTCCCTCACTCCTCCCCCTCTTCAGGTGAGTGCTTCCACTGTGTGATAGACGTGGTCCCGGTGAAGAACGAGCAGGGTTTGGTGATCATGTTCATCCTAAACTTCGAGCTGCCCTCACCTCCTCTCCTGTTTCTCTCTCTCTCCTTTCTCTCCAACTTCTCTCTCTCCCTCTCTCTTCTCCCTTTGTCCTCTCCCTCTTCAGGTGAGTGCTTCCACAGTGTGATAGACATGGTCCCGGTGAAGAACGAGCAGGGTTTGGTGATCATGTTCATACTAAACTTTGAGCTGACCTCTCCTCCTCCCCTCTTTCTCTCTCTCCTCTCCTCTTTTCTCTCCTCCCTCCCTCCCTCCCTCCCTCCCTCCTCTCTCTCTCTCTCTTCTCCCTCCGTCCTCCCCCTCTTCAGGTGAGTGCTTCCACTGTGTGATAGACGTGGTCCCGGTGAAGAACGAGCAGGGTTTGGTGATCATGTCATCCTAAACTTCGAGCTGCCGTCTGAACCTCGCCCTCCTTCTCGCTCTCCGTCCCGAGACTTCCAGCGCGTGCTCCGCCTCCCCTTCATCAGCCTGGGGTAAAGAGCAGCAGGGTCGATTTTGGGTTGATTTGATCACAATTTAGTAACCCTTCACTGTGACTTGGCTCTGTGCACAAAAGAGCCTGGCCTCCTCACTGTTAGCGTCACTACTTCCTGTCCAGTTCTCTGTGTGTTTTTTGCAGAGTCACATTAAAATGAATAAATATTTAAAGCTCAGACAGGGGACAGGGACTTTAGGACATGTTTCTGACAACATGTTAAAGACTAAACAAATGAGGTGAAACTTCATAGGAGGAAAATCAGGTGTTTGCGTCTCAATGCTAACGCTAATCCTAATTTGGAGGCATGAACAAATATTAAAACAGCACTACAAACTGAAATCATTTACATATAGAAACAATTGCGTAGTTTTTTACATGAATCAATTTAAATTTTAGTAGGTTTATTTTATGTTTTATGCTTTTAATAAAGTTAGCAATAGCTTTGAGACAGAGTGAGCCAGCGAGCATACTGCTGTGCACAGAACCTAATGGCTGTAAATTATTAAATCACCTCACTCACTCAGAACCTCACTGACGCTGACCAATAGGAGGCAGGAAAGTGCAGTAAAGGGAACATATTAGACTGTTTTCTGATCTATGTTATAATGTTGTTTTCCTCATCACAAACAGACCTGGAGTTGTTCTTCTCCCAAACTGAAAACACTCTGTTTCACCTTGTGATGTCATGTGGTGATACAGGAAGTGCTCCACCGTGTTTTTAAAACTCCAGACACCCTTCACTAGAATCATTTCAGCCCTGGATTTCAGCCCCAATTATTTCAGCCCTGGAATTGCCAGTTTCTACTGAACTAAAGATAAAAAGTCCCGGTAGTTTATTATCTTGAAAACTACCACTTTATGACATCACAAGGTGGAACAGAGCATTTTGAGCTTTGACAGACTAATAATAAGAGTTATTCAAACATGTGTGAAATGAAACAAAACACAGCTCCAGGTCTGTTTTTGAGGAGGTAACAACATTACAACATGGCTTAAAGCTCATGAGAGTTAATTTTGTGTAATATAGGAATCAGATCATGATTCAGTGTTTATCTCCATATTGCCCCACCCAGCGATATCCCATATTTACAGATAACTGACGTTTGCCAGTACCGATTTTTAAATCAACTGCAAGACCTGCAAATGTATTTTCACATAACAAAATGTACATATCTGGTGTATTATTTTATTGTGTTTTTTCTTCTTATCTTAAACATAACTTTTTGATGTCTGTGTCTGCTCCAGCCCAGCCCCAGCGACTGCGCCTGCTTCTGCGCTCCCTCTCCCCCCGCTCGGGTGCTCTGTCCCCAGACACGGAGGCCTCGGACGGGGCCCTCCCTCCTCTGGGACATGAGTCTGTAGCCCTGGAGAAGCTGCTGTCCCTGGGGGGGGAAGAGGACGGGCTGCTATGGGAAAGAGAGTGGGAGGGAGGAGGGAGAGAGGCGGACGGAGGGGGGAGAGAGAGGGACGGAGGGGGGAGAGAGACGGACAGAGGAGGGAGGGGAGAGGGGGAGAGCAAGGGGCCAGCATCGGCACCTCCAGCATTCACTCAACAAAGGTAAACCACTACTACTGCTGTTAAAGACTATGTACCAGTACTTCATTTTTTCTATGTATTTGAGCAAAATTTGTCTAGAATCAGCAGTGTTGGGAATCTTACTTCAAGAATGTAATTCGTTATAGTTACAAGTTACTTCTCCCAAAAAGTAACTGAGTTACCATCTCAGTTACTTTTTGGGAGAAGTAACTCGTTACTAGGCAAAGTAACTATGCCGTTACTATGTAAAAAAAAATAAACACAACAGATGTGAACCTTTAACATTTATTTCACTTTAACAGATTGTAATTATATTGCATTTGTTTAAAGTGATTCATATGTGACAACAGCCTGGACACTTCAGTCACATTTAAAACATATGTCCATGTCAAATATGTGGCAGTAGTTTGTGTAAAGTTGGAGGAGGAGGCAGCTGTGCGTCAGGGCGTCACGTTTCTGATCAAAACTCAACTCGGACCCAATCAGCTGTCAATGCACGTGTGACAGGACACCATTTCCCATTATGCATTGAGCGTTTGTAGTCCATGCAGGCGCCGCAGTCGGTGTAGAGCTGCTGCGCTCGCCTCGCTCAAAAATTGCGGCCGTGTCCCAATTCGCCAAATGCACCATGAACTGTTCGACGTGCGGGTCGAAGTACTGCCCGACTTAAATGCGCCGTTCGAGCGGCACTTTGCCGTTCCAGCGCACTTTGGTTATTTTAGACACGGCCTGCGTCGGCCTCGCTCTCACGAGATTATCTGCGCCTCGCTCATCTCAAACAAGCCTCTCACCCCGAGCCTCTTTCACCAAAGAAACACAACAGCTGCAGCTCCTCGGCTGAGAGACTCTGATGAAGAGCAGAGTGAACTGAAGTAATAGTAACGCGCCACATTTTACTGTCAGTAACGGTAACGGCGTTGGGACGCTGGGAAAAGTAATTAGTTAAATTACTCCGTTAGTGAAAAAACAAAACGTTACTAACGCCGTTATTGTTTAACGCCGTTATTCCCAACACTGAGAATCAGTACTTCATACTTTGACGTCAAAATAAGTCCGCTGTGTACTGGCCAGATCTAGAAACAATCATTTCTATCAGTAACGCTAATCCATGTCTGGGTGGGTTCATCTGCACTAAAGAGCCAGCCGGAGTGTAACAGGACCCTTCCCCACTACTACCACTAGAGGGCAGCAAACATCACCGTCTGCTGTTTTAAAGTTGTCACTGTTTCAATCTTATCTTGTTAATTTGTGTTTAAAGAAGGGTTATTATGCAAATTCTGAGTGTTCTACCGTGTTCTAATGTTGTTCCCTCATCATAAACATGCCTGAAGAGGTTTTACATGTCATCCATGTCTGTTTAACTATTTTAGCTATGTCCTGGCGCTATTTGAACCCTCCTTACTCTCAGCTGTAAGATTCTGTCTAATTCTCTGCCCACAGGCCTACATCACCCATAGTCCCACATGATGATGTATATTCCCCATAAATATACAAAAACATGATACAAAATTGTACACAGCCACACAAACCTGATGCAATGTGCAGTAGTTTCATTAGTGCAGTGACTGTGGTGTAGCACTCTGGAGGGGGGAGCAATGTAGCACAGATAGCAAATGGAGGAGGGATTCAGAGAATAAAAAATGAAAAGTCAAACTTATTTAACATGTTAATACCTTGTTTTTGATGAATATAGCATATTCAAAACAATGAAAGGTAACATGGCAATCTAAATATGTTATGTGGTAGTAGTTATACCCCGTATGAGTAAAATACCCCCTCTTTAACTCAGAAGTCGTGTATATGTGACTTACTAAACTATGACGTCATAATTTCAAATGAGGGGCTCATATTTCTTCACACATAACTGTTCAACATGTCCAGAAGAATTGACAAAAAGACCGAAATCTGAACTGACAAACTAACACAAGAATCACATTTCAGAACAAGTTTGTAGAGGTCTAAACTACAGGGTTAGCAGCTTTTACACAGAATGAGACACCAAGGAGACACAGAGAGGGCATCTGACACACAGGGACATTTCAGAACATGTTTGTAGAGGTCTAAACTACAGGGTTAGCAGTTTTTATGCAGAGTAAGACTGGAGATGTTGTTTGTATAGTTGTGGTATGTCAAGAACTACAGCTTTTGTGATTTGTAATTGCTTTAATTTGATTTGATTGTGATTCATATGACAGCTCTAGTTTAAAGTCCTTTCAGCGTGTAACTATGGTGTCTCTGTTTTTTTACCCAGGAGCGGTGAGGAGCAGGGCTGTATCTTCCACACTCCTCCTCCCTCTGTGGGCTTCAGCAGCTGTGGATCCCTCAAGTTCTTCTCTTCTCTGGACGACGTGAAGACGGGATCAAAGAGACTGCACAGCAGACACAGCTGTACAGGTCAGTACTACAATACTACTATTACAACTACTGCTACTACTACAGGACAAGAGACTGCACAGCAGACACAGCTGTACAGGTCAGTACCACAATACTACTATTACAACTACTATTACTACTACAGGACAAGAGACTGCACAGCAGACACAGCTGTACAGGTCAGTACTACAATAATACTACTATTACAACTACTACTACTACAGGACAAGAGACTGCACAGCAGACACAGCTGTACAGGTCAGTACTACAATACTACTATTACAACTACTGCTACTACTACAGGACAAGAGACTGCACAGCAGACACAGCTGTACAGGTCAGTACCACAATACTACTATTACAACTACTATTACTACTACAGGACAAGAGACTGCACAGCAGACACAGCTGTACAGGTCAGTACTACAATACTACTATTACAACTACTGCTACTACTACAGGACAAGAGACTGCACAGCAGACACAGCTGTACAGGTCAGTACCACAATACTACTATTACAACTACTATTACTACTACAGGACAAGAGAGACTGCACAGCAGACACAGCTGTACAGGTCAGTACTACAATACTACTATTACAACTACTACTACTACAGGACAAGAGACTGCACAGCAGACACAGCTGTACAGGTCTGTACTATAATATCACTACTACTGCTACTACTGTTACTACTACTATTACTACTACTATTACTACAAGACAAGAGACTGCACAGCAGGTCTATACTACCAGTAGTACTACTACTATTACTTTAGGACACTAGAGGGCAGCACATTGCTCTTATACGGCTCATTTGGCCCTATATTGTACAGTAAAATAAACTTTATCCGTGTTATTGGAGCAGAGCTTTCTCTCCATGTTTCGTGTCGCTGGTGCAGGTTTGCTGAACATGAGGCAGAGCAGTGGTGCTGATGTGAGAGAGTCAGAGTCACGCTGCCGGACACACAGCCAGGTTTGAAAACACTCTGAATGTTAAACTCTTATCATGCTAAATGTGATTCTCAGCTGTAGTTCTGTTTGCACAGCCGCTGGCGAGCCCCCTGGAGCACAGAGCCGACTCGTACGTGGCGTTACCACAGGGCGACCTCCTGCCTCCCTGTAAACTGCACCACGTCACTGAGAAAGTGACTCAGGTGAGTTTGAGTCACAGTTTATAGAGAGAATGTTTGAGCTTTTATCCAGGTGCACTGTGAAGCTCTCTGAACAATCCACCGTATGGCATTAAACTTGTCCATCCCTATGGAGACAGACACCATCAGGCCAAGTTACAGGTCAGATCTGTGGAGAGGAGAACCCATCTACAGTAAGAATGTTCATATGTTTTTTGAGATAAAACCAAGTAAGAAAGTTTAATGCCATACTGAGGTGGAATGTTCCAGAGGGAGTGTTTTTGTGTTTTTGAAAGACAGAAGCCATTTTAGTCTGATAGTTTTGGTCTGAGACACTGGGATTTATTTAACATTTTCTACCTTGGGTGAATCCTGGATGAAAGAGGCGTTACCACGTCTTGTTAATACCTTACTGTTTAATGTTACAGGCAGAACACATGGACTATATATAAATGGACATAGCTAACCTGCTAGCCGCCATGTTCCACATAAGTGAGCGCGGGTTCTTCAGGCTCCATCGACTCCAGGTCCAATTCTGTCATTCTGTTACTTTTGTCTGACTTTGTTTTAACTCACTCTACATGATACTGGGGTTTTTATTTTACTATTGCGTTTGTAAATCAGGATATGAACATTAAATTACAGACAAATCAGGTGCCTTCCCCAAGCTAGCATTAGCAACAGATTTGATTGACAGCATTGATAAGTGCTCACTCCCTGCCAAACCATCAGTGTGGACGGGAAGGGGCGTGTGTCAGCTTCCTCACTTCTGATTGGCTCTTTGGTTGCTGCAATACTTATGCGATTTCCAAATATGGAACTTGGCTCCAGATTCACCCCTATAACTACAGGCCTCAATGAGCTTCATATGGCTGGAGTCGAACTAATAATGAATACTCTATAGAAGTGTAATGCCCCCTCTTTTCCTCATTTTCCGCAGGATTACTGGTAAAAAAAAAACGAATTGTGATTATTTGGGTCATAATTGAAATTAAATATGAAATAATCATTTATGTACCTCTAACAGTCAGAGTAAAGAGAATAGATCATCATTTGTCAAGGGCTGTGACTCATCTTTCACTGTAGATTAGACCTGTGGTTTTGCTCAGAATAAAAGCCCCCAGATCTTCACAACAGGTCAGATCAGTGGAGAGGAGAGCCGTCTTACAGTAACAGTGGTCAGATCTATTGAGCCACAACTTGGTGGCGTGATTCCAACTCCCACAGATGAATGCTGTCATTGTGTCCTTGGGCAAGACACACACTGATGTATGAGTGTGTGTGTGTCTGTGTGTGTGTGTGTGTCTGTGTGTGTGTGTATGTGTGTGTGTGTGTGTGTGTGTGTGTGTCTGTGTGTCTGTGTGTGTGTGTGTCTGTGTGTGTCTGTGTGTGTGTGTGTGTGTGTGTGTGTGTGTCTGTGTGTCTGTGTGTGTGTGTGTGTGTGTGTGTGTGTGTGTGTGTGTGTGTGTGTGTGTGTGTGTGTGTGTGTGTGGATGTGTGGTTCCTTGATGAAGTGCTTTGAGTGCCTTGAAAGTGGAAAAGCGCTATATAAAATCTGACCATTTTACCAAATGTGACCATACTAAGGTAGAAAGGGTTTCAGAGGTGTAGTGTTTTTTAAAATCAATACATTTTGCCTCATCCAAAAGCCATTTTCAATCTGATTTATTTTACAATTATAGTATTTTTGTAATGACATGGGGCATTTATCAAACGTTAGAGTTTGATAAATGTTTGTTCTGCTGGCTCATTGCTGACGAGGTAATGGCTTCACATGCTGTTGTGGTTGGGATTTCCCATGAGGTTTGGGATCGTTCGTCTTTTCCAAGAATCCTGCATCTCCTTCAGTTTAACCAGAACAAGTCAAATGCAACAATGGAGTATTCAGGAAGCTGCAACAAAGGCATTGAGAAGGTTTTTGTGTTAAATGCACTTTTCAATGTGGCTAAAATGATGACAGAGATCAAAATCAGGTCACCCATAAACTAGGGCTAAACCCAAGACTAAACCAAGACTAAACAGGACTTTAACAAGGACAGATACTAAACCAGGATGAAACTGGAAGAAGTAGAGAAAAAAAAAGGATCTGCCGGAGGCACTGGAGCAGTTTGCAGCTGAGTGTGAAGTGGCTGGGATGAGAATCCGCTCTTACAAATTTGAGGCCATGATTCTTGCCCGGACAAAGGTGGTTTGCCCTCTCCGGTGGGTGGTCGTCCTTGCCTCAGGTGGAAGAGTTCAAGTATCTCGGGGTCTTGTTTTGCGTGAGGGAAGGATGTAGCCGGAGATTGACAGGAGGATCGGTGTAGCGTCTGCAGTCGCTGTATCGGTCAGTTGTGGTAAAGAAAGAGCTGATTTGAAAGGTAAAACTCTTTACCGGTCAATCTACATTCCCACCTATGGTCATGAGCTTTGAGTAATGACCGAAAGGACAACACTGCAGATACAAACGGTTAAATGAGTTTCCGCCGCAGGCTGACGAGGCGCTCCCTTAGAGATAGGGTGAGGAGTTCAGTCACATGGGAGGAGCTCGGAGTGGAGCCGCTGAGGTGGCTCGTGCATCTGTTTCAGATGTTGCCTCCCTGGGTAGATGTTCCAGGCATGTCCCACTGGGAAGAGGTCCCAGAGAAGACCCAGGACACGTTGGAGGGACTATGTCTCTCGGCTGGCCTGGGACACCTTGGGGTCCCAGTGGAGGAAGTGTCTGAGGTGGGGGAAGTCTGCTTAGACCACTGCCCCGCGACTTAGCCCCAGATAAGCAGAAGAAAATGGAATGCAATAGTAGAAAACAAAATTAGGCCAACTAAAACCTGGTCTAAACCTGATCTAAACTAGGACTAAACAAGGACTAAACCAGGACTTAACCGGGTCTGATCCAGGATCTAACCCAGAACTAATAGGGCGAGTATAGTGTAACAAGTATACTGAAATTAACCAAATGAAGACTTAACCAGGATCAAACCAGGTCTAAAGCAGGTATAAACCAGGACTAAAGCAGGTCTAAACCAGTATAGGTAGAGAGTCCTTACAGGGCTGTGCACAGGAGGACAAAGGACGAGTGGATATGGGGGAACATGACAAATGAGGGACCAGAAGCCCTGAAAATAAAGGACATGTGTGAGTCAGACTATACCGTGTGCCAGGACTAAACCATGTCTAAACTAGGACTGAACCAGGACTAAACCAGGTCTAAACAAGGACTTAACCAGGTCTAAACCAGGTCTACATCAGAACTAAACCAGGTTTTAAACTAGGGCTGAACCAGGACTAAACCAGGTCTAAACAAGGACTAAACAACGTCTAAACCAGGTCTAATTAGATGTAAATTATGAACTAACTACAAACATTTGACCTGCCCCTATCTCAGTTAAACACTAGAGGGATATAGGAGGATGGGAGGGCATCTGACACACAGAGATAGAGGAGGATGGGAGGGCATCTGACACACAGAGATAGAGGAGGATGGGAGGGCATCTGACACACAGGGACAGAGGAGGATGGGAGGATTCTGATGTATGAAGGTGGAACATAAAACTCATTTTTTATGGAAAGGTGACTTGTGGTTGTTTGCCCCATTTGGCACAGATGGGGGGATGGATGGAGGGATGGGGAGCAGATGGGGGAGGAGGGGGAGAGATCGAGGGATGGCCAGAGAGGGGGGGAGGAGGAGAGAGGGGCTGGAGAAAGAGAGGGAACAAGGTTAGAGATGGCGGGATGGGGAAGGAGACTGGGAAGAGGACAGGGGGGTTGGAGGAGGATAGGGGAGGAGGAGTGGAGAGATGGAGGGATGGATGAGGAGAGAGAGAGCAGAGGGTGGAGGTGAAGGTGGGGTGGGTTATTTTTATTGCTGTAATTAGTTGGAGCCTCATATGTGACGCCCGGAGCAGAGACGGCCTAAAATACCTGTTCATTTGCTCAGATCACTTTAGGTCAATGTTGATGACACTGGTGATTCTCAGGGTTCATTTAGTGACCAGTGAAAGCACAAACATGTTAGAATCTATTTAAATGTTTTCTGTAAAGATTTCAGCTCTGGCCTTTGTCCGGTAAAAGAAAATAATAGGCTTAATTCATTTACATTTGTATAGTGAAAAATGGTGCTTTCTCACTAATGTTTTTTTTTCCTCATAATGTGATAACAGCACAACTCGGGTCTTCTGCACATCAGGACATTTTAGAGATGTTCTGATATTTGTAATATGAGACGCCCCTCCCAAAAATCTAAACCAGGACTGAACCAGGACTGAACCAGGTCTGAACCAGGACTAAACCAGGACTAAACCAGGACTAAAACAGGACTCAACCAGGACTGAACCAGGACTGAACCAGGACTGAACCAGGACTAAACCAGCACTAAACCAGGACTAAACCAGCACTAATCCAGGACTAAGCCAGGATTAAAACAGGACTGAATCAGGACTAAACCAGGACTAAAACAGAAGTGAACCAGGACTAAACCAGGACTAAACCAGGACTAAAACAGGACTAAATCAGGACTAAACCAGGACTAAAACAGGAGTGAACCAGGACTGAACCAGGACTAAACCAGGACTAAAACAGAAGTGAACCAGGACTGAACCAGGACTAAACCAGGACTAAACCAGGACTAATCCAGGACTAAACCAGGACTGAACCAGGACTAAGCCAGGACTAAAACAGGACTAAATCAGGACTAAACCAGGACTAAAACAGAAGTGAACCAGGACTAAACCAGGACTAAACCAGAACTAAACCAGGACAGAACCAGGACTAAAACCAGGACTAAACCAGGACTAAACCCCAGAAACTAAAACCAGGACTGAACCAGGACTAAACCAGGACTAAACCAGGACTAAACCAGAACTAAACCAGGACTGAACCAGGACTAAACCAGGACTAAACCAGGACTAAACCAGGACTGAACCAGGACTAAACCAGGACTAAACCAGGACTAAACCAGAACTAAACCAGGACTGAACCAGGACTAAACCAGGACTAAACCAGGACTAAACCAGAACTAAACCAGGACTGAACCAGGACTAAACCAGGACTAAACCAGGACTAAACCAAAACTAAAACAGGACTAAAACAGGACTAAAACAGGACTAAAACAGGACTACAAAAATCATGTCTGTGTACATACAACAACAGAAGAAGAATCATTTATGGTCTTCACATTTGCTCATTGTTTTTTTTATATACGTCATTTTCTCCTCTTATTTCTGCAGCAGCTGACCCAGTTCTGAAAAGGTGGAACTCATTCATCTGACTATTGTCCCATTGTGAGAGTAATGAATGAGAGACCAGGACTAGACAAGGACTAAACTAAGACTGAACCAGGATTAGACCAGGACTAACCCAGGACTAAACTAAGACTACACCAGGACTAAACCAGGACTAAACCAGGACTAAACGCAGTCTCGCACAGTGCTTTTGTTGAGATTTAGATTAAGTCTAAAAATACCTCGTAGTCTTGAGGAGCAGGTGGTTGAGTGCTGGGGAAGACCAGGCATAGACCCGGTCTGCTGTGGCCCAGATCCTGCTCCCCCTGCTGGAGGCAACATGGCGCCTCATAATTAATCACTGCACTGTAACGTCCCGGGGGAGAAGTTGCCAAATATATACTGTATATAAAACTGTGACAGCAGGATGAGCTCAGAATACAAAGAGAGGTCTGCGTTAAAGGGCCTGTATTCTTCTAAACTGACTTTTAAAACTATATTCTAATATTTTTTTTATTAATTCATAATTATTTTTTTCCCAACAAAGGTTTAGTTTGTTTTCGCATCTGACAGTTTGGGCTGCTCTAGCGTTCTTCCTCAGAGTTGAGCTGATTTAAGCAGGTTTTGGCGCTGTCTTACTACCTACGGAGGGAGAACGACAGCGCCATCTGCAGTCTGACTTCAGAACAGTTTCCCAGGTGTGTGAGAGTAAAAAGGCCCCCTCGTCCCGGTTTTAAAGTCCTGCGAACTAGTGCTCGACCGATATGGGTGTTTTCATGGCCGATACTGATTCTTTAGAGTACAGTGCAGCCGATGGCGATAAGCTCTGCCGATATTTTTGGGGCCCAGACTTAAAGGGCCGATTTTGATTATTTCATCCCCAAATTATGTCACTTAAATTGATAATAAACTTCCCGCAAACCTTTTCATATTAAAGTTTAACATAAAGATTTGTGTGGATTTTTTTAGTCCAAATATCAAACCGATATTTGTGTCCCTGACAAGACACATACCCGCCCCGCCCTCAGTATCGGTTTCTGCTGGTGTGTGGATGTCTGTGAACGGGCTGCATCATTGCACAAGTGAATTTACCAACTGAGTGAGGACTTAATCTTTTTAAAAATGGAGGAGCAGAGAAGCGCTGAGTGGACAAGGTTAACTCCACACACTGAGAATGAAGCGGTATTTATCACAGAGAATATATGGAGAGAGAGAGGGGGAGAGGGGGAGAGAGAGGAGATAGGGGAGGGGGGAGAGAGGAGATAAGGGAAGAGACGAGAGGGGGAGACAGAGGCGGGAGAGAGGAGGTAAGGGAAGAGATGAGAGGGGAGAGAGAGGACACAGGGGAGAAAGGAGAAAGGGGGAGAGAGAGAGGAGAGGGGGAGAGATAAAGGGGGAGAGAGAGGCATAGGGGAGGGGGGGGGGGTAAGGGGAAGAGGTGAGAGGGGGGGAGAGAGGGACGAGAGGGGGGGATAGATAGGAGAGGGGGGAGCGATAGAGGGGGAGAGCGAAGCGATAGGGGAGAGACGAGAGGGGAGAGAGAGAGAGGAGAGAGAGGAGATAGGGGAGGGGGAGGGGAGAGAGGAGGTAAGGGAAGAGATGAGAGGGGAGAGAGAGGACACAGGGGAGAGAGAGGGGCGAGAGGGGGAGAGATAAAGGGGAGAGACAAGAGGGGGAGAGAGGAGATAGGGGAAAGAGGAGAAGGGTAGAGATAGGGGGGGGAGAGATGAGAGGGGGGGAGAGAGGTGATAGGGGAAAGAGGAGAGGGGAAGAGATAGAGGGAAGAGAGAGGAGATAGGGGAAAGAGGAGAGGGGAAGAGATAGAGGGAAGAGAGAGGAGATAGGGGAGAGATGAAAGGGGGGAAAGAGAGAGAGGGGAGAGAGAGGAGACAGGAGCTATAGGGGAGGGGGGGAGATGAAATAGGGGAGAGACAGGAGAGAAGAGATAGGAAAGAGATAGAGGAGAGAGAGGGAGTGATAGGAGAGGGGGGAGAGAGAGAGATGAGAGAGAGGGGGAGGTAGAGTTTATAGATTAGATACTGGGGTTTTACAAGTTTAAGCACATTTTAATTTCCAGTGGTCAGTGATCAGCTCTGGTGTTTTTAATGGAGGTAAAAGTGTGAGGTTTGGAGCAGATGCATCAATTTGGAGCTGGCCATTGGACCATTTAAACAGCCAAAGTGGATTATTAGTTAAAGAATTTATGTTGAAAGTCATTTTTCACCCAGCCACCTTTTTTTACAGTCTGCGGAGGTTAAACATGGTGAAAAGGTTGAACCTCTCTGGTACAGTATCATATATGGTTTGTAGGATTGAAACTATCCATTTTCTTCTGCTTCCGGGGTCGGGCACAAAGGCAGCAGTTTTAAAAACAGGGACTCCCAGACTTCCCTCACCCCAGACACTTCCTCTAGCTCCTGTAGACCTGCCACAATTATTACCATATCGACTTATCATTCAACATATGAACACTGGAACATTATATTTTTGGGGTTCACTATTTATCTAGAGGACTTGTTTTTTTTGCAAAATTGGTAAGATTTGTATTATTTTGATTGTAATACGCTATGATCTGAGCTGTAGCAGGTTTTAATGTTAATGCTTTTATTGGGATTATCTTGCTGTATTTTAATTGTATCAGTGGCATGACATAGTTTCAATATTATCCTTCATCACAATATATCTCTAAAGAAATATATTGTGCTTCAAAATGTGTTATCGTGACGGGGCCAGCCAAGAGCCATACTCCCTCCAGCGTGTCCTGGGTCTCCCCCCGGGGCCTCTCCCGGTGGGACATGCCTGCAACATCTCCCCAGGGAGGCGGCCAATTATTTTTTTGAATTAATGTGATAACAAAATAATAAATAAACAGTCAATTTTACCTATGAAGTTAAAGTGATGCAGTGTGGTTCTTAAAACTGTGGTACACAAGCTTCTTCAGGTAGTACGCTGGTTTCTCTGGGTTTGTCTTTGGGTCTAGTCAGTAAAAAAAATGACCAGGTTCAACATTTGACATCTCACCTTTTGGATATTTCATGGCAAAGTACAATGTAATCCATCCATCACTTTTTCTTCCGCTTATCTAGCACCTGGTCGCGGGGGCAGAGGTCTGAGCGGGGACTCCCAGACTTTTCTCACCCCAGACACTTCCTCCAGCTCCTCCGGTGGGACCCCAAGGTGTCCCAGGGCAGCCAAGAGACATAGTCCCTCCAGCATGTCCTGGGTCTTTCCCTGGGCCTTACAATGTAATCAATCAGGAAAACTGCCCCCATCTGGGAGTATGACATCATTACACCCTAGAATCCAAAAACCTAGAAGAGTCCTCGTTTGGACCAGGTTTAGACCAGGTTTAGACCAGGTTTAGGCCAGGTTTAGACCAGGTTTAGACCAGGTTTAGACCAAGTTCAGACCAGGTTTAGACCAGGTGTAGGCCAGGTTTAGACCAGCTTTAGACCTGGTTTAGACCTGCTTTAGACCTGATTTAGATCTGCTTTAGCCCTGGTTTAGACCTGGTTTTGACCTGATTTAGACCTGATTTAGACCTGATTTAGCCCTGGTTTAGACCTGCTTTTGACCTTGTTTTAACCTGATTTAGACCTGGTTTAGACCTGATTTAGCCCTGATTTAGACCTGATTTAGCCCTGATTTAGCCCTGGTTTAGACCTGGTTTAGACCTGGTTTAGACCTGATTTAGCCCTGGTTTAGACCTGCTTTAGACCTGCTTTAGACCTGGTTTAGACCTGGTTTAGACCTGGTTTAGCCCTGGTTTGGACCTGGTTTAGACCTGGTTTAGTCCTGGTTTTGACCTGGTTTAGACCTGGTTTTGAACTGCTTTAGACCTGGTTTAGACCTGGTTTTGACCTGATTTAGCCCTGGTTTAGACCTGGTTTTGACCTGCTTTAGCCTTGGTTTAGACCTGGCTTTGACCTGGCTTAGACCTGGTTTAGACCTGATTTAGCCCTGGTTTAGACCTGGTTTAGATCTGCTTTAGACCTGGTTTAGACCTGGTTTAGACCTGGTTTAGACCTGGTTTAGACCTGGTTTAGACCTGGTTTTGACCTGGTTTAGACCTGGTTTTGACCTGGTTTAGACCTGGTTTTGACCTGCTTTAGACCTGGTTTAGACCTGGTTTAGACCTGATTTAGCCCTGGTTTAGACCTGGTTTTGACCTGCTTTAGCCCTGGTTTATACCTGGCTTTGACCTGGTTTTGACCTGGTTTAGCCCTGGTTTAGACCTGCTATTGACCTTGTTTTAACCTGGTTTAGCCTTGGTTTTGACCTTGTTTTGACCTGGTTTAGACCTGATTTAGCCCTGATTTAGCCCTGGTTTAGTTCTGGTTTTGAACTTGTTTTGACCTGGTTTTGACCTTGTTTTGACCTGGTTTATACCTGATTTAGCCCTGGTTAGTCCTGGTTTAGACCTGATTTAGCCCTGGTTTAGTCCTGGTTTAGACCTGGTTTTGACCTGCTTTAGACCTGGTTTTGACCTGGTTTAGATCTGGTGGTACTTGTTGAAAATTTTACATCTACTTCTTCTTTTATGTGTCTGTTATCTCCTCATTCTCCTTATGTGTGTGTGTGTGTGTGTGTGTGTGTGTGTGTATGTCTGTGGTTGTGTGTGCGTGTGTGTGTGTATGTGTGTGTGTCTATGTGCATGCGTGTGTGTGTGTTCTGTCGGTGTAGGTAAAGGGGAGAGGTACAGTGGGGGGCGGAGTCTCGGTACAGAGTGGGAGGTGTCTGTGCTCAGAAGGGGCGGGGCTTAGGAGCCGACGAGCGCGGTGGAGTTTAGTCTGAGGATGAGAGCAGAGCCAGCAGCTGCTCAAATCTCACCATAGAGGATTTTAAAAAAGAAGAGGATTGTGTTTTTTCATTTTGAACAAGATGCAACTTTCGGAGAGCTACTTTTGGAGACAATAAATGTGATTTATGGAGGATTTATTTAGTTTTTGAGACTGGCAAAGTTTAAATTGGGTTGTACTGTATTCAGATACTAGGGAAAGGAAACTCTACTACCACATCTTTCTAGAAAAATACTACTACTTCTGCAGACCTACTTTAGGAGCAATAATCATCATATTGTGGATTTATAATGATGCTAGTGCCAGAGATTTGAACTACCAAGGCTTTCACTTTCTAGTACTTTTGGAAACGATCATTTATACGGGATTCATTTTTAATTTTTAATAACAAAATGCTGTTTTTTTCTGAATATGCTGAAATGATTTTGGTTTGGGATATAAAGCTGTTTGAATCACTTCTTTCATTTGATTGACTTAATGAATAAATAACAGTAAGGTGATCCTGTACATTTAGAAACGTGAGATATTTGTCCATGTTTTGGACGTAGGTCTGAGGATGGACACACATGCGAGTCCGAAGAGCTCAAAAATGTTTGGATTCGTGCTGAAATGGTTTTGAATTGTGATTTATCTGATTAATGTAGTAACAAGAGAAGAGTTGTGCAGTTTTTTGGTGAAATTGATTGGATTATTGGAGTTTTTTGGGGATATCTTGATCACTCTCTGGGACTTAGTGGAGCCTGGACCATGTCCATAGTGAGCGTGAGCAGCGTGTCCCAGGATGGGCCCTCAGGACTGGGCTGGGCTCGGAGCGGAGGAACACCAGGGTGAGAGGGCCGTGCGGATCTCGTCCATCGTGGCTCATGAGGTACAGCAGGAGCGCATGGTTTATGTTTGTGTGGGACTGTCCGCTGTTTGAACTATGCACATGCTCTGGAGTTATGGGATCATTACAATAAGGATGAGTGTGTTCTTTTGTTCTGTGCAAGACATTTAACCCACAATGCATCTGGTGTGTGTAGCACTGTGAATTAGGTGAAAAACAACAGCTGCAGACTCTGAAGTTAGTTAGAGGTCATTAGATTTTGGTGAAAGGTAATGGACTTTAAAAAAACACGGAGAGAACACCTGTGGAAAACCACCTGATGATGTCACAAGGTAGAACAGAGTGTTGTGAGCTGTGCAGAGAGACAGACTAAATATGCAGGATTACTGAAACACTGATGAGAAAACGGGAACAGTATAGTACCATGGTGCTTTGGTCATCATCAGGTTGTGTGTAATATTTTCAGTGACGTTTCAGGAGATTCTAATCACAACACACTGAGAGAAGTGTGTCTTTAACATGAATAATGCTCGTTACTGATGATGCACAAAAGTGCTTTTTTTTTCTTTAATTCTAGTGAAATGTTTAAAGAACATTTAGAGAAGAGCTCATGCAGTGATTTAGATGAATCCATGTTTTCAGTGTGAGGATGTTTGTGGTGTCAGAGTCAGAGGAGCATCTGAAATGTAAAGTCAGGAGGATTTATTGAGTGTCACAGGTAAAGCTACAGCGACAGGCTCCAGAAAGGACAGAGGGAGAGCCCCGTTGTGTGTGTTACAGTTTTTATAGAGTGTACTGTGTGTGTGTGTGTGTATCACTGCATGCATGTGTATGTGTGTGTGTGTGTGTGTGTGTATCACTGCATGTGTGTGTGTGTGTGTGTGTGTGTGTGTGTGTAGTGTGTGTCGTGTGGTGTGTGTGTATCACTGCATGTGTGTGTGTGTGTGTGTGTGTGTGTGTATCACTGCATGTGTGTGTGTGTGTGTGTGCGCGTATGTGTGTGCGTATGTGTGTGCGTGTGTGTGTATGTATCACTGTGTGTGTGTGTCACTGCATGTGTGTGCGTGTGTGTGTGTGCGTGTGTATCACTGCATGTGTGCGCGTGTGTGTGTGCGTGTATGTGTGCGTGTGTGTGTGTGCATGTGTGTGTATGTATCACTGTGTGTGTGTGTGTGTATCACTGCATGTGTGCGCGTGTGTGTGCCCATCTTTTGGACGTAGGTCTGAGGATGGACACACATGCGTGTGTGTGTGTGTGTGCGTGCGTGTGTGTGTGTGTGCGCGTGTGTGTGTGCATGTGTGTGGGTGTGCATGCGCGCGTGTGTGTCTGTGTGTGTATCACTGCATGTGTGTGTGCCTTTGTGTGTGTGTGTGTGTGCCTGTGTGTGTGTTTGTATCACTGCGTGTGTGTGTCTGTGTGTGTGTGCGTGTGTGTGTCTGTGTGTGCGTGCGTGTGTGTGCGCGTTTGTGTGTGCACTGTGTAACTGAAGGCAGTTCCCACTGCATGAATTTCTAAGAGAATGAAATGTTCTGAGCTCCTGCTTTAAAGAGCAGCAGTCACTGCCTCAATTAAAACAGATGAAAAGCACAAGAGTCTAAAGAGTAAAAACACTAAAGTTTAAATATCCAAGACCTAAACTTTAGCATTTTCAAATAAATCCCTGCTCATGTAGTTGTGTCACTTAATATAAGGTTAACTCTGAATCCCGGGGCTGTGTGCAGTATTGATTTAAACCAGGGCATCCTGTTTAAATGATGCTTCTGCGAGAGTCCCACCTGAGGGAGGTTCTTCTGATGAGGCTCTGCTCCCTCTGGATTTCTCTGTTATTGATGCTCTGAGCAAAGTAAAGATTATTATTTTTATAGAGTTATTAAACCCCAGAAGATGTTTAAAGATAGATGACCGTTGTGAGCCTCAATACCTGCAGACCGTAGTACTGTGTACATTTAAAGGCTTGAAAGTGAGTCAGAGTCATCAGCGCTGACGACATGTTCCTCCTGGACTCTGCTCTAAACCACACGACAGACGACTCAGGCTCAGTCAGACTCAAACTGATCACCACGATCTGGAAACAATACAGATCTGGTTCCATTCAAATGAACTGCACATTCACATCGGTGTGAGGTCAGACTAGTGCATACTCCGTGTCTTTGGGCAAGACACTTCACTCCCCTCGCCTGTGTGCACAGTGGGGATGTTTCGATATGTATTTATTGATCCGATAACCGATATTCACGGATATCGATATTACATTTTTAAAATCCTCAGCAAGGACCAAAGTTATGTTGAGTTATAGTGTAGTTTACAAATGAACTCATCACTTTTGTAAAAAATAATAATATCATGCATTTTTCTAGGATATAAATTCAAACTTTAGTGTTTTTTACTCTTTAGACTCTTGTGTATGGGCATGTGTAGCGATGGAATTTTGTAGAAATGTTATTGATAAATACCATCTGCAATTTTGGGGCTTCATTGAATTGTGACCTAACTTTTTTGTAAAATCTTGCTTCTGCATCAACAGCCGAATTATGTGATTTACTTTAATATGGGGGGTAAGCTCTCACAAGTTTTTTACTTCTGCTTACTCCTTTTGAGCATTGTGAAAAAATGTGGATGTGCACTGTCTTGAACTGGCTTTGATATATTATTATATGCCTGCTCAAATAAACAACATCCATTCATTCATTCATTCATACTGTCACTCAACAAGATAAATCTTATGCACTTCCAAATACTGGTGAGCCCCGGGGCAGCCCCTCCCCCAAGTGTCCTCTTTATTGAGGAAAATAAAGAGGACACTTTATTGGCCTCAATTTGTCCTCTGCATCTGTTCTTCAGTGTCTCTGGGTTAAACCTGCATTTGACCCATCCTTCAGTGCT
This sequence comes from Periophthalmus modestus, assembly GCA_019594935.1. Lineage (NCBI taxonomy): Eukaryota > Metazoa > Chordata > Actinopteri > Gobiiformes > Gobiidae > Periophthalmus > Periophthalmus modestus. The sequence goes on from JAIEZT010000026.1 coordinate 23,283,450, forward strand.
GCTGGAGCATCTCCTCAGGAGCCGTGAGCAGCACAGTGCAGAATAAAGTACCAAACATGAATAAACATATCAGTGAAAATTAGGATTCGATGAGCTCTACTTTTCAGTGGAAACTCTGACAGAAAATATTGAAAGATGACTCAAAATGTATTTTCATGGGGCCAATGGGAGCTTGACCCAGAAAAAACAAACAACTAAAAAACAACTAAACAAAAAAATGATATTATGGCTCCGCCCTAAACCCTACAGGATCCATACTGGCTCAAACCCTGCACTGACAACAGTGCAGTTGTACTTCTGACATCTACTCCAACAGTTTTCATCAAAAACACTTAAAACTTGGCACAAGACACAAGCCCCATGTGTGAGGGAGAAATGTGAGTGTTTCTGTGTAAAATGGCACTGTCTATATTCGCTCAGTAAATGAATAATGAGGGACAAATGTGTTTGTTTTTGATAAGACAAATACATCAACTGTGGTGGATCAATATGAGGAAAAAAACAGTCATATCAGGCCTGGTTTACATTATAGGCCGAGTATCTGATGTACACATTGTTCATATTTCTTAAACAATTGTGATTTGATCATATTTTAATATATGATCTACCCTCTGCAACTACAGCTTTCTTAATCTGTGCTGTTAAATGTAAAAGCTTATTCCAGTGCGCTTCAGAAGTGATTCATAAAGACAATAGCAAAAGAAAAAATCTGTTCTGTCAACTAGACAAAAGTTTTACAGTGAAGACATTTTGCTGCTCATCCAAGAGGCTTCTTCAGTTCTGCTCAGATTACACTGCCTCGTATCTGTCTGAAGGAGGAGCTAACACTGACACTAACACCTGTTTACAGCTTCTGTTTGTTAGCCAGGTCTGTTGAACTACACTTGGGTGTTTTTCCACATGCTCGATGCAGCGACCCCAGTGTGCACTAGATTTAGTTCTGTTTACTTCACTTTTGGGTTGTTCGTATTCACATACATCGTACATTATTCACCCCAAACACCATGAGCCACGTCCATCTGCTGATTAAAGAACTTCTATGAGAGCAAGCTTCAAGCGACAGAGCCCCGTGAATACACATGCATGTGAATACACATGCACACGCTTCCTCTATACGCCCTGGTCTTTTCTTTCACCTGCGGCTAAATACACCGTGACGTGGAGGAGGATAAAAAGCTTTTGTACGACACACAGACAGACATAGACTCACCTGCGCAGAGAAACCCAGGCTCACCTGTGCAGTCAGACCCAGGCTCACCTGCGCAGACAGAGGCACAAAGAGATTGTCGTTGTCATTCATATTAAGTTGATCCAAATTCCCTCATCATATGAATGTGTCAAACAGCAGCTCTGTAGCGCCCATTCACACAAAAATACGTGATCTAAACATTTATTTGTCCAATTCCAAGCACTTTTGCTGTCCCAGCGGACTGCGTAGGTCACGTTCATACTGCACTCGCCCCGCTCCACAGTGTGAGTGGAGCTGCTCTAAGACCTCCTGTCAAGCACTCTCAGACCAGCCTTATACTGTGGTCCAGAGGGGACCACAGTATAAGGGTTCACACCCGCCCAATCACACCAGCCCAATCACCATCTCAGAGCCAATGCTCTTTTTTGCTGACCTAACTAGTGGCAGTGTGTAAACGACCTTAGTGTTAAATGTCCCTGAGTATTTTGCATAATCATTGAGGCCCCTGATGGGTGCTCTCACACCTGGATAGCCCTATTGTTTCCCTTGTTTTGATTTGGGTCTGAGGATGAAGTTATAAATAAGAGATAAATGATGTCTAAGAAATAGACTGTGCTGTCTGAAAATCCTCTGAAGCTTTTGCAGACACAGGGAGTAGTTAGACCTTTTCTCCTCAGCTGTGATTCCCTGTTGTCCTGTTTTTTTTAGCTCTCTTAGATCTATTGAAGGCCCATTTTGGATATCCACAAGCCGAGAGGGCTTTCTGCACATGTTGTTCTTCTTTTACTTTTCCCTCTGCGCTCATAGGATCCACTTGAGCCCTGTTTTGTACTGTTCAAATAGCTCTGAGTTTATGCTTAGAAAGCCAATAAAAATAATTTTCTGCCTATTTCTCATCTGCCCGAACTTTCTGTTTGCCTCAGAAGGACACATAGTCCCCTCTCCCGCAATGCACTGGGGCATGTGTATGTCCTCTCCCATAATGCACTGGGGCATGTATGTTCCAGTTCCATGTTTATCCAGGACCATTCATCTCTGTGCAATGAACGAGGGAACACTTTTGTCACATCAGCACTTTTATAATTAGACTGGGGCAGGTAAACCTTATGTACCTGTGTACCTTCTACACGTGTCATCTGCACTAGGTTTCACCTATTAAAGTACACACTGTACTTCAAGGTTGTGTGTACATAGAAGTGGCACTACTAGTAGCAGTATTGGTAGGTGTTGGTGTTCTAGTTGTAGTAGTAGTTTTAAGTATAGTAGTAAGAAGTTGTTGCATCAGTGGTAGTAGCAACAGCATCAGTAACAGTAGCAGTAGTAGTAACTCTAAGAGTAGTAGTAAAAACAGTAATAAAAGTAGCAGTAGTTGTAGTAGTAGTAACAGTAGCAGTAGTATTTACAGTACTAGCAGCAGTAGTAACGGTAGTTAGTCAGTAGCAGTAGCAGTACTAGTAGCAGTAACAGCAGTTGTAGCAGTAGCTGCAGTAGTAGTAGTACCAGAAGTAGCAGTAGCAGTAGTAGTAGCAGTAACAGTAGCAGTAGCAGCACTAGTAGCAGTAGTTGTAACAGTAGCAGTAGCAGCAGTAGTAGCAGTAGTACCAGCAGTAGTAGTAGCAGTAACAGTAGCAGCACTAGTAGCAGTAGTTGTAGCAGTAGCAGCAGTAGTAGTAGTACCAGCAGTAGCAGTAGTAGTAGCAATAACAGTAGCAGCACTAGTAGCAGCAGTAGTAGTAGCAGCAGTAGTAGTAGTAGCAGTAGCAGCAATTGTAGCAGTAGCAGTTGTACCAGCAGTAGCAGTAGTAGTAGCAGTACTAGTAGCAGCAGTTGTAGCAGGAGGAGCAGTAGTAGTAGTAGCATTAGTAGCAATTGTAGCAGTAGTACCAGCAGTAGCAGTAGTAGTAGCAGTAACAGTAGCAGTAGCAGCAGTAGCAGTAGCGGTTGTAGCAGTATTGTACTAAAAATAACAGTAGTATTTTCCCACAAAGTAGCAGCTCTGGGCATTTTCTCTTGGTGTCCTCATTTTCCCTCAGACTCTAGAGACTCACATGTTTGTGAAAGTCCCTAAAGATCAGCAGCTTCTGGATGTAGCTCGTGCTCATGACGGATTCTGTGATGTTTTTAACCTGTGTGTCTGAAAGTGACATGTGATCATAGAAACAGACCCCACAAGAACAATACAAGCTGCAGTCATGAAGACATGGCCCATTTAAAGGACAGGGGAACATGGACCCCATTATAGAAAGGTAAGCCCCAAAAGACCTCCCTCGATGACCACCTCCAACCGCCCAGAGCAAAAACATACTCCCACCAGAGAGAGGAGAGAGTAGGAGGGGCAGGAGGGAGGAGGAAACCAGGACTAAAGAGAGGCTAAAGAGGTCTGAACGGAATCAGGAGGAGAAGAGAGTTCTCCTGACCTGTGATGAACAGCAGAGGAGAGAGGGGAGAGAGGAGAGAGAGAGGGGAGGAGAGAGGGAGAGAGGAGGCCACTGGAGAGGTGGAGGGAGTGAGGGGAGGAGGGATGAGGTGGGCTCCCTGAGGTGAGGAGAGTGGGTGGCTCTGAGGATAGAGTGTCCTCCTGAGGAGCTCTGTGTGCTCTGTGTCCTCCTGAGGTGCTCTGTGAGAGTCCTCCTGAGAGGAGTGAGCTGTGAGAGAGGAGAGGAGTGTGCTCTGTGTCCTCCTGAGGTGGAGAGGTGAGCTGTGTGTCTCCTCCTAGGGAGCTCTGTGTGCTCTGTGTCCTCCTGAGGTGCTCTGGGGGCACTGTGTCCTCTGAGGGCTCCGTGTCTCTGTGAATCCTGATTTGTGCTCTGTGTCCTCCTGAGGTGCTCTGCTGCTCTGTGCAATTCCTGAGAATGCTAGTGTGCTCTGTGTCCTCCTGAGGTGCTCCGTGTGCTGTGTGTCCTCCTGAGGGACTCTGTGTGTGTGTCCTCCTGTGTCCTCCTGAGGAGCTCCGGTGTGCGTGTGCTCTGTGTCCCTGAGGTGCTCCGTGTGCTCTGTGTCCTCCTGAGGTGCTCCGTGTGCTCTGTGTCCTCCTGAGGTGTGCTGTGTGCTGTGTGTCCTCTCTGTGACAGTGTGCTGTGTGCTGTGTGTGCTCTGTCCTCCTGAGTGCTCTGTGTGTGCTCTGTGTCCTCCTGAGGTGCTCTGTGTGCTGCTGTGTCCTCCTGAGGTGCTCTGTGTGCTCTGTGTCCTCCTGAGTGCTCTGTGTGCTGTGTGTCCTCCTGAGGTGCTCTGTGTGCTCTGTGTCCTCCTGAGGTGCTCTCTGTGTGCTCTGTGTCCTCCTGTGCTGTGTGCTCTGTGTGCTCTGTCTGCTGTCCTCCTGAGGTGCTCTGTGTGCTGTGTGTCCTCCTGAGGTGCTCTGTGTGCTGTGTGTCCTCCTGAGGTGCTCTGTGTGCTCTGTGTCCTCCTGAGGTGCTCTGTGTGCTCTGTGTCCTCCTGAGGTGCTCTGTGTGCTGTGTGTCCTCCTGAGGTGCTCTGTGTGCTGTGTGTCCTCCTGAGGTGCTCTGTGCTCTGTGTCCTCCTGTGCTCTGTGTCCTCTGAGGTGCTCTGAGTGTGCTCTGTGTGTCCTCCTGAGGTGTGTGCTCTGTGTCCACACAGAGCTGAGGCTCTGTGTGCTCTGTGTCCTGCTGAGGTGCTCTGTGTGCTCTGTGTGTCTCCTGAGGTGCTCTGTGCGCTGTGTGTCCTCCTGAGGTGCTCTGTGTGCTGTGTGTCCTCCTGAGGTGCTCTGTGCGCTGTGTGTCCTCCTGAGGTGCTCTGTGTCCTCTGTGCTCTGTGTCCTCCTAAGGTTCTCTGCTCGTGTGGATTCATCTTTCACTAAAAACAAAGGAGTTTAATATAGAGTGTCCTTCAGCAGAGACACAGGAGCAGCTCCGCACAAGGAGAGGCCATAGACAGATCATAGTGCCAACTGCACAATAATATGGCATACTTATTTTCAAAGCTGCACTATATATCTTATCTGTCTGTATGGAGAGAAGGTTAGAGGTCAGATCTGTGGAGAGGTGAGCCCGTGTACAGCAATAAAAACACTTGAATACTAGTGTTTAATTACTGTGAAACATTTTAAGCAAAGTAACAGTATCTCACAGCAATAGGCGGCTTCATGGCTGAGTAGCACTCACACTCACAGCAAGAAGGTTGCGGGTTCGACTCCCGATCCTTTCTGTGTGGAGTTTGCATGTTCTCTCTGTGTCTGGGTGGGGTTCCACTGGGTTTCCATCAACAGCCCAAAACATAGACAGTAGGTTAAATCCTCCAGTTGTGGTAGTCCTGATCTAAGACTAGATCTAATGATGGCTTCCCAGGCTGCAGTACTTACAAAACTGCACTTTTAATTCGAATTGAGCATGACATTTTGGACTGGTTGAATGCTTCCCTCAATTTGCATGATGCCATTGTGCTCTTGAGCAAAACACTTAAAACACTCATTAGCTTTGGCGTCTGACATATATATCTTATTAAGGCTGTGATGTTACTAAATTCACAGAGAATCTACCTGAAATTAGTGATGTTAGTGATAAAACTGGTGTTGCTGCACAGTTTTGAACCCCTGAAGTGCATGCCCTTTGAAGAAGAGCTTCCAAACACGATTCAAAGCATCTGTCACGTGACTTAGTTGTTTCATGAAGTCTGTCAAATGAGAGGTTTGCTTATCTGTCGCATGTTGAGGTTTGTGATAGTGATGTATCGAACTGTGACCTCTTCACTGTGTGGAACTGTAGGGAAATGCAATTTGATGGAGTAGTTTCCAGAGCAGCAGCCCATGCAGCGTGTATTCTCCTCTTAATCATTTCAACAGTAGGACAGTATCAGCACAATATATAGATAAAAATAGACTGAATCTCTCCACAAGGTAAAAAAAATAATGTTTTAATTTAATTATATTTAATTTTTTATTCTAGAAACACCAAATGCATATTATACACACACACAGACAACTGTGAAGCAATGTTTTATTGGCAATCATGTCACATTGGATATAATTTTATTGTACAAAAACCTCTAGAGGCCACTGTGGAGAAGTGTTTTGAGCTGTGGTTCGACGTATTTGATTGAAATGCTTTGCTGTTTTATGAGCCTCACTCGGCCCATCACCACCTGATCCTCCTGTACTATATGTTGTACATATTGACCTGTGGCGCTGGACAGTTCTTCTAATGAGGACATTGATCACCTGTTTGGAGTTTTACTGTTTTTGGATACTGCGGTTTTCTCATTAACAAAGTTACTGTGTGGAAAATTAAAAGTCTTACAGGAGATGGATGAGACTGCACTGACCCCTATCATTCACAGTGAGAAAGAGTCTGGAGACTTTAAAGTGAGAAAGAGTCTGGAGACTTTAAAGTGAGGAAGAGTCTGGAGGCTTTAAAGTGAGAAAGAGTCTGGAGGCTTTAAAGTAAGAAAGAGTCTGGAGACTTTAAAGTGAGGAAGAGTCTGGAGACTTTAAAGTGAGGAAGAGTCTGGAGGCTTTAAAGTGAGAAAGAGTCTGGAGGCTTTAAAGTGAGAGAGAGTCTGGAGACTATGCCTCTGGCTCCTCTGACCACTCTGAAGAGACTGGAGACTCTCTAAGTGAGGAAGAGTCTGAGGAAGAGGCTCTTTACAGTGAGGAAGAGTCTGGAGTCTGGAGGCTTTAAAGTGAGAAAGAGTCTGGAGACTTTAAAGTGAGGAAGAGTCTGGAGACTATGCCTCTGGCTCCTCTCTGACCACTCTGAAGAGACTGGAATCTCTACAGTGAGGAAGAGTCTGGAGGCTCTACAGTGAGGAAGAGTCTAGAGGCTTTAATGTGAAGAAGACGCTTTAAAATTGGGATGGGCCATTTTCAATATTCAAATCATTTATAAACGAGTTCAGAGGCACATTTTAAATCTGTTCAGAAGTGTTCACATCTGACAGAACAACTTTAAACTCAAGACTCTGTATTCACAGAATAACAAGCAAAACATCTGATGAACTAATACATCTGTAGATTTAATAACGCACATTACCATGGCAACCCCATGGATAAAGAAGTGGACTAAGTGATTGTGACGTCACCCATAGTGTTCGGCTCCAGTCAAATAAAGCTTGTCGAGTCTTACAGTCACAGGGGTCGAACTTGGAGCCAAGTTCCATATTTGGAATTTCGAGCGCAAGTATCATAGCAACCGAAGAGCCCCTTCCCACCTGCACCGCTGGTTTAGCAGCCCTGTCAATCAGACCTGTTGCTAACCCTAGCGGGACTGACCTCGGTGAAATAAGGCGCCTGATTTATATGTTATTAATGTTCATATCTTGATTTACAAAGAAAATAACAAAAAAAAAAAAAAAAAATCAATGGAAAGTAAATTGGAGCCAGACTCGATGGAGCCAGAAGTGCACCCGTGATCACTTTCTATTTGGAATGTGGCGGCTAGCACGTTAGCTATGTCCATTTATGTCTACAGTCTATGGGGATATGTCCTCTCCCAACGCCCCTGAGTCGCACTGATACGTTTTTCTCCTCAAGTGAATTCTTATAGCAGTAACCCTAAAGTTTAAGGCCTGGAGTTTGGACAACCTTTGATTTGACTTCCCTCTTCTCTGCACACGTCCTGAGTCTTGTTTTATATTTAGATTAGAAAGATGAGAGCTTCAGTGGGTCGCTCAAGTGTCAGGTCAGGTGCTCTTCAGGATCACAGTGGAATCACTTCCTTGTTTTGTGTCATTTCCCTCTCCTTTGCACAGGTCCTGAGTCTTGGCGCAGACGTTCTTCCAGAATACAAACTGCAGACCCCCAGGATCCACAAATGGACCATTCTTCACTACAGTCCCTTCAAAGCCGTGTGGGACTGGGTCATTCTGCTGCTGGTCATCTACACGGCCATCTTTACCCCATACTCCGCTACTTTCCTGCTCAGGTAAGATACAGACAAAATGACTTTTCAGTTACACCTATGTGATGGTAAGGTAATACTGTAGCCACAACTGCCCTGGGACGCACAATAATGAACTTTACATATTACCCATCCCTTTAGTACATTTTAAACAGAGAAATTGCAGAGTTACCTTATTGGGCAACAGTAGCTCACTTTGCATTATTTGTCCATTGATTGGTAGGCATTTTGAATCCCACTCTTCACCTAAACGTTATTGGTTAAGCAGTCAGAACCATTGACCCACAAGTTGGCGGTGCGATTCCAGCTGCCACAGGGGAATGCTGTTGTTGTGTCCATGGGCAAGACTCTTAACGCACCTTGCCCCCAGTGTTTGCATATAACAGTTTGTATGCATGTGTGTGTGAATGGGTGCGTGGTTCCTTGATGTAAAGTGATTTGTTCATTTGTTTATTGCTGTGATGCCGTCAGTGACCATGAGGAGACCTGTGGATACTCCTGCTCTCCTCTGAACGTGGTGGACTTCATCGTGGACATCATGTTTATCGTTGACATCGTCATCAACTTCAGGACCACCTACGTCAACTCCAACGATGAGGTTCTGCATGTTTGTACCAGCTTTAGTCTAAGTTTAGACCTGATTTAGTCCTGGTTTAGCCCCAGTTTAGACCTGAGACTTAGTCCTAGTTTGAAATCCCTTTTTAAAAATTTCTATCCTTTTTCTTCTTCTCCCCCCCTTCCTCCCACTCTCCTTCTCTCTCCCCTCCCTCCCTCTCACCATCTCTCTCTTCTCTCCCTCCCTCTCTCTCCCTCACTCCTTCTCCCACCTCTCCCTCCCTCTAACCTTCTCTCTCTTCTCTCCCTCCCTCTCTTCTCTCTCCCTCTCTCCTTCTCCCCCTCCTTCTCACCATCTCTCTCTTCTCTCGCCTTCTCTCTCTCTTCTCTCTCCCTCCCTCTTTCTCCCTCCTTCTCACATTCTCTCTCTTCACTCCTCCTCCCTCTCTCTCCTCTCCCTCCCTCTCTCATTCTCTCTCTTCTCTCTCCTCCCTCTCTCTCTCTCTACCTCCCTCCCACCTCCTCCCTCCCCTCTCTCCTTCTCTAACCTCTCTCTCTTCTCTCCCTCCTTCTCTTCTCTCTCCCTCTCTCTCCTCTCCCCCCTCCTTCTCACCATCTCTCTCTTCTCTCCCTTCCTCTCTCTTCTCTCCCTCCCTCTTTCTCCCTCCTTCTCACCTTCTCTCTCTTTTCTTCCTCCCTCTCTCTCTCTCTCTCTCTCCCTCCCTCTCCTTCTCTCTTTTCTCTCCCTCCCTCTCACCTCTCTCTCCCCTCTCTTCTCCCACCTCCTCTCTCTTCTCTCCCTCCCTCCTTCTCCCTCCTCTCCCTCCTTCTCACCTTCTCTCTCTTCTCTCCCTCCTTCTCTCCTTCTGTCTCTTCTCTCTCCCTCTCTCCTTCTCCCTCCCCTCCCTCCTTCTCTCTCTTCTCTCCCTTCCTCTCTCTTCCTCTCTCCTTCTCTCCTTTTATCTCTTCTCCCCCTCCCTTCTCCTTCTCTCTCCTCTCGTTCATCTTCAGGTGGTGAGTCAGTCCGCTCGGATCGCGGTGCATTATTTCAAAGGCTGGTTCCTCATCGACATGGTGGCTGCGATTCCCTTTGACCTGCTCATCTACAGGTCTGGAGAACAGGAGGCCCGAGGAGGAGCTGAAGGAGAGGTACTTCAACAACTTCATGATTTACATTTTGTACTTTTATGAATAATGCATGTTATACGTTGTACGTCTCCTCCCCCTCCGCAGACGACCACTCTGATTGGCCTGCTGAAGACGGCCCGGCTGCTGCGATTGGTCCGTGTGGCCAGGAAGTTGGACCGATACTCGGAGTATGGAGCTGCGGTACTCTTCCTGCTCATGTGCACCTTTGCCCTCATCGCGCACTGGCTCGCCTGCATCTGGTATTATCATAGTTATACTCACAGACTGTATAAAGAAGTAGAGTAAGTGACCCATAGTGTTCAGCTCCAGTCAAATGAAGCTCGTCAAAGCTGGAGTGACAGGGGCGAATAGTGGCGTTCCATATTTAGAATTCCGACAGTGCGTATCATTGCAACTAAAGAGCCAATCTGGAGAGAGGCTGTTGAAGGTAACGCCCCTTCCCGTCCGCACCGCTGGTTTGGTGCGGGTGGGCACTTAACAACGCTGTCAATTAAACCTGTTGCTAACGTTAGCGTTTGTGACCTTGGGGAAAGAAGGTGCCTAATTTGTCTGTTATTAATGTTCATATCTTGATTTACAGACAATAGCGAAATAAAAATACCAGGATCATGTAGAGCTGGTTAATGCAAACATTTTAAGACCAAAATGAGGCGAGGGGTGACAGTTTTTCAGTAGAAAGTGAATTGGAGTCAGAATTGATGGAGCCAGAAATGCACCCATGTTCACTTCCTGTTTGAAATGCGGCAGCTAGCAGGTTAGCCATGTCGGTGGTTATACTGGAGATTTAGATTTAAGTAAATGTCAGACAGTGTTGGGCAGTAAAGGGTAACAAAGTAAGAGCTTACTTTTTAATTAAAAACTAATCGTATGTGTTGCAGAGAGTCTTGGTCAAGAATAGATGACAGATACAGATGCTGCCATTTGTTTGAAATTAGGTTAAAGTGTGAAGATTTCATGTTTTTTACAAGTTGGATCCAGAGCTGTACGTCAAAGTAATGAACACTGATGTCTGTCAACGTTTAGCTCAATGAGAATTTGTGTGTCCTCAGGTATGCCATAGGGAACGTGGAGAGAGCGACCTCTGCTGGTATCGGTTGGCTGGACACTTTGGGCGATCAGCTGGGGAAGCCGTATAACGAGTCTGTGGTCAGCTCGGGTCCCTCCATCAGAGACAAGTACGTGACAGCGCTGTACTTCACCTTCAGCAGTCTCACCAGTGTGGGCTTCGGAAATGTGTCCCCCAACACCAACTCAGAGAAGATCTTCTCCATCTGCGTCATGCTCATCGGAGGTACGGATCATATGGCAGATTCAATGTTCCACAGTATGGCATTACATTACTGTAGAGACATGCAGTTGATATCTGTGACGAGGTGCCTATGTTCACAGTTAGAATGAATGTTTTTGAATACATTTTGAGCGGTATTGATCAAAATGCATGCTGTGTAAGTTAATACTGTGAAATTTTCCAGACAGTGCAGTAACATCTCCATGGAGACCAGCAGATGGCTTAGCTGTAAACAGAAAAGTTACAGAGTGCACCTTTAAAGGCCCTATAATGCACAAAGTTGACAGCTGAGCTTTAGCTTAGCTTGTTTTAATGTTGTTACCTCCTCAAAGACATAAAGTTGTGTTTATTTCATTCAGGCATTTTAGCGTAAACTTGTATTATTAATCTGACTACATCTTCAAAGCTCAAAATGCTCTGTTCCACCTTGTGATGTCATGTAGTAAATTCAGATTAACAGCTCCTTTACATTTAGTTCAGTAGAGATTGGCAATTCCAGGGCTGAAATCATCCAAATGATGCTATTAAAGGTGTGTGAAGTTTAAAAACACAGTGGAGCGCTTCCTGTTTTAACACATGACATCACAAGGTTCTCATTCTCTCACTCTTCCTCTCTCCGTAGCCCTGATGTACAGCAGTATCTTTAGTCTATTCATATTGTTGTTCATTCTTTCTCCATAGCTCTGATGTACGCCAGTATCTTTGGTAACGTCTCAGCAATTATCCAGCGGCTGTACTCGGGCACGGCGCGGTACCACGCTCAGATGATGAGGGTCCGAGAGTTCATTCGCTTCCACCAGATCCCAAACCCGCTGAGGCAGAGGCTGGAGGAGTACTTCCAACATGCCTGGTCCTACACCAACGGCATTGACATGAACGCGGTGAGAGAGCGTTTAAATGTAATCAAAATTTTGAGAACCACTCGGGCCAAACTGCTGATCACATTGACAACATGACGCACAGCTGTCATCATCTGCACGAAATGTATCTGTATTATCTATCTTGTGACTTGTTCATTCGCTCGTCCAGTGAAGGGAAAAGAAGTTTGTCATTATCAACAGTAAATATGCCACTGTAGCCTAAAGTTGCTGAATTCTTGTCATGAGGCAAAGTCAAGGCAACAGAAAAAAATATGTAGTCAACTTACATCATGCTGCACTAGTCCTCCAGGATTGACTGAGATCTGTCCTCACGCTGTCGTTGAGCGAGGCAGGAGGGAGGGGTCCAGGCACCACATTTCACCAATCAGAAAGTGATATTTACGCTGAGGAGAAAACCAGGGCCCAGTTTTGTCTACTACATGTAGATTGACAGACAGACACGGATAATAAAACTATTGGTGCTCAGGAGGAGGGGCCCTTTACAGCTGCAGGGCCCTTCGCAACATGTGTAGTTTACATATAGGAAGATTCGGCTCTGAATACAACCTACGGAGCTAAAGTTTGTACAGTTTAGTAGCAAAAGAAGAAGTTAAAATCTAGTTTGGTTTTCTTATTTTTGCCTTATTCCACCTCAGCAGTGACATAAAGCACTGTTAAACCGTTTATAATGGTGTGCTCTTTGTTCAGGTGTTGAAAGGTTTCCCGGAGTGTCTTCAGGCTGATATCTGTCTCCATCTGAACAGGACTCTGCTGCAGAACTGTAAGGCCTTCAAAGGTAACTCCATTGTACAAAAAAGAACATTTTAACAACAGACACACAGTTCAGTCCTGTATTTCTATCTAATCCCACGTTCACATGTAACGCGTGGATGCTTGAACATTCACCATCATTCACCACTATTATGACCATATGTGAATATGAAGCACATGCTCTGATCATTGCAACATTCAGGAGACACGTGTTCTCTGCTGCCAGTGGTTATCACGCTCTAATTTTATCCTCAAATCAGTAGATCTAAAATAAAAATAAACATTATTTAGGCTTCAATTTAAACAGTTATGGTGAGAGAACCATAGACCAACTGATATTTCTTCATTTATCAATGGAAAATACTGAATAGGCCTCCGAAAACTGCTGTAAATCATAAAAAAGTCTATTATTATATCTATAAAAGTCTATTAATGTCTTGTCCTGTGGAAAAAGGTTTTCATTTTTTGAAGCTAAGAGCTTCCTGGGGCCTCACAGTCAGAGAACTAGTTCTGCACAAAGCTGCACAGCGCCAAAGCTGAAGACAGATGAAGGGGTCAGGGAACAAGGTCGTGTTGGATCATGAGCTCTCCCCAGTCTGTGGTCTTGTCTACGCTTATTTAACATCGAGCACTCAGAGGTGGTAGGTGCACGGGAGGCGGCTCACTGGAGGCGGCTCACTGGAGGCGGCTCACTGGAGGCGGCTCACTGGAGGCGGCTCACTGGAGGCGGCTCACTGGAGGCGGCTCACTGGAGGCGGCTCACTGGAGGCGGCTCACTGGAGGCGGCTCACTGGAGGCGGCTCACTGGAGGCGGCTCACTGGAGGCGGCTCACTGGAGCTGCCTGAGCTGCTCAGCGCTCACTCAACACTCAGCGAGGCCGCAGATGGCCCTCCCCAGCTTCTGTGCACTTGAAGCAGAGAGCCGGACTTTGGTGATGTGTACTGGCTTGGAGGGACCAACGAGCTGAGCTGCTGCTGTGTCTGGCATTGGGACTTTGAGCAACGCATGCGGACAGTTTGCAAAGGATCATTGTGTGGGATACTACTGGATATTTTTACCATACTAGGCTAAGTTTATAAGTAAATGTCCCACTGGAGCTGTGCGATACAGTGTGTGGTGCTCCCTGTTTTTGTCTTGGTTGTGTGTGGGAGAGAGATGTGTCAATCCATCACAGGAGGCATAGGGGAGCCGTTCCACAGATGGAGTGGGGAGATAACCCACCTAGAGCTGCTACACCTGTATGTATTATATTGTTTGTGAACAGCCCACGGCCCTGCATGTTTTGTAGATAAAATATGTGGGGGAATCCTGGAGCAGAATCTAAAGTTTATGGACCTGATATTGGTAATTCTCAATGCACAGAGTGCAGTGGAGGCACAGGGCACAGGGGAGGCACAGGGCGCAGGGGGGACACAGGGCGTAGAGTAGGAACAGGGCACAGGGGAGCAACAGGGTGCAGAGGAAGGCCATAACGCAGAAGAGGCACAAGACACAGGGGAGGCACAGGACGCAGAGGAGGAACAGGGCACAGAGGAGGCTCAGGGTAGGGAGGAGGCATAGACCCCAGAGGAGGAACAGGGCACAGAGGAAGCCCCGGATGCAGAAGAAGCACAGGACACAGAGGAAGCCCAGGGTGAAGAGGAGGAACAAGATTAAACTGTTCTTTCTTTCTTCTTTTCCTTTTCTGTCTTTTCGGTTGTTGTTGTTCACCATCTATATTAATGATCTTTCTTCGGTGTGTGGTGATGTGGAAATCCAAAAGTATGATGATGGCACCGTTATTTATGTGCATGAAAATGATGCCACTACTGTGGCTGTTGAAATCTCTGCCGTTATGAACAAAATTATTGATTGGCTTGAGTCTACGTGCCTTACTTTAAATGTGAATAAAACAATGGCAATGTACATGCATTTCCAGTTGGTCTCAAGCAAGCGAGACAATATTAAAACCACTAAAATCTCTGTATAATCAGGCAGTAAAAGTGCTAAACAAGAAACCACTAAAGCATCGTTATAGTCAAATCCTTACAAAATATACAATGTTAAACTAAATAAAACTAGAAAAATTGGGACTACAACTGAACATTGAACAAAATCATTTGGCAAATTTGACCCTTCACAAGGTTTCAAACTGCGGAAAGTGCTTCACACTGCCCACGTGACCATGCCTCTACATAGGGTTAACATGGGAACATGCTTGCCGTGTTCAGTCTGAATATACCTTAACATTTTATATGTCTCCAGGATCGACTAAAGGTTGCCTGCGCTCTTTGGCCATGCGGTTCAAAACGACACACGCCCCTCCAGGGGATACTCTGGTCCATGCGGGTGATGTGATCTCTGCCCTGTACTTCATCTCCAGAGGCTCCATCGAGATCCTCAGAGGGGACGTGGTGGTGGCTATACTAGGTGAGGAAAGCCTTGCTATTATGTTTGGACATTAATACAGCCCATAAATTACTGTTGAAAAAGTTTGTTTTAATCTGATTGGAAGGGACCAGTATTACATTTGTGAATTACACAAAAACATTCTCATTAAGTAATTTTTTCAGGTAAAAACGACATCTTTGGAGAGCCCATAAACCTGTACGCTCTGCCCGGGAAGAGCAGCTCTGACGTGAGGGCTCTGACCTACTGCGACCTGCATAAGATCCACAGAGAGGACATCCTGGAGGTACAGGACAACGTCCAAAACACACGCACACACACACACACACACACACACACAGGCACATCCACACACGCACACAGGCACATCCACACACACATATACACTATATGTACACTTTCTATTCAATCTGAGCTTTTATTCACAGTTGGTCTTGTGTTATTGTTGTCAGGTCCTGGACATGTACCCGGAGTTCTCTGAATATTTCTGGTCCAATCTGGAGATCACCTTCAACCTGCGAGACGTGAGTGTGACCTGCTCTTTATAAAACTTTAACAGGGTCTAAAGGAGAATCATGATGAAGTTACTGACATCATGGTTCATTTGTGACTAAATACATTTGTGTATCCAGGCCAACAGTGAAGTGGTGCTGACTGCAGACGACTCAGACATCGACCGATTCAGAAAAACTCTGTTTGACCGAAAGTTCTCCACACCTGTCACAGGTACACACACCTCTGCACCTGTCACGGATACACACACACCTCTGCACCTGTCACAGACACACCTCTGCACCTGTCACAGATACACACCTCTGCACCTGTCACAGATACACACACCTCTGCACCTGTCACATGTATACACACCTCTGCACCTGTCACAGATACACACACCTCTGCACCTGTCACAGATACATACCTCTGCACCTGTCACATCTATACACACCTCTGCACCTGTCACAGACACACACCTCTGCACCTGTCACAGGTACACACCTCTGCACCTGTCACAGATACACACCTCTGCACCTGTCACAGATACACACACCTCTGCACCTGTCACAGACACACACCTCTGCACCTGTCACAGGTACACACCTCTGCACCTGTCACAGACACACACCTCTGCACCTGTCACAGATACACACACCTCTGCACCTGTCACATATATACACACCTCTGCACCTGTCACAGGTACACACCTCTGCACCTGTCACAGACACACACCTCTGCACCTGTCACAGATACACACACCTCTGCACCTGTCACATATATACACACCTCTGCACCTGTCACAGACACACACCTCTGCACCTGTCACAGACACACACCTCTGCACCTGTCACAGATACACACACCTCTGCACCTGTCACATATATACACACCTCTGCACCTGTCACAGATACACACACCTCTGCACCTGTCACATATATACACACCTCTGCACCTGTCACATATATACACACCTCTGCACCTGTCACAGGTACACACCTCTGCACCTGTCACAGGTACACACACCTCTGCACCTGTCACAGGTACACACACCTCTGCACCTGTCACATATATACACACCTCTGCACCTGTCACATATATACACACCTCTGCACCTGTCACAGATACACACACCTCTGCACCTGTCACAGATACACACACACCTCTGCACCTGTCACAGATACACACACCTCTGCACCTGTCACATCTATACACACCTCTGCACCTGTCACAGACACACACCTCTGCACCTGTCACAGGTACACACCTCTGCACCTGTCACAGATACACACACCTCTGCACCTGTCACAGACACACACACCTCTGCACCTGTCACAGGTACACACCTCTGCACCTGTCACAGATACACACACCTCTGCACCTGTCACAGACACACCTCTGCACCTGTCACAGACACACACCTCTGCACCTGTCACAGATACACACCTCTGCACCTGTCACAGATACACACACCTCTGCACCTGTCACATGTATACACACCTCTGCACCTGTCACAGATACACACACCTCTGCACCTGTCACAGGTACACACCTCTGCACCTGTCACATCTATACACACCTCTGCACCTGTCACAGACACACACCTCTGCACCTGTCACAGGTACACACCTCTGCACCTGTCAAAGATACACACACCTCTGCACCTGTCACAGATACACACACACCTCTGCACCTGTCACAGGTACACACACCTCTGCACCTGTCACAGATACACACACCTCTGCACCTGTCACAGATACACACCTCTGCACCTGTCACAGATACACACACCTCTGCACCTGTCACAGACACACACACCTCTGCACCTGTCACAGGTACACACCTCTGCACCTGTCACAGACACACACCTCTGCACCTGTCACAGACACACACCTCTGCACCTGTCACAGATACACACCTCTGCACCTGTCACAGATACACACACCTCTGCACCTGTCACATGTATACACACCTCTGCACCTGTCACAGACACACACCTCTGCACCTGTCACAGATACACACCTCTGCACCTGTCACAGATACACACCTCTGCACCTGTCACAGACACACACCTCTGCACCTGTCACAGATACACACCTCTGCTCTCAGGATGAGCAGGAGTTACATAGTCCACCTTTAAAGCTCATTACAACATTAACCTATAGTATTATCTTTTTACATTTATTTGTATGTTTACTTATTTGTTTTTCCAGGAGACACCAGTGCTGCCCGCAGGCAGAGGGCTTACAGGTGGAGAAGGAGGTTCAGTAACTGGGAGCAGAGGGAGCAGAGCAAAGATGAACATCGATACACTCTGTGAGGACCGAGACTGCACGTGTGGGTTAGACCTGGTTTAGTCCTGGTTGAGTCTGTAGTTAACTTGTATTGTGTTCTTCTTTTGTCATTTTCAGATATGGTCCAGTGTTCTCCAGCGATGAAGAGGCAGAAGAACCAGAAGTGAACAGTCCAATCCAGACGACTCTGCTCCACACAGCCCCAAACTGCAGAGGAACCGATGGAGAGAGGAAGGAGAGGGGGAACGCTATCACAGGTAAAGAGAGAGAAGGAGAGAGAGCTAAAACCCTATCTCAGGTGAGACAGAGGGAGAAAATGTAGAATATATTGAACCTTTGATGACCTCCATGAGCACATGGAGCTGTGTTTGTCCTGGGACATAGCTGCAGCTTCTTCCTTTTGGGTTAGCCTTATAGTATAACTTTTTTTTTTCTTCAGCTGTTTCATCCTGTTTGTCTCTGCAGATGCATTGTCGGGCATGTCCAACATCTTCACACTGTGGGGGGAGAATCAGGAGCAGAAGTACGAACAAGTCCCCTGTGTTCCAAGCCTCCTGTCCCCTACTAGCCCCGAGGAAAAGCCCCTACCTCCAGAAAAAGGCCCCCAACCTCGAGAAAAATGCCCTCTACTACCTCAAAATAATTGCTCCCTCCCAGTAGAAAACCACCCGAAAGCACCTACTGCACCTCCTACCATCGTCCCGCAGCATCACAGTCCCTCCCCTCAGCGCCCTGGTGGTCCTTCTCCCAGCGCCTCCTCAGCCTGCTCAACAGCTCCCCCTGCCTGTGCCAGCGTGGTCCCACACAGACACAAGGTGGAGATAGAGCGAAGGCTGGACTCGCTGCAAAGGCAGATTGGCAGGTGGGCGCCATTGTCACACACTCATGTAGTTATTAAATATTACCACAAGCTTGTGCACACATGTGGAAAATTATCTTGTGAGTGTTTTTTTTATCTCCGAGTTTACATTTGAAAAAAAAAGGTCAAATCTGGCATTTACACCTTCTGAGATGATGCATTTTTTTTAAAACTACATCAGACAAGAATAAAGTAAAAAGAACTAAAAAGAAAGTAAAATGAAGTAAATCAAAAATTACCAGATTAAAACTGAACAGAACAGATTGATTTCTTTATGTGAAAATCTCGCATGTCTCATTATTGTGTCCCCAATCCTGTCTCTGGTCTTGTTCTATCCCTGTTTAACGTGCAGGATCACAGCGGGAAGGGGAATTCCACATTCTCTACAAGTCCCTCTTGAAAATGAGACCTTAAGTCTCAAGAGGCTATTCTGAATAAATAAAGGCTTAGTTATAAAATATTAATAATACAGTTACACAGTTCAAGCCTAGATCACAATTTTGCAGTTTGTATCTTTATAAAAGTCATCCACAGCTCTCATCTGCTGACAACTGCTTTTCCTGTGAGTTTGCACTCAACAGTGAATAAATCTGTGGCTATATTCACCTGTCACTCAGAGTCTGATGGAGGCTGACCAGTAGGAGGAGTGGGAGAGGAGACATGTGTGTTTGACCAAAGAGGAGCATTTAACTGAAGCACTGAGTCATGATATGACAATATGACCAAACAGCAGATAGGCACAAGGATGAGATTTTTATCACTATATCACCTCACCCTAGTTTGAAAGTGTATTTATTTGAAAACACAGAAGGACTGAGAGCTTTAGGGAAGTTGTTTTTTTTTGTTGTTTTTTTTTTATTTATTTGAAGGACAATGTGCAGATACATTAAAAAGATGGCTGCACCAGATTTAGCAAAATGCTATTTTCCATCTGTCGTCCTTTGCGCCACAAACATTAAAAAACAATTCACATATAAAAAGTACAATATAACAAGACAATGTACAAGTGTGCAGAATTTTAAATACAAAGTGCAAAATACAAGTTATTAAAGTGCAAGACATAGAAAAAGTGTAACAAATATCAGAATAAATACAGTGTAGTCACTATCAGATGGTACCCACGAGGGCAGCGTCTGATCACTCTGTACCTTATTGGTATTATAAATGTAAACAAGATAGTAAAATGACACTAAAACAGTAAAATGACACTAAAACAGTAATATGACACTAAAACAGTACTATGACACTCATGATCTGGCAATCTAGTGGCCATCAGATGGTACCCACAAGTGTAACATCTGATGGCCGAATACCCGTCTGTATTGTTAGTGTGAGCAGGACTGATGGTCAAGAAGCCAGTTTTTAACAGCCCATGAAAAGCTGTGATAATCTGCTATGTTCTTAAGACTTTCTGGAAGCCCGTTCCATTCCTTGATGGCTTTAAAGGAGAAGGCAGATTGAGAGAAAGTGGACTTTCTTTTAGGTACACTGCAGTCACCCCTAGACACGGACCTTAACACTCTACTTGTTAGTGCGAGGCTGTACATAGGTCTTCAGTGGGGGTGGGGCAGTCATGCAAAATTTTATGTACCAGGCGAATATCGGAGAACCTGATCAAGTTGTCAAAGCTTAATACCTTAAATCTGTCCAATATGTAGCAATGGTGGTAACGTCTGGGCTTTTTATCGAGGATTTTCAACACCTGATAGTACAGTGATCTAAGAGGATTTAGTGCTGTTATTTTGGCTTGAGACCATGAGGAAATACAATATTTCTAGGTTAAAAGTCCAGAACAGGTGCTCCACAAGGACAAGGCTCAAAGGCTAACAAACACTGAAGATGACAATGCTTTTAGTGTAAAAAAACTTACTTGTTAATGAACTTAATGTTTCTTTAGACATTTTGGAGACAAAGCTAAAATAACCATTACAGTTACATGTTACTATGGCAACTCAGTGCCATCTATGATTAGCCGAGTTGATGGAATGGAGCTGAGGTTTTGATGAGCCTGATTTGCCCTTTTGTTTAATCTCACTTCCAGGAATACCCTAACTTCTACTCTTCGTATCACAGTTGATGTTTTGTGTGTTGTAGTTTGGAGAGTCGCATGACTGCAGACATCAGGACCATCCTCCAGCTGCTACACAAGCAGATCTCCATCCCTCCATCCTACAGCACCCTCATCCTCCTCCTCCAATGTCTCTTCTCCTCCAGCAGGGGGCTGTGTGTCTCCTGTCTCCTCTCCTTCAGTTGGGAGCCCTGTGTCTCCTGTCTCCTCTCCTCCAGCAGGGGGCAGTGTGTCTCTTGTCTCCTCTCCTCCAGTAGGGGGCAGTGTGTCTCCTGTCTCCTCTCCTCCAGTAGGGGGCAGTGTGTCTCCTGTCTCCTCTCCTCCAGTAGGGGGCAGTGTGTCTCCTGTCTCCTCTCCTCCAGTAGGGGGCAGTGTGTCTCCTGTCTCCTCTCCTACTCCCTCCTGTCCAGTCACCTCTTCAGCACCAGGAGCCATCGCAGCTCCCTCCTCCTCCTGCTCTCCTCTAGCCCCTGAGGCCCACAAAGTTCCGGGTGTTACGTCCCTGCTCACTCCTCCTCCTCTCTCCCCATCTGCTGCTCCTCAAACTGAGATACCTCAAGAACCCCCAGCTGAAACTCGCCTCCACAACTCTATTTCTGCACAGGTACAGGAATAAAATAACCCAGATATTTACTGCAGGTATAGAAACACATTTTCAGTATAGGGGCATGTGTAACTTGCATAATATCCAAAAAAACAAAACCCACAAATGTCAAACCAGATCATTTACTAGTGACACGGTCTTGTTTCAGCCTGCTTAGACTACACGCTTTTCCTATACTTTGTAAAACCTTTGGAACTTCTCTCCCCAAATGTGCATGATTGACATTTGGATTAAACAGATGAGAAAAGCACGTGAGCCGTTCATGTAGAAACAAACATGGCTGCTTACAGAAGTCTGAGAAATGGCAGGAGTTCCACAGAATTGACGAGCGAAGCACTAAACTGTAAATCTAAGGTGGGAGAAGTTATAGATTTGGTTATGAACATTACAACGATAGTCAAAAGAAATGTCTCCTGTATTTGTGAGCCCTGCTGTGGGTGGATCGGCTCACTAGGCTGGTAGAATCTGACAGAGATGTATTCAAATGTGTTTTGTTTTTTTTGTTTCAGGAGGAGGACTGTTTAAACCAGACTACAGAGAACTCAGGACCACGTACGTCTCCACCAGACAAACTATGAAGAACCATCACAGACTTACTGACAGTGGGAAGAGCAGCCAAGACTAGCAGCACTGTTAATCTAAGGAAACGGTGCAAAACATCTCTGTAGAGGTTCTATTTAAAGAGGGGTATGTTACAGCGTCTTCAAAAAACATGCCTAAAGACGTTTTAGATGTCATCCAGTTTCAGTAATTTCGCGATCCCATGCTCCCACTCGATTTTACATAAATATACAAAAACGGGATTAACGGTACACAACAAATTCACAAACCTGATGTGACATGCATTAGTTTCTTTAGTGGGAACAAACAGAGGGGGAGAAACAAAAGTGCTTATTAAAACTTATAAAAACACGTTAATATGCGGTTATAGCATTTTCAAAACAATAAAAGGAAACATGACGATCTGAATATGTTATGTGTTAGCGGTTAATACCCCATAGAAGTCAAATACCCCTTTATACCATGATTAGTGTGAATTCAAATGCTGACTGCCGTGCATTAGTTTTGTATAACTGCACAGGGAGTTAATCACTGTTCTATTGGGTAAAAAAATGAAGATACACCAATGAGCACAGGCCACTGAAAACAGCACGGCTCCATCTTGAGTTCATCTTCTTATTATACTTCCATGGCTTCAACTTAAACAGAATCAACTAATGCCTTGAACATCCACAAACAGCCAAAAGGTCTTCACATTTAAAAGTGAACTCTTTTCAGTCTGTGGGACCCACGGTATAAGCGGATTAAACAACGAGGAGCAGTGTGTTACTCTGTTTAAACACACTGACGCGGGTCTACAACACCATGACGCCCAGCGCTAGCACTGTGTAACGCACTGCTCCAAGCTGCTCCAAGCTGCTTACTTACACTCGTGTGTCATTTCAGATATTCTCTGCACTGTGATACAATATTCTCAGTCTAAAACTTTCACCACTGTAAATACTGTTATTATTGTGCCACTGGTATTTCTACTATTACATCATTATTATTATAAGTAGTAGTAGTAGGGTTAGTATTATTTATTTACAATGAAATGATGCAATAATGTTGTATGTGAAATGTGCATGTCTTTCTCTCGTTTAGAAAATGGACAGGAAAAGTTGTATATACTGTTATATAGAAGATGTAAATGAGATATTTAAATATAGATGTGGTTAAAAGCTTATAGGGAAACAGAAGATTTATGTTCTAAAGATGGAGCCAGACAGAACCTTTGTTTGTCACTGTCAGATAAACAGGCTTTTCTTACTAATCTTACGCTACATTCAGACTGTGGTGTCAAAACTGCGTCTAGTTGGATGATAAGGGGTTTAGGTAGTGACCATTCAGATCAGAGACAGTCCTTTTAGGTCTGAACCCACTGGATTTCAACATTGAAACTGGCAACCCAAATGAGAGAGTCATGTGAGGCTCATTCTGCTTTCTGATTGGATAACTGTCTTGAGAATCAAAAGCGCAAATGAAAATATCAACTTGGTCAGTTCAAAGCTTTTGTAATTAAGAATAGTTAATTCCAAAGGATGAGCTTTGTACTGATTGTGTGACAGAGCAGGATTTGATCTGAACATGTTTCATTTGGATCTGGGACACAGATGGGTCATGGCTCTAAAATGTTATATCATCCTTTAAACATCACAGCACAAATAACTTTCAGTGAAGCCACTAAACACAAACAAACTGAACATTCAACTTTTGTCTTTGGTCTCACAGCTGAGCACACGCAAATATTAATGTGACATCTGAAAGAGCCAATCAGATTAAAGCTGCCTGGAGAATCCCGCCTTCTGCCATTATCTGAAATCTGATTGGTTTCAAAGTATCAGCCACTGCCATTATTACTGTATAATGTTATATTGCTGTTTGTTTTTGTCTGTAAGTTATATGGTTCATATTAAATCTGTAACCATTATAATAAAATAGATGTGAAGAGATTAGAGCCAGAGGAGATCGTCCTGGACAAGTTTTGCACAATTATAAACTGAACTGTATTTATTAAAACAGTGACTCAAGTTTCTGATGCCTTTTGTTTGTTTGAATGATGTTGTGTAATAAATGAGAAGTGTGTCTGAGTTCACTTTTCTCATGAACAGAAAACTACTATCCAAAAAACAGAACAAAGATATTCAGATTTATACAGTGCTTTACAGACTTCCTCTAGTGTCAGATAATACACTCAGGATACAGTCGTTAAAAGAGCTGGAAAAACAAACTAAAGAATCATTTAACTCAAAAGCTGCACTGTGTGAGATTTTGAAGAGCTTATTGTTTGACCCAGCTTGTCTAGAGTCAGGGAAGTAACAAAAAACAGATGGAAAAATGGTGAAATAAAGAAGTAATTTAATGCACAGGGTTGTAAAGGGTCAGGTGGCCTATTAAAAGGAAGGAAAGGAACAAATAACACAAAAACAAACCAGTCACAGCCTACAAACAGAATCAAGGGACAAAAGACAACAAAACTAAAGCAGTGCCTCACACACAAAGTTACACACAGACAAACAAGTGACTAAAACCTAAATGAGGCACAGACAGAAGAGGCAGCAGCTCTGAGCAGTTGAGCTGAACCTCCTTAAATAGAGGAGGAGCTACAGGTGAGACACAGGATTGGCCAGGCGGGAAAACAGTTCTCCAATCAGCAGCGAGGAGTCACAGTGAGGATTGAGGATTCAGTCACACTAAATATAACAGATACTGCTTAGTCTTTACTAGTCTGATCCAGAGAAAAAGACAAATTACCATGGATCAGACCTGGACGACTGAAGGATTACACAGACACTCTCTTGTCCATAAAACTGTTGGAACCTGTTTGTGCTGCATCCATTCAGAGAGCAACAGCGTGGCGCCCTCTGCTGGAGCTCGATGGTACTGCGCCTCAGTCACAGGTGTGCTTCTGCCTCAGGTGAGAGCAAAAGAGAAAGTAAAGGACCTGCTCAGACACGACGCTGACGCAGTGAGTTATTCTTGTGATTCTTTTATAAAATAATGGAATAATGATTTGTCCTGTATCGTTGGTTCAGCTCCACAGAAATAGCTCTGATTTCTAAACAGGAGCCTTCTGTCTTTAACCCACAATACACTGAATTCATCCAAAACGCAGGACATTTACAAGCAAGGAGCACATTTGACTGTTTAAACATTCAGAAAATAAAAATGTGGACATATTTTTTAAGACAATAACTTGTGTAAATTTGAGGAGCTTTGGTCCTTGTTTACAGGTGATTGCTTAGAATGAACTATAAACGTCACATGTCCACGTCCAAGCAGGAAATAAAAGTATCACCTTCAAAATGGTCAAACTACAGACAGTTTGGCAAGATTCTTTACCAAATCTCAAATATCAGTTTTTAATCCATCCTTTTGTGACCTGGTGTCGACTTGGTTGGTTTGATTTGAGACTAGTTCAATATTTAGTCCTAGTTTAGTCCCAGTTTAGTTGTTTGGATGTATATGGTCCTGGTTTAATCATGGTATAATCCTGAAGTGCAGGAGGTAGAATATTTTAAAAAGTAGTTAAGTCTAATGTGCAGCAGAGAGACACAGAGCGATCAGACCTCTGGGTGCAGGGCGTAGGCACATTTCACAGTAACTCCACATCTGGAGAACAGAGCTTCTAAACAGACACATCTCTGTATGTTCTGTTCAAACTGACTCTTCTTCTGATTCCAGCTCCTACAACATGGAGCCACCTGGACCTGGCCCCGGGTCTAAACCCAGACCTAAACCTGCTCCCAGCTCTCTGTCTCTGAAAAGTGACCGCTCCATAGGCTATGTTCCAAACTTTAGAGAAGCTCCTCCTGAAGACCAGAGGTAAGACCTTCTTAATCTAGAGCTCTGGACATGTTCTGAGGACAGCGCCACCTGCTGTTCATCCTTCATCAGTGCAAACAGTGATCCTGTGTTTTAATGGAGCTACTGTCAGTGTGAGACAGACGAGTTCAGGTGGGACAGGATCACAGGGTCTTCTACAGATTGTACAGAGGTCTCAGAATCAGCTGTTCTGAACCAGGACTGTCCTGAATACATCACCAACGTGAAACTACTGCACTACAGTATATTAGGGATTTTATTTTGATCAAATATTCAACTGCATTTCAGAATCAGAACAGAATCAGAATTAGTTGTATTCATCCCCAAGAGGAAATTGTTTTTGTTACAGAATTTTTTGAATGGTAAATATCAGTACGTTAAAGAAAATAAGTACAATAAGTCTTCATCAACTAAACTAACAGTGAAAATAAAATAAACTTACATTTTAACAAATTATAAAAAAAATATAGTACCATCATGACATATTTACATCTTTACAAACCGTTTTACAACAGTGGGGTGTGAACAGAATATTGCAGGATTGTACAGATTGTACAGGAGCAGCAGTAACAGGTTTGGGGTTTGGGTTCATGGGGTTAGGGTTGTCTCTTAGTGGAGCAGCATGGCAGTCTATGGCTGACCAGCTCTTGTAGCTGCCCAGCACATTGTGGAGTGGGTGGGAGGGACAGTCCAGAATAGTCCTGATTTTGGCCAACATCCTTCTGTCTGACACACGGCCGACCTTGTTGATGATTGTATTGAGTCTAGTATTCTGCTGCCCCAGCAGACCACAGAGTACATGATGGCACTGAAGTACCAGTCTCCTGTTCCGTCAGGCTTGTGTCAACACTTTTCAGGCTCTCATGACAACGTTTCTGTGTAGATTCTGCACACCTGACAGGTGTGACGGAGGAAAGGCACCTGACTGAAAGGTTTTAAGAAAACTCCCGCCCACTGTCTTACTGGTTCACTTTTATTAATATAACGTTTCAGTCCCTCTGACCTTCCTTGGGTTTAAGGACAGCCCCTTCTTCTTCCCTTATATAAGTTAAGAGACTGTCCTTTAAGAGTAATCAACCAATCACAACAGTGAAAAAATATACAGTCACTATTAG
Source organism: Periophthalmus modestus (assembly GCA_019594935.1). Classification (NCBI taxonomy): domain Eukaryota; kingdom Metazoa; phylum Chordata; class Actinopteri; order Gobiiformes; family Gobiidae; genus Periophthalmus; species Periophthalmus modestus. The sequence goes on from JAIEZT010000026.1 coordinate 23,310,296, forward strand.
ACCCCAGTGTAGCCACAGTATTTTACATAATTCACTTTACATCAGCCTTTTGTGAATTAAAACACCTGGACAATGACTAGAAAAATATAAAGATTATTAACACAATAAAAAGGTAACAGTTGGATTCCATAATTCTGACATTTTTAGCTAAACAAGTGGCGCCTTCAAGAATTTACATTAACCTCCCTCAGAGCTCAGAGGGCAAACAAACGTGAGTTCTTCATTACACCTTTTTGACATCATTACTTTACATTAAACAATAATTCATCATTTAAGCCTTTTGGGCTGAGAGTTTGTAAAGTAAAAATCCAACAGACTTCGCGTCTTTTTCACACGCTTGTGGCCACCCCCTGAGTGGAGCAGGTACCTGTTCGAGTCCACAGAAGCGGAGTGAAGACATGACATGTTTAATCTGATTAAAATGAACAGCATTAGGAGAGTCAGGGTCTTGGCGTCTTATTGCACTTTAGTGCTCACTTATGCAGATTTTGAGTATTCGCGTCGTCTGTCCAACATACACGACACAAGACCACATGGGCGGGGTCAACAGTTAATCTACTTGGGTTGACACACATGTAATGATTCTCCTAATAGGGAATTTCTTTCTGGTAGAAGAGTGACAGAATTTGGAAGTCTTGGTGGTGTTATGGCAACTGTCACATCTATAAATGTCATTAGGAATTATAGTTGTGGCAGTTCGGCTCAGTGCCATAACACCACGGTGTTGTAATGAAGGGCACACATTTGTTTACTCACAGACTCCACAGGCTCCTGGCCTCAGATTACCCAGAATGCTCCGAGAGTGAGGAGGAGGAGCCGAGCAGCAGAGAGGCGGTTCAGAACATCACCCTGGACTTCCTGAGGAGGATGGACCAGGAGCAGCTGGCCCAGCGCCTGCAGGACAGTAAGAACTCTGTTACTGTCCATCTGAGGAACAGACCACACCAGACTTGACTTCACAGTAACAAAAGTCTACAGGTGTTTTAGGCTCACAGAAAGTACTATGACCCGGGACATTAGGTGTGTGATTTATTCATCTGAGGAACAGCTGTCACTTCAGGATCAAACTTGTATCTTGGATTTTTATCAAACAAGAAACAATTACTTTTCAAAAAATAAAACAAAATGTGTTTTTTAAATTACAAATTGTATCAAATATGTAAATAATGTAGTAATAATCTACCATAACATAGGATTAAGAGCGTGTATATCTCACTAACTGCCATTCACTGCTAACACTATCTTAGCCTAGCTCCTTACCTCAGCCGTGTTCACTTTCTGTTACAAATTTGTCAGTGATAATAACTGCAATCCCTTTTTAACGCATGATGTGTCATTGTAAAAACTGAGAGAGTAAATTATAAACATGTCCATTGTTTTCAATCAGCTGATGCCCCTTGGACCCGGAAGTGACATCACAGTTAACAATCTTATCATTACTTAAAATGTATTATAAAAAATAGGTAATCTTGTGTAGAAGTTTTCTCACAAACCAGAAGAAGCTTGAATTGACGGTTGTTTTTGTTTTATCCAGGAAACACTGTTGGAGTTTGTGGAGATAAACTGAAGATGCATCTGCAGCAGAGGTTCAGCCGTGTGTTTGAGGGCGTGGCTAAAGCAAGAGACTCCGCCCCCCTGACCCAGATTTACACAGAGCTCTACATCACAGAGGGCGGAGCCTCAGAGGTCAACCAGGAACATGAGGTCAGACACATGGAGACTGCCTCGAGGGACCAGCCGCTCCAGAGACCACCATCACATGTGAAGACCTCTTTAAAGCCCGCCCACATTCACCAGAGCCAATTAGAGTGGTGCTGACGAAGGGCGTGGCTGGCGTAGGGAAAACAGTGCTAACTCAGAAGTTCAGTCTGGACTGGGCTGAAGGCAGAGCCAACCAGGACCTCCAGCTGCTGTTCCCGTTCACTTTCAGAGAGCTCAATGTGCTCAGAGACACACAGTTCAGCCTGGTGGGACTGCTGCACCACTTCTTCAGTCCATCCAAAGGTCTCTACAACTTCCAACAGCTCCAGGTGCTCTTCATCTTTGATGGTCTGGATGAGTGCAGACTTCCTCTGGACTTCAGCCGAACCCAGGTCCTGACCGACCTTCCAGAGTCTGCCTCAGTGCATGTGCTGCTGGTAAACCTCATCAGGGGGAGCCTGCTTCCCTCTGCTCGCCTCTGGATAACCACACGCCCCGCTGCAGCCAGTCAGATCCCTGCTGAGTTCGTGTCCATGGTGACAGAGGTGCGAGGGTTTGCTGACCCGCAGAAGGAGCAGTACTTCAGGAAGAGGTTCAGAGACCAGGCCACAGTTGTCATCTCCCACATCAAGAGCATCCGCAGCCTCTACATCATGAGTCACATCCCAGTCTTCTGCTGGATCCTCTCCACAGTTATACAGAAGCTTCTGAAACAAACAGAGAAACCAGAGCTGCCCCGGACTCTCACACAGATGTACATCCACTTCCTGGTGGTTCAGGCCAAAGTCCAGAACATCAAGTATCACCAGGGATCAGGGGCGGACCTTCACTGGACTCCAGAGACCAGGGAGATGGTGCGGTCTCTGGGAAAACTGGCCTTTGAGCAGCTGCAGAAAGGAAACCTGATCTTCTACGAGTGTGACCTGAGCGAGTGTGGGCTGGACGCTGCAGCGGCCTCAGTGTACTCCGGAGTGTTCACACAGGTCTTTAGAGAGGAGCCAGGCCTGTACCAGGACAAGGTCTACTGCTTCATCCATCTGAGTGTGCAGGAGTTTCTGGCTGCTCTTCACGTCCATCAGAACTTCACAGAGTCTAGAGTCAACTTGCTCCAACAAACTTCTCCTAAATTGTTCAAAAACAAGACTGAACTGAGTTTTCTACACCGCTCTGCTGTGGACCAGGCCTTACAGAGTCCAAATGGACACCTGGACCTGTTCCTGCGCTTCCTCCTGGGGCTGTCTCTGCCGACCAATCAGAGCCTACTGCAGGGTCTGCTGACTCAGACAGGAAGTGACTGGAGCAATCAGCCGACAGTAGAGTACATCAAACAGAAGCTGAATGAAAAGGGTCTCTCTGCAGAGAGAAGCCTGAACCTGCTCCACTGTTTGAACGAGCTAAACGACCACAGTCTGCTGAAGGAGATACAGAGATACATGAGAGAAGGACGGATCTCCAGGTTAAGTTCTCCTGCTCTGTGGTCGGCTCTTTCCTTCCTCTTACTGTCCTCAGACTCAGACCTGGAGGAGTTTGACCTGAGGAAATATCAGGCCTCAGAGACAGCTCTCCTGAATCTACTGCCAGTGGTCAAAGCCTCCACCAAAGCCCTGTGAGTCCAGACTGTATTTAAACTTTTTTGTCTTGGTTCTAGTCTCTAATATGCCTCTCTCATTAGATTGTATAAATCTTGAATTTGATTTTGGTAGGAACAGACTTTAAAATAAACAAAACAAGCAAGTGTCAAAAAATAGGCACAACAGAACAGACATCAGCTTGGTCATCAGTAAAAAACAGTTTTTTGTAAAAGTTAAAAATACCACACAGGAGGTGGTGGGATGGAATTTCAAAATGAAAAGACAAAAATATGAATGCAAATAAAATTCAAGGATGTAACGTACAAGAGTCCTTTTAACAGGTTAGAGGAGAGATGTGGTCCAATATAATCCATAAGTGGACACCACACAGACATGAATAGTATTTCAAAGAATCAGCTAAAAAACGATTTTGCTCCAACCACTGACAGACGGACGTTGCTCTTCTATCAGCTTGAATCACTTAGCCCATTCTCCTCTGACCTCAAGCATCAACAAGGCATTTTCGCCCATAGGACTGCTGCATACTGGATGTTTTTCCCTTTTCACACCATTCTTTGTAAACCCTAGAAATGGTTGTGCGTGAAAATCCCAGTAACTGAGCAGATTGTGAAATACTCAGACCGGCCCGTCTGGCACCAACAACCATGCCACGCTCAAAATTGCTTAAATCACCTTTCTTTCCCATTCTGACATTCAGTTTGGAGTTCAGGAGATTGTCTTGACCAGGACCACACCCCTAAATGCATTGAAGCAACTTAATTGCATTAAGGGGAAATTGAACAGGTGTTCCTAATAATCCTTTAGGTGAGTGTATTTTCTCAATGTCTCTTACAATTTCAGTCCAATATGTTTGAAGATTATGACAGAACATAAACAGAATCAGTTAAGGTTTCCACATGAGTTTTCATATGAGTTGAGACAAAGAGGAGAGAGAATGGTCAAAGAAGTGCCTCCCGTGAGGGGACATATGAAGTCTGTGCACAATATTAAGCTGTATTGTCCAAATAAAACCGAAATAGTTTTGCGTAAGATCATGTCCCATCCCGTGGTTGTTCATCTGTGGTCACACACAATTGAAGTGGTTTTATATGACATCCATCTGTGTAAACTCTCAGTGGTCCAGGTCTGATCCATAGCAAAGGACGAAGTTCAAATCTGTCAACTGGACAAATTGTTGAAGGAGTGAAGATGTTTCGCTACTGATCCAAGCCTCTTCTTAAGTTCTGATCAGATTGCTGGTGAACACTGCCTTATATCTATCTGCAGGGAGGGGCTAACTACACTGAAACTGTAAACAACTATTGTCTCCAGTTTCAGCTGAAACTACCCTATTCAGCCCTTAACGACCCTGCTATTGTTCCCATTGTTCTGGGTCTGAGGATGGAGTTGTAGATGGGGGAGAGATTATGTCTCAGGCTCCATTCCTGTTTAAAGAAGGATTGTCTTTCCTAACAAAAATAGCTTCTTTAACTCCCCTCTCAAACATTTCTTTTCTCTGGCTAAGATCTGAACTTCACTATCTTCAAAGGAGTGGTTAGTGGCTTTCAGATGTAGATGCACGGCGGACTGGGGTCCAGAGGAACTCTCACACCGGTGTTGGTACATCCTCTTGTGGAGTAGCTGTTTTGTTTCTCCAATGTAACGCTCACTGCATTTTCACTACACTGAATAGAATAGACTACATTACTTTGTTTGTGGCGCGGGATTTTGTCCTTTGGGTGAACCAGTTTTTGTCTTAACGTGTTTTTAGGTTTGAAAAAGACAGGAATCTCATACTGTCTAAAAATCCTCTGAAGTTTTTCAGACACACCTGCTGTGTAAGGAATGGTAACACCTTTCCTTCTAGGTTCAGATTCTCTGTTGTCCTGTTTTTAGCTCTCTTAGATCTATTGAAGGTTCATTTTGGATATCCACAAGCAGAGAGGGTTTTCTCCACATGTCGCTCCTCTTTCACTTTTCCCTCTGTGCTTGTAGGAACCACTTGAGCTCTGTGTTGTAGAGTACGGAAAACTCCGAGTTTGTGCTGCAGTGGATGGTGTGAATCAAACAGCAGGTATTGGTCAGTGTGTGTGGGCTTCCTGAAGACTTCTACCTGGAGACGTCGGTCCTCTCCTATTGTTACTGCACAGTCTAAGAAGGCCAGTTTGTTCTCTTTGGCCTCTTCCAGTGTGAACTTGATGTTTGGATCCACAGCATCAATATGTGCAGTAAAGGGCTCCAGATCTTGAATTTTGATTTTGGTCCAGTTATTATCCACATATCGGTGTGGACGGAGTACCTGGAAATGAGGCTAATGCCTCCTGTTCAAATTGTTCCATGTGTAAATTAGCCATAACAGGAGAGACCGGTGAGCCCATGACATTCCAATGGATTTGCCTGTAGAAGTTTCCTCTAAACTGGAAATATGTGGATGATAACTGGACCAAAATTAATGAAGATCTGGAGCCCTTTACTGCACATATTAATGCGGTGGATCCAAACATCAGTTTCAGTGTAGTTAGCCCCTCCCTGCAGATAGATATAAGGCAGTGTCCACCAGTAATCTGACCAGAACTGAAGAAGCAGCTTGGATGAGCAGCGAAACGTCTTCACTCCTACAACGATTTGTCCAGTTGACAGATTTGAACTTCATCTTTTGCTATTTACAACATTAGGTTGAAAGTTGGCATCATATAAATGATCAAAGGATGAGGTGATAAAAATACCTAAATAAACAAACCCATTGGGAGACTGAATGTAACGGTGGGGAGACCTACAGTTATTGGTGCTCTTGAAAGAGTCCCAAGAAGCATAACCTTGTACCCAGAACAACAACTAAATATAAGAGCTGGTACTGATGTTTCAGGGTCAGGAGGTCATCTGCACACAGGTTATCTTATGATACAACTCTCCAGTATCTAAACTAAGTATTGTCAGTGACAGCCTGAAGCTTTAGCAAGTGGCTCAATAACCAGAACAAAAAGAAGCGGTGACAAAGGGCAGCCTCGTTTTACCTTTGGTAGAAACATATTCAGAGCAGGGTCTGGTCCAGTTCTGTGGTCCAGTATATATTATCTCGAACAAATGTATGAATTTCCTATCTAAATAAAATGTATTTTATGTTAAATAAAAATTTGGTCAAATGCTTTCTCCTCCTTGAGTGAAAGCAGAGAGCAGGAACAGCTTCAACAGCATCAAGCAGATGTCTGATATTATGAACAGTCTGCTGTTCTTTTATCAACACTGGTGATACGTTCTCTAAACGAGAGGCAATGTCCTGTCCACATTTAGAAGAAAAATGGGTCTGGAGAATTGTAAGATTCAAGACACATCCCCATCTTTAAAATCACAGAGATATTGGCCTCTTTTAGTGTTTGGGGGAATGCTTGAACATATTAAACAGAGGCTCTAAGAATATTTTTATAATACAGTTTATAGAATTCACCGCACGACCCGTCAGGCCCCGGAGATTTTCCATTTTGTAGTAATTTAATAGCTTTTATAACCTTAATTTTTAACTCTGCTTTTGTTGCTCTGCCTCTGGAGTTTGGTCAGATGAATATGAATTTATAAAGAAAAATCTTCATCATCTGATATGGCGATGATAATTTTAGATTCTGCTCGCTTCTTAACATGAGAGGCCAGACATAAGATGAAGATATTATTAGACAAAGGAATATTAACTGAGAAAAGGATGTGAAGGATTTCACATGATATAACTGAGGATAGGTCAGTTCTGAAATTATTAAAAAGTAAGACTGGATTAGCAGATGCTTGAAGTGCCTTAGCCTGCAGGGAGAGTGACATTGTAAAACATGGAAATCTATCAAAATGGGTTAAATATTAAATTAAAATGACCACCGATGAGGACAGAGTTAGAACGAAGCAAGGCTAAATCTGGAAATACTTTGGTGAGAAAATTGGTTGGGGAAAGATATGCAATCATTATAAAAATATTTTTGACCTTGCAAAGTTCCCTTTATTATAACTGTTACTGTATTTTTTATCCTTAATACAGTCAGACATTTTGAAAAGCTTTCGTTTATCAACATGGCAACTCCCCTACTTCATGTTGTAAAAGACAAACCTCAGTGCTGAGGAAATACACAAGCCTTTCTGAATGCTCCTGTCCCTTGATTTCTCCTCCTCTTTATTGTGCAAACAGTGTGTTGGTCAGTTTCCAGTCTGGGAGGAGGGACTGGGTACAAATTATCTTGGTGGGCCCACACAACATGTTGTCTAATGAAAAAATGTCCATTAGAAAGTTTACCTAGGGCCCAGTGCAGGAGGGGCCCTTCACAAACAGTATCCTTTACCCCCCCCAGTCCAGTGTCCCTGGATCAGGGGACAGAGGCAGACTGCTCCACTCCTCCACTGCTCTCATACAGAGTAACCCTGAGTTGATGGGTGTTTGCTGCTGAAAACACGTCTGTCATGTATAATGCACTAGTCTCTAATGTCCCTCTCTCTCCTTAGTCTTTGTGGCTGTGGCCTGTCCCCTCACAGCTGTGGTCCTCTGGCCTCAGTCCTCCGCTCCTCTAGTCTCACACACCTGGATCTCAGCCACAACGACCTCCAGGACTCAGGAGTGGAGCTGCTGTGTTCTGGTCTGAAGAGCGCACCCTGTGGACTGCAGTTGCTCAGGTGAGACACTCCCATGATGCATTCTGCCCCCTTGTGTCCACATGAGTGTAATACTGTGTGTCTTTAGGCTGTCTGGATGTCTGGTCTCAGAGAGGGGCGGGGCTGCTCTGGCCTCAGCTCTGAACTCCGCCCCCTCCCATCTGAGAGAGTTAGACCTGAGCTACAACCATCCAGGACCCTCAGCTGAGCTCCTGACCGCTCTACGGGACGACCCCCACTGCCCCCCTGCAGTCTCTCAGGTGTGGGTCCTGGTTCAGTGGGTCTCTGGTGCTTGGTCCAGGTCTTGGTCTCTGGTCTGGTCTAAACTGGACTTGTGTTTCAGGTTGGATCCTGCTGGAGAACAGTGGATGGTCCCAGGTCTGAGGAAGTGTGAGTCTCTGTATTTTATTCAGTTCATGACGACATTAACATTATGTAACTTTATCAGGCTTCAAGTCTTTGTAGTTATAGAGGAAACATCTGTGTGATTTGAATAACATGTATGTATAGAGCTCCTGGACCAGCTCCACTAAATTTGCCATGGACACTATATTGGCAGGGGAGACTTTGCGGCAAGTTCACTTTGGAGTTGCCATTAAATGAAATTGTAGATTTAAAACTAATCATAATGTATAATGCATTAGTCTATATAGTCCAGACGCTGAGTGTCGCTTTATAATTTGTTGCATTGTTCGTTCACTCCACACTCGGTGGTACAATACTATTGTAGCTCCAGTTGCTCTGGGGTAGACTGAGGCTGCCAATCTGCACCATCGACCCTCCGGCCACCACTGCTCATACACCACATTCATATAAGGCAACATGGGTCAAGTCTTTTGCTTAAGGACACAACACCATGGTCAAGTGTTTTTGCCACTTGCGCCCCCCTGTGGCACCTGATATTCCCAGGGGTTTCCCATCCAAGTACTAACCAGGCTCAGTCCTGCTGACTGAGATCTGACAAGATCAGGCTCTGACGAGGAGGTTTGGCAACTAATTAAATTAAACATGAGCTTAATGTATCAGCCCCATGGCCTGAAAATAAAATCACACATTAGACAGGAGGACACTTTACCATTTTTACCACACATATATATATATATATATATATATATATATATATATATATATACATATATATATATATATATATATATATATATATATATATATATATATATATATACATACATATATACATATATACATATACATATATACATATACATATATATATACACACACATACATACATATATATATATATATATACACATACATACATACATACAACTGAACATTCAATACATACATACACATATATATATATATATATATATATATATATATATGTGTGTGTGTGTGTGGAGATGGTTTACAGATGGTTACAGACCACAAATCATAAATCATTCATATCAATGTAATAAACATCTGGAAATCATTGATTTAATTGTGTTTTTCTACAGTTGACATGTCTCAGTTATTCAAACTGTGTTTAACGTGGTCCACAAAGTAATTCAAAGAGCTTTACAGAATGAGAAAGACAATAAAAGCACAACACAAGCAAATAAAAACAGCCTCTGAGGTTCAAGAGTCCTGGACCAGACCAGGTCAGGGTCAAAACGGACACCCAGGTCTGTGACACAGGATGAGAGGGAACCACTGTGGCCTACAAAAGAAAAAACTGCCCATTTAATTGGAAAAATCCCACTTCTCTCATTAATCAGGAGTTTTGTAAATCCAAGGCCCTGGCCACTGTCTCTAAAACCCCTACAAACTTTGTTAATTCTCCTTTACACCAGTGTGGAGTTAGGTGGTGTTTGCTGGAATTGTGTGGAATGTAGTTGCTCTGTATCCTTTCAGATGCATCATTACAGCTTAAAATGTAAAGAAAATACAACTTTTCAGATTCACAAGTGATGTGATGTGTTTGTGTCCTCAGATTCCTGTGAGTTTTCTCTGGATCCAAACACAGCTCACAGAAAACTCAAACTGTCTGAGGACAAACGGACAGTGACCTGTGTGAGAGAAGAGCAGCAGTATCCAGATCATGAGGACAGATTTACAAACTACCGTCAGGTTCTGAGCTCCACTGGCCTGAGGGGGCGCTGTTACTGGGAGGTGCAGTGGAGTGGAGAGGTGGTTGGCATATCTGTGAGTTACAGAGGAATCAGACGGAGAGGAGAGGGAGAGGAATGTAAGTTTGGAGACAATGATCAGTCCTGGAGTCTGAGGATCTGTAATGGAGGTTACTCTCTCTATCACAACAATAGAGAAACAGCACTCCCCTTCTCCTCCTCCTCTCGTCAGTCAGGTGGAGTATCTGTGTTCTTAGACTCTGAGGCTGGATCTCTGTCCTTCTATGAGGTCCGCTCTGATGGAGAACTGTTCCACCTCCACACCTTCAGCTCCTCCTTCACTGAGCCTCTGTTTCCTGGGTTAGGAGTGTGGAGGGAAGGTGACTCTGTGTCAGTGGTGGATCTGAGGAGAGACTTCTCTGACTCTTTAATGATATAAAAAGTTCCACTTTTCTTCATTCTTCTGCACATAGAGAAAATTGACTGGGGCAAGTCGTGTTTCAAATAATTCTGATGTAAAAACATTTTCTCCTCTTTTAGCCTCACACCTGTGATTCTTCAAAACTGAGAGGAATTAAAGTAGGTTGTCAATAACAGGAGACAAGAAAAGTATGTTTCACAAATACTCTCACAAAGTACTTTTACTTGACGTATGCCACTGCCCTCTGGTGGTGACGTACGTTCATCAGTTAAACCAAACACTATAAGATCAGCTTCAATCTTCAGAGCAGGAATAACATGATATAATACAAGACTGAAATACAAATAACAAAGCCACACTATCATCATTTTTATGATATTGCTCAATTTAACTTTTTTTTTTTTTAAGACACATCTATTTCAGAAATACTTTTTGCACACAGTTAATTTTCATTTAAGACTGAATAAGCTGCAAACAAGCCTCTTTGTTCAAGCCACATCTGCAGTGACAAACACAGCCACACATGCCTCCACCAGGGGGCAGTGTATCACACCAAAATACAAAACTTCCATCTGCACCAGTGACGTGCGGTCAGGTGAGGCAGTACCTCACTTGTCATCACAGAGAAAAATAAATGAAATTGTTATATTTAAGGGGCTGTGAAAAGGCGCCGGGTGAGGCACGCAGTTACTCCTGCTTCACTTTGTTCATGAGTGATACTGTGTGTGGCTCAGAGAGTGAACAGTGTGAACTGCTCTTACTGTCGACTCGGTGTAACTGCAGTGTATCATTGATCTGTGTAAATCAGGGACTGCAGATGGAAACTGGCTGTTTGGCTCTAATCTGGTGTGGAACATCTCTGTTTTTATAATAAAAGCCGGAGTTAAATCTGTCAACTGGACAAAAGTTTTAGGAGTGAAGAGTTTGGCTGCTCATTCAAGCTGCTTCTTCAGTTCTGGTCAGATTGCTGGTGACCATTGCCTTATATCTATCTGAAGGGAGGAGCTAACTACACTTAAACTGGATACAGCTTTTGTTTACAGTTTCTGTATGTAGAATATTGAGCTATATTAAGTGTGGACTGTGCCTGAGCCCTACTTAGCATAATCTTGGCTTGGATGAGCAGCAAAACGTCTTCACTCCTTCAACTTTTTGTCCAGCTGACAGATTTAACTTTGGCTTTTACTATTTTTATCATTATTATTATTATAAGTAGTAGTAGTAGTGTTAGTATTATTTATTTACAATGAAATGATGCAATAATGTTGTATGTGAAATGTGCATGTCTTTCTCTCGTTTAGAAAATGGACAGAAAAAGTTGTATATACTGTTATATAGAAGATGTAAATGAGATGAGATACATTCAGACTGTGGTGTCAAAACTGCATCTAGTTGGACGATGAGGGGTTTAGGTAGTGATCAGATCAGAGACCGTCCTTTTAGGTCTAAACCAGGGGTGTCCAAACTCTGGCCCGGGGGCCAAATGCGGCCCTCAGACCAGTTTTTATTGGCCCTCAGGCCTCCTGCTGAACCGGCCCAATTAATCATAAGCAGTACTTTTAACAGCAAATTAAACAATTTCTACCACTATATCCTCAAACATGACATTGCAGTGTGATACAGAACTAAAATGAATGTGTCTCAAGCCGCATTAAAACACAGCGGCTCTGTCAACGCTGTGTTTAAAGCACCGCACTGCATTGATCACAGTTCTGTGGCCCTCCGCTTCGAATATGTTTTGAGATGTGGCCCTCTATAAAAAAAGTTTGGGCACCTCTGGTCTAAACCAACTGGATTTCAGCTGAAACTGGCAACCCAAATGAGAGAGTCATGTGAGGCTCATTCTGCTTTCTGATTGGATAACTGTGTTGAGAATCAAAACCTCAAATGAAAATATCAACTTGGTTAGTTCAAAGCTTTTGTAATTAAGAATAGTTAATTCCAAAGGATGAGCTTTGTACTGATTGTGTGACAGCAGGATTTGATCTGAACATGTTTCACTTGGATCTGGGACACAGATGGGTCATGGCTCTAAAACAGGGGTGTCAATCATGTGGCCCGGGGGCCGGATCCGGCCTGCCTACAGACTTGATTGGGCCCTGAGATGATTTTGTAATAAAAATACACTCAGCAAAAATTGAATTTAAATTTTGTTTTATAAATCGTAATTTTTAAGGCCCATAAAAATGTAGATACATATAACATTTACTTGCGGCCATTTTTATTGTTGCTAACTGTAGAATTAAAAAAATAAATTAATAAAAATTAGAATTTCTTCCCGACGCCACGCAACGCGTGCGTAATGCTTAGCTGCACTGCTCTGCTGCACCGCTGCTGCAGCCGCCGCTCATAGGTGTCATTTATACCGGGGAGGCTGGGGACATGTCCCTGGCACTATTTATGATGAACTATTACCAGAACTTTTCAATCCACATTCAAGTTTATGGTTATTGTCCCTGGCACTTTTAAAAACAAACTGATGTCCGTGCCGCCGCTCCCCGGTGATGAGAGCACTACAGACGTCAGTCAGCTGGTCATGTTCATTCGTGGTGTTGATAAGACTTTGACTATTACGGAGGAGTTTTTGGAGTTGGTACCGATGTTAGATACAACAACAGCTGAGGACACTTTCCGCGCTGTTGTTGGTGCGATGGACAGAGTAGGCGCGGACTGGTCTCGCGCTGTCAGCCTGGCGACTGACGGCGCGCCCTCAATGCTTGGGAAAAAGTCAGGTGCTGTGACAAAGTTCAGAGAGAAAGTGCAAGCCGCAAATGGAGGTGAGGATTTTTGGACATTTCATTGTATATTGCACCAAGAGGCATTGTGCTGCAAGTCGTTCAGAATGGATCACGTTATGGATGTTGTTGTTCGAACTGTTTATTTTATCAGAGCCAGGGTTCCCTAAATTAACAGTGCTAGCTGCAAAAATTCTGTTCATGTTCGGGACTTACCTTTGTGAGCAAGTTTTCTCAATAATGAACCTTAATAAAACAAAGCTGGGCTCAAAGCGAACACACAAGCACTTAAACTACATTTTGAAACTGGCAGCTACTCAGGATATGATGCCTGATATTGATGCATTTGGGCAGGATAAAAGATGCCAAGTTTCTGGATCAAAAACAAAGCATGACTGAATGCGATAAAATAAAAAGGTAAAATGCTGATGATTTTAGGTCTGGGGCTTTTTTTGTTTTTGTGTGCAGACCGTTGAGTTCAAATAATTTCTGTATTAATCTGCACATACACTAATAAAATCTATTTTTTTATTTATTTATGTTTTTTCAAAATTACTGTATAGTAATTGTACTGTAATGTAGTTGTACTGCACAAAAATTAGACAGTTTCAGGTTGTTCTTAAGATTTTATAAAGGAACAGTTCTCTTCAATAAAATATTTTGCATGTTTCTCTGCACAAATGTTTCTACTTATTGCTATTTTTGATTATTTATGCTGTAAGTTTTCTGGTCCGGCCCCTTGAGATCAAATTAAGTCGTGTGTGGCCCCCAGACCAAAATGAATTTAACACCCCTGCTCGAAAATGTGATATCCTCCTTTAAACATCACAGCACAAATAACTTTCAGTGATGCCACTAAACACAAACAAACTGAACATTCAACTTTTGTCTTTGGTCTCACAGCTGAGCACACGCAAATATTAATGAGTGACATCTGAAAGAGCCAATCAGATTAAAGCTCCCGCCTTCTGCCATTATCTGAAATCTGATTGGTTCAAAGTATCAGCCACTGCCATTATTACTGTATAATGTTATATTGCTGTTTGTTTTTGTCTGTAAGTTATATGGTTCATATTAAATCTATAACCATTATAATAAAATAGATGTAAAGAGATTAGAGCCAGAGGAGATCGTCCTGGACAAGTTTTGCACAATTATAAACTGAACTGTATTTATTAAAACAGTGACTCAAGTTTCTGATGCCTTTTGTTTGTTTGAATGATGGATACAGATACTTAGTCTGGTGGTGTGTTTTACTGGTCTGATCCAGAGAAAAAGACAAATTACCATGGATCAGACCTGGACGACTGAAGGATTACACAGACACTCTCTTGTCCATATAAAACTGTTGGAGCCCGTTTGTGCTGCATCCATTCAGAGACCAACAGCGTAGGGCCCTCTGCTGGAGCTCGATGGTACTGCGCCTCAGTCACAGGTGTGCTTCTGCCTCAGGTGAGAGCTAAAGGGAAAGTAAAGGACCTGCTCAGACACGACGCTGACGCAGTGAGTTATTCTTGTGATTCTTTTATAAAATAATGGAATAATGATTTGTCCTGTATCGTTGGTTCAGCTCCACAGAAATAGCTCTGATTTCTAAACAGGAGCCTTCTGTCTTTAACCACAATACACTGAATTCATCCAAAACGCAGGACATTTACAAGCAAGGAGCACATTTGACAGTTTAAACATTCAGAAAATAAAGATGTGGACATTTATTGCCATTTGTAAGACAATAACTTGTGTAAATTTGAGGAGTTTTTTGCTCCTGTTTACAGGTGATTGATCAGAATGAACTATAAACGTCACATGTCCACGTCCAACCAGGAAATAAAAGTATCACCTTCAAAATGGTCAAACTACATACAAGATTTTTTTTTTTTTTTACAAAATCTCAAATATCAGTTTTTAATCCATCCTTTTGTGACCTGGTGTAGACTTGGGTGGTTTTATTGGAGACTAGTTTAATATTTAGTCCTAGTTTAGTTGTTTGGATGTATATGGTCCTGGTTTAATCATGGTATAATCCGGAAGTGCAGGAGGTAGAATATTTTAAAAAAAGTAGTTAAGTCTGATGTCCAGCAGAGAGACACAGAGCGATCAGACCTCTGGGTGCAGGGCCTAGACACATTTCACAGTAGCTCCACATCTGGAGAACAGAGCTTCTAAACAGACACATCTCTGTATGTTCTGTTCAAATTGACTCTTCTTCTGATTCCAGCTCCTACAACATGGAGCCACCTGGACCTGGCCCCGGGTCTAAACCCAGACCTAAACCTGCTCCCAGTTCTCTGTCTCTGAAAAGTGACCACTCCAAACTCTATCCTCCAGACTTTAGAGAAGCTCCTCCTGAAGACCAGAGGTAAGACCTTCTTAATCCAGAGCTCTGGACATGTTCTCAGGACAGCACCACCTGCTGTTCATCCTTCATCAGTGCAAACAGTGATCCTGTGTTTTAATGGAGCTACTGTCAGTGTGAGACAGACGAGTTCAGGTGGGACAGGATCACAGGGTCTTCTACAGATTGTACAGAGGTCTCAGAATCAGCTGTTCTGAACCAGGACTGTCCTGAATACATCACCAACGTGAAACTACTGCACTACAGTATATTATATGGATTTATTTTTGATCAAATATTCAACTGCATTTCAGAATCAGAACAGAATCAGAATTAATTCATCCCTGAGGGAAATAATTTTTGTTCCATAGTTTTTAAAGTGGTAAATATCAATAGGTTAAAGAAAATAAATACAGTAAGTATTTATCAACTAAACCAATGGTGAAAATAAAATAAACTTACAATTTAACATAAATTATATAAATATAGTACCATCATAACATATTTATATCTCTGTAAATAGTTGTACAACAGTGAGGTGTGAACAGAATATTGCAGGATTCAGTGGCGGGCCCTGCATTTCACACTTGGGCCTTCAGTGACGTCCCACTTACAGATTACAACATCACCTCAATATAGGCTAGTCAAGCAACACACTTCAAAATTTCAGGAGCATTTCAATCCAATAAGCATGCATTGCATTCACAATTAAGAGTAGGAAACTAAGTTTACAGATACCGTCAAAAAAAAAAAAAAAAAAAGTGATTTAAAGATGCCAAACAAAATGCCACCAAAATTACGTTATGTGAGCTTAAACAAGTCCAATGTCCATGTCCAATAAACTGAGGAATGTTGCTGTTTCATATAAGACACCAACCAGACAATAACAAAACAAACCATTCTTTGAAAATAAAGTAAACAGATTATGCATTGTTTGACAATAGGCACAACAAATAACTGAAAATGTGACGTAGCTGAGATTGAATGACCTTTAGTGCAGTTTTCACTGAGGTGAGTTCAAAGCTCCACGTTATCATTAACATTATATAAACTCACTTTTTCATTGTGGAGCTCCGTCTCCCTGCGTGCCACTGAGCTGCAGGTCCAAATGTTTTTAAACGCACCGTAGCTTTAAGTACCCAGCCGTACAACAACAGTACAATCTGCAGCGTTTCTCAGAAGCTGTGAGCCACGAGTACTGTTCATAGCTGCTCATATGGAAATGACGGACAAACCCTTTTCCTTACTGGGACAGGTTAGCTAGTGCAGGGGTTGGCCGAGCTCTTCTCATAATATCCAGCTTTTTGTGAAAGGCTCATCTTAAAAATGGTGTGGAAATTATATCAGCAACCAGGTCAATCTCTTCTCCTCCTTCAGCCATGATGGGGTTAAAAATACATCGATAGCTGTTGGATCTCCGGGTTAAGTTTGACATTCTGCAAACTGCTGCCTTTCGCACTGTAGCAGTACTTATCCAATCACAGAACATGTCCAGTTCAGCTTTAGCCTTCTAAACTCTGAAGGTCCCACAAAAATGAACTTTGCCTGACAACACAAGCAGCTGAAATATAATTGGATAAAAAACTCCACCACTATAAACAACATCGAAAGACACTTACAAAGTGGATTTGATATGACATAAAGAGAACAGAGAATATTTTTGTTTATATATTTATGAAAATATAATAAATTCACTTTTCTGAGCATGTTAGCCAGCCAGCAGAGAAGGCCTTGCTGGCCCTGATGGCCCGCCACTGGCAGGATTGTACAGTGAGACTTCAGACTTCAGAGTTGAGCAGTTTGATGGCGACAGGCAGAGTTGAGTCTAGTATCGTCCCCTCACACACATTCTGCTGCCCCAGCAGACCACAGAGTACATGATGGCACTGAAGTACCAGTCTCCTGTTCTGTCAGGCTCGTGTCAACACTTCTCAAGCTCTCATGACAACGTTTCTGTGTAGACTCTGCACACCTGAACGGGCGACAGGTGCGATGGAGGAGACGCACCTGACTGAAAAGTTTGAAGAAAACTCCAGCACACACTGTCTCACTCTTGGTTCACTTTTGTTAATACAACGTTTTTGGTCCCTCTGACCTTCCTCAGGTTTAAGGACAGCCCCTTCAACTCCCTTATATAAGTTAAGAGACTGTCCCCTTAAGAGTAATCAACCAATCACAACAGTGAAAAAATATACAGTCACTATTTAGACCCCAGTGTAGCCACAGTATTTTACATAATTCACTTTACATAAGTCTTTTATGAGTTAAAACACATGGACATTGACTAGAAAATTTTAAAGATTATTAACACAATAAAAAGGTAAATATTGTGTTCAAATTCTAACATTTTTTGTAAAAACGAGTGGCACCTCCAAGAGTTTACATGAACCTCCCTCAGAGGGCAAACTAATGTGCACTTTTCATTACACCTTTTTGACATCATGACATTACATCAAACAATAATTCATCATTTAAGCCTTTTGGGCTGAGAGTTTGTAAAGTAAAAATCCAACAGACTTCAGGTTTTTCTAATGCACAGTCGTGGTCACCCCCTGGGTGGAGCAGGTACCTGTTCGATCCAACAGAAGTGGAGTGAAGACACATCATGTTTAATTGAATTGATTAAAATAAACTGCATCAGGAGAGTCAGGGTCTTGGCGTCTTATTGCACTTTTATGCTTATTTATGCAGATTTTGAGTTTTCATGTCATCTTTGCAACACACGCAAGACCACATGGGCGGGGGCAACAGGTGAACTACATGGGTTGACACACATGTAATGATTCTCCTAATGGGGAATTTCTTTCTAGTAGAAGAGTGACAGAAATGTGAAGTCTTGGTGCTGTTATGGCACTGAGCACAACTGTCACATCTATAAGTATATATATGTCATTAGGAATTATAGATGTGGTAGTTCGGCTCAGTGCCATAACACCACAGTTTTGTAATGAAGGGCACACATTTGTTTACTCACAGACTCCACAGGCTCCTGGCCTCAGATTACCCAGAATGCTCTGAGAGTGAGGAGGAGGAGCCGAGCAGCAGAGAGGCGGTTCTGAACATCACCCTGGACTTCCTGAGGAGGATGGACCAGGAGCAGCTGGCCCAGCGCCTGCAGGACAGTAAGAACTCTGTTACTGTCCATCTGAGGAACAGACCACACCAGACTTGACTTCACAGTAACAAAAGTCTACAGGTGTTTTAGGCTCACAGAAAGTACTATGACCCGGGACATTAGGTGTGTGATTTATTCATCTGAGGAACAGCTGTCACTTCAGGATCAAACTTGTATCTTGAATTTTCATCAAATGAGACAAAAACCTGTCAAAACTAAAACAATTTGTGTTTTTTAACCACAAATTGTATCAAATGTAAATGTAAATGCAAATGTAAATAATGTAGCAATAATCACCATCATAGGATTAAGATTGTGTATATCTCACTGACTGTTAATGCTATCTTAGCCTAGCTCCTTACCTCAGCCGTGTTCACTTTCTGTTACAATTTGTCAGTGATAATAACTGCAATCCCTTTTTAACGCATGATGTGTCATTGTAAAAACTGAGAGTAAATTGTAAACATATCCATTGTTTTCAATCAGCTGATGCACCTTGGACCCAAAAGTGACATAAAGTTATCAATCCTGTAATTTCTTTACTTTAAATTTACTATTAAAAATATTGAATTTACTTTATGGCATTCTTGTGAAAAAGTTTTCTCACAAACCAGAAGGAGCTTGAGGTGACAGTTGTTTTTGTTTTATTCAGGAAACACTGTTGGAGTTTGTGGAGATAAACTGAAGATGCATCTGCAGCAGAGGTTCAGTCATGTGTTTGAGGGCGTGGCTAAAGCAGGAGACTCCGCCCCCCTGACCCAGATTTACACAGAGCTCTACATCACAGAGGGCGGAGCCTCAGAGGTCAACCAGAACATGAGGTCAGACACATGGAGACTGCTTCCAGGAGACCGGCTGCTCCAGAGACCACCATCACATGTGAAGACCTCTTTAAAAGCCGCCACATTCACCAGAGCCAATCAGAGCAGTGCTGACGAAGGGCGTGGCCGGCGTAGGGAAAACAGTGCTGACTCAGAAGTTCTGTCTGGACTGGGCTGAAGGCAGAGCCAACCAGGACCTCCAGCTGCTGTTCCCGTTCACTTTCAGAGAGCTCAATGTGCTCAGAGACACACAGTTCAGCCTGGTGGGACTGCTGCACCACTTCTTCAGTCCATTCAAAGGTCTGTGCAGCTTCCATCAGCTCCAGGTGCTCTTCATCTTTGACGGTCTGGATGAGTGCAGACTTCCTCTGGACTTCAACGGAACCCGAGTCCTGACCGACCCCACAGAGTCTGCCTCAGTGCATGTGCTGCTGGTAAACCTCATCAGGGGGAGCCTGCTTCCCTCTGCTCGCCTCTGGATAACCACACGTCCCGCTGCAACCAATCAGATCCCTGCTGAGTGCATCTCCATGGTGACAGAGGTGCGAGGGTTTGACGACCTGCAGAAGGAGCAGTACTTCAGGAAGAGGTTCACAGACCAGGCCACAGCTGCCATCTCCCACATCAAGAGCATCCGCAGCCTCTACATCATGTGCCACATCCCGGTCTTCTGCTGGATCCTCTCCACAGTTCTACAGAAGCTTCTGGAACAGACAGAGAAACCAGAGCTGCCCCGGACTCTCACACAGATGTACATCCACTTCCTGGTGGTTCAGGCCAAAGTCCAGAACATCAAATATCACCAGGGATCAGGGGCGGACCTTCACTGGACTCCAGAGACCAGGGAGATGGTGCGGTCTCTGGGAAAACTGGCCTTTGAGCAGCTGCAGAAAGGAAACCTGATCTTCTACGAGTGTGACCTGAGCGAGTGTGGGCTGGACGCTGCAGCGGCCTCAGTGTACTCCGGAGTGTTCACACAGGTCTTTAGAGAGGAGCCAGGCCTGTACCAGGACAAGGTCTACTGTTTCATCCATCTGAGTGTGCAGGAGTTTCTGGCTGCTCTTCATGTCCATCAGACTTTTTTCAGCTCTGGGAGGAACCTGCTGG
Source organism: Periophthalmus modestus (assembly GCA_019594935.1). NCBI lineage: Eukaryota > Metazoa > Chordata > Actinopteri > Gobiiformes > Gobiidae > Periophthalmus > Periophthalmus modestus. The sequence goes on from JAIEZT010000026.1 coordinate 23,330,803, forward strand.
AGACACTATACTCCTCTGAGAGTCCTAAATCTGAGGCAGCATTTTACCACTCTGCTGTGGACCAGGCCCTACAGAGTCCAAATGGACACCTGGACCTGTTCCTGCGCTTCCTCCTGGGGCTGTCTCTGCCGACCAATCAGAACCTGCTGCAGGGTCTGCTGACTCAGACAGGAAGTGACCGGATCAATCAGAAGACGGTAAAATACATCAAACAGAAGCTGAATGAAAAGGGTCTCTCTGCAGAGAGAAGCCTGAACCTGCTCCACTGTTTGAACGAGCTCAACAACCACAGTCTGCTGAAGGAGATACAGCAGTACATGAGACAAGGGCGGATCTCCAGGTTAAGTTCTCCTGCTCAGTGGTCGGCTCTGTCCTTCCTCTTACTGTCCTCAGACTCAGACCTGGAGGAGTTTGACCTGAGGAAATATCAGGCCTCAGAGACGGCTCTCCTGGGTCTACTGCCACTGGTCAAAGCCTCCACCAAAGCCCTGTGAGTCCAGACTGTATTTAAACTCTTGTGTCGTGGTTCTTTTTTTGTCTTTTAGTCTAGTCTCTAATATCCCTCTTTCTCCTCAGACTGTATAAATTTTGAATTTGATTTTGGTAGGAACAGACTTTAAAATAAAGAAAACAAGCAAATGTCAAAGAATGGACACAATAGAACAGACATCAGCTTGGTCATCGGTACTCATAGATTTTTTAAAAAGTAAAAAAATATCACATAGGAGGTGGAGGGATGGATTTTCAAAAAAAAAAAAAAAAAAAAGACAAAAAAAAGAATGCAAATAAAATTCAAGGATGTAACGTACAAGAGTCCTTTTAAAAGGTTAGAGGAGAGATGTGGTCCAATATAATCCATAAGTGGACATCACACAGACATGAATAATGTTCCAAAGGAATCAGCTAAAAAACAATTTTGCTCCAACCACTGACAGACGAGACAGTGCAAACAAATGTTCTACTTGCTGCAAACCATAGAATGTTGTAAAATCTTTTACCAGCAGCTATTTTAATGTTTACTTAGAAGAAATAAGGTCCCTTTCCACATCCATTTGAAATATTTTCTCAATGTCTCTTACAATTTCAATCCAATATGTTTGAAGATTATGACAGAACATGAACAATCAGTTAAGGTTTCCACATGAGTTTTCATATGACTTGAGACAAAGAGGAGAGAGAATGGTCAAAGAAGTGCCTCCCGTGAGGGGACATATGAAGTCTGTGCACAATATTAAGCTGTATTGTCCAAATAAAACTGAAATAGTATAATAGGATCATATCTCATCCCACAGTTGTTCATCTGTGGTCACACACAACTGAAGTGGTTTTATATGTCGTCCATGCATGTTTAAGTAATCTGAAATCTCTCCTGGGCCCTATTCCTCTCCTTATGATTAACAGTGTACAAGACTCAGCCCACAAAACAATACACTACAACTTCACAACCTGATGCAATGTGCCGTAGTTTCATTATTATTTATAAATGTGCTTTATATAAATACATTTGACTTGACCAGACTTGAACCATATAACTTGCAAATGCAGCATTGCTAAGTTTAGGTCTGTGCATGTTCGAAATGAATGAACAGAGTATATGCCAATTACAGACAGAGTCTGGGTATTCTCTGGCCAATGTGAGAAAAAGACCATGAACAAAGGAGTTCACCTGTACTTATACCCTATGGGACTATAGGACAGCCCCTTGACATATGTTGGTTTTTTCCATACCTTAGGTCGAGAACTTAGTTGTAAAGAGTTTCCTCTCAGTGTGAGCTTATGACCTTTGTCACCTTAACTCGTAAAGGGACAGAAAGGAACATATGGGTCTGATGACAAATGGCAGGACAGACACTACAACAACATAAGGTTGAAAGTTGGCATCATATAAATGATCAAAGGATGAGGTGATAAAAATATCTAAATAAACAAATCCATTGGGAGACTGAATGTAACGGTGGGGAGACCTACAGTTATTGGTGCTCTTGAAAGAGTCCCAAGAAGCATAACCTCACATTAAACTAAATAAATCTTGTACCCAGAACAACAACTAAATATAAGAGCTGGTACTGATGTTTCAGGGTCAGGAGGTCATCTGCACACAGGTTATGATATCTTCATCTTATGATACAACTCTCCAGTATCTAAACTAAGTATTGTCAGTGACAGCCTGAAGCTTTAGCAAGTGGCTCAATAACCAGAGCAAAAAGAAGCGGGTGACAAAGGGCAGCCACGTTTTACCTTTGGTAGAAACATATTCAGAGCAGGGTCTGGTTTCTGTGGTCCAGTATATATTATCTCAAACAAATATATGAATTTCCTATCTAAATAAAATGTATTTTATGTAAAATAAAAATGTGGTCAAATGCTTTCTCCTCCTTGAGTGAAAGCATAGAGCAGGAACAGCTTCAACAGCATCAAGCAGATGTCTGATATTATGAACAGAGTCTGCTGTTCTTTTATCAACACTGGTGATACGTTCTCTAAACGAGAGGCAATGTCCTGTCCACATTTAGAAGAAAAATGGGTCTGGAGAATTGTAAGATTCAAGACACATCCCCATCTTTAAAATCACAGAGATATTGGCCTCTTTTAGTGTTTGGGGGAATGCTTGAACATATTAAACAGGCTCTAAGAATATTTTGAAACAGTTTAAACCTTATTTTTTTTAACTCTCCTTTTGTTGCTCTGCCTCTGGAACTTGATCAGATGGATAAAAATTTTGTAAAAAAAAATCTTCATCATCTGATATGGCGTCACTAGTTTGAGATTCTGCTCGCTTTTTAACATGATGGGCCAGACATAAGATGAAGGCATTATTAGCCGAAGGAATAATTAATTGACAAAAATGTTTTAAATTCAGAAGAAAAATAAGATGTAAAGAATTTCACATGATATAACTGAGTATATGTCAGTTCTGGGCAGAAAAAGTAAAAAAGTAAGACTGGAACCACCTCCAAGCCAATCCAAACGCATCGCACAGAGCATGAAGTGCCTCAGCCTGGAGAAAGTGACATCGTGAAGAGACTAATTTGTTGCTCAAAACACGTCTCTGTCATGTATAATGCATTAGTCTCTAACGGAGATCTATTAAAATGCCTTCAATATTAACTTAAATCACCACTGATGAGGACAGAGTTAGAAAGAAGCAAGGCTAAATCTTGAAATATTTTGGTGTGAAAATCGGTGGGGGTGGGCAGGAGAAAGGTGTGCAATCATTATAAAAATATTTCGACCTTGCAAAGTTCCCTTTATTATAACTGTTACTATCTTTTTGATCCTTAATAGAGTCAGACATTTTGAAAGGCTTTCCTTTATCAACATGGCAACTCTCCTACTTCTTGTAAAAGACAAACCTCAGTGCTCAACAATATACAAGCCTTTCTGAATGCTCCTGTCCCTCGGTCTCTACTCCTCTCTATTGTGCAGACAGTGTGCGGGTCAGTCTCCTGTCTGGGAGGAGGGAGACAGGCGCACGGCGAGGCCGAAGCATGGAGGGATCAGAATCAGAAGAAGTTTTATTGCTATGGACAGTGAGCACAGCTCACAGACTAGGAACTTACTTCGGTGATAAAGTGCACATAAAAAACATCAAAACACACTGAATAAATACAAATACAAATAAGTGCATGCACAAAGTTAAAAAACCTAGGTGTAGGAAAGAAGAACAGGTTGTGGAAGCAAAGAGCCCACATTACAGTGGCCAAAACCAAGGCTAAACACAAGGCAGTGTGTGAGATCAGGGCAGAGGTGGGCCCTGGGTATAAATTATCTTGGTGGGCCCACACTACATGTTGTAAAATGAAAAATGCCCCTCCCTGCACTGGGCCCTAGGTAAACAGTACCCTTTACCCCCAGTCCAATGCCCCTGGATCAGGGGACAGAGGCAGGCTGCTCCTCTCCTCCACCACTCTCATAAGAAGTAACTCTGAGTTGAAGCTGGGTGTTTGTTGCTGAAAACACGTCTGTCATGTATAATGCATTAGACTCTAATGTCCCTCTCTCTCCTCAGTCTTTGTGGCTGTGGCCTGTCCCCTCACACCTGTGGTCCTCTGGCCTCAGTCCTCAGCTCCTCCAGTCTCACACACCTGGATCTCAGTCACAACGACCTCCAGAACTCAGGAGTCGAGCTGCTGTGTTCTGGGCTGAAGAGCGCCCCCTGCAGACTAGAGACTCTCAGGTGAGACGCTCCCACGATGCATTCTGCCCCTTGTGTCCACATGAGTGTAATGCTGTGTGTCTTTAGGCTGTCTGGATGTCTGGTCTCAAAGAGGGGCGGGGCTGCTCTGGCCTCAGCTCTGAGCTCCGCCCCCTCCCATCTGAGAGAGTTAGACCTGAGCTACAACCATCCAGGACGCTCAGCTGAGCTCCTGACCGCTCTACGGGACGACCCCCACTGCCCCCTGCAGTCTCTCAGGTGTGGGTCCTGGTTCAGTGGGTCTCTGGTGCTTGGTCCAGGGCTTGGTCTCTGGTCTGGTCTAAACTGGACTTGTGTGTTTCAGGTTGGATCCTGCTGGAGAAACAGTGGATGGTCCCAGGTCTGAGGAAGTGTGAGTCTCTGTATTTCATTCAGTTCACGACGACATTAACATTATGTAACTTTATCAGGCTTCAAGTCTTTGCAATTATAGAAGAAACATCTGTGAGTGATTTGAGCTACAACATGGATATATAGAGCTATAGACACTACATTGGCAGGGGGAGAATTTGCAGCAAGTTCACTTTTCGAGTTGCCAATAAATGAAAACAAAGATTTTATCTTAAAACTAATAATAATGAATGATGCATTAGTCTTATATAGTACTTTTCCAGATGCTCAACGTCGCCTTATAATTTGTTGCATTGTTCATTCACTCCACACTCGGTGGTAAAATACTATTGTAGCTCCAGTTGCCCTGGGGTAGACTGAGGTTGCCAATCTGCACCATCAACCCCTCCAGCCACCACCAGCTCATACACCACATTCATACAAGGCAGTGTGGGTGAAGTGGCCAGTTTTTGCCACTTGCGCCCCCCTGTGTCACCCAGCGGTCTCCCATCCAAGTACTAACCAGGCTCAGTCCTGATGACTGAGATCCGCCCTATGTCTTGAAAATAAAATCAAACATTAGACATAAGGCCACTTCACCATTTTGCAGGAACACATTTTTTCATGTTTGGGGGTCACAAACACTATTGGTTGTTATTATGTGGATCACGACTGAAAAGTGTTGAAAACCCTGCTCTAACTAATGTGCAGATGGTTTACAGACCACAAATCCTAAATCATTCATATCAATGTAATAAACATCTGGAAATCATTGATTTAATTGTTTTTCTACAGTTGACATGTCTCAGTTATTCAAACTGTGTTTAACGTGGTCCACAAAGTAATTCAAAGAGCTTTACAGAATAAGAAAGACAATAAAAGCACAACACAAGCAAATAAAAACAAAATCTAACTGTGGGCACCAGCTGGAGGCCAGTCTCTGAGGTTCAAGAGAGTCCTGGACCAAACCAGGTCAGGGTCAAAACGGACACCCAAGTCTGTGACACAGGACGAGAGGGAACCACTGTGGCCTACAAAAGAAAAAACTGCACATTTAGTTGGAAAAATCCACTTCTCTCATCAATCAGGAGTTTTGTAAATCCAAGGCCCTGGCCACTGTCTCTAAAACCCCTACAAACTTTGTTAATTCTCCTTTACTCCAGTGTGGAGTTAGGTGGTGTTTGCTGGAATTGTGTAACGTGTAGTTGCTCTGTATCCTTTCAGATGCATTATTACAGCTTAAAATGTAAAGAAAATACAACTTTTCAGATTCACAGGTGATGTGATGTGTTTGTGTCCTCAGATTCCTGTGAGTTCTCTCTGGATCCAAACACAGCTCACAGAAAACTCAAACTGTCTGAGGACAAACGGACAGTGACCCGTGTGAGAGTGAACCAGCAGTATCCAGATCATGAGGACAGATTTACAGACAACTATCAGATACTGAGCTCCACTGGCCTGAGGGGGCGCTGTTACTGGGGGGTGAAGTGGAGGGGCTCCGACTTTAAAATAGCAGTGAGTTACAGAGGAATCAAACGGAGTGGAAAGAGAGAGGAGTGTAGGTTTGGAGACAATGATCAGTCCTGGAGACTGAGGGTCTATAATGGACGTTACTCTCTCTATCACAACAACAAAGAAATAGCACTCGCCTCCTCCTTCTCCTCCCCCCGTCGCTCAGGTCGAGTGTCTGTGTTCTTAGACTCTGAGGCTGGATCTCTGTCGTTCTATGAGGTCCACTCTGATGGAGAACTGTTCCACCTCCACACCTGCAGCTCCTCCTTCACTGAGCCTCTGTTTCCTGGGTTTGGAGTGTTGTGTGAAGGTTCCTCTGTGTCTGTGGTGGATCTGAGGAGAGACTTCTGACTCTTTCACAATATAAAAAGTTCAGCTTTTCTTCATTCTTCTGTACACAGAGAAAATAAATGTATCATTGATCTGTGTAAATCAGGGACTGCAGATGGAAACTGGCTGTTTGGCTCTAATCTGGTGTGGAACATCTCTGTTTTTATCATCTTAATGTCTCTGTACTCTGTCCCTTCAAATAAAGACTAAACTAAACAAACACAAGTCAGATTACGATGACCTGGACTTAGTTGGAGTGTCATTCAATTCTACTACTGTTCTTGTACTTTGCTGTTACAACACTGAAATTTCTCCATTATGGCACAAATAAAAGTTGTGTTATCTTAATTTTTGCTTGTTTTCATGTTAATCTATGTTGGTCCTAAACACATATGAACAAATGCACAGATAAGGTCACTCACAGTAAACAGAATTATTAAGCAACTCATGATCAAACACAAGCCCATAGAAGAGAGGAATGACTCTATAAAGTGAAAGAACTAACTCACATGTTGGTTGTAAATATATAGACATAACAGGACACAGCCGTAGCTTTGGCTTGTATAGATGTGCTCCAGTGATGTCACACACAGGGCTATGACACTCACAATAAACAAGAACGTCACAAAACATCGAGAGCTGAGCCTGTTTGAATGTAACTATCTCAAAATGTGACTAATATGATGTTAAGGGAAAGGGAATAAATGCACTCACTGATGCTCACATAAATATTGATTTCAAATGTTTCAAGTCTTCAGTGATGGTCCAGTGTAGAACATCTCCTGAAGCACAGACACAGTGGAGCTTCCAGGACTTGGTGTTTCTTCTGTTTTGAGTCTCTAACATTATGAAGAGCATCATCAAGATCAATGTCCTTATGAACTGAATGAAATACAAAGACTCACACTTCCTCAGACCTGGGACCATCCACTGTTCTCCAGCAGGATCCAACCTGAAACACACAAGTCCAGTTTAGACCAGACCAGAGACCAAGACCTGGACCAAGCACCAGAGACCCACTGAACCAGGACCCACACCTGAGAGACTGCAGGGGGCAGTGGGGGTCGTCCCGTAGAGCGGTCAGGAGCTCAGCTGAGGGTCCTGGATGGTTGTAGCTCAGATCTAACTCTCTCAGATGGGACGGGGCGGAGTTCAGAGCTGAGGCCAGAGCAGCCCCGCCCCTCTCTGAGACCAGACATCCAGACAGCCTAAAGACACACAGTATTACACTCATGTGGGCACAAGGAAGAAGAATGCATCTTGGGATTGATTCACCTGAGACTCTCAAGTCGGCAGGTGGCGCTCTTCAGCCCAGAACACAGTAGCTCGACTCCTGGGTCCTGGAGGTCGGTGTGACTGAGATCCAGGTGTTTGAGACTGGAGGAGCTGAGGACTGAGGCCAGAGGACCACAGCTGTGAGGGGACAGGCCACAGCCACAAAGACTGAGAAAAGATGATGTTACAGTCAGACAATGTTTTATTGGCACTGTAAGTAAACTTACCGTCCTAGAGACGTACAGAAAGACCTACCAGAGGTACCTCCGCCCCGGTCCTATTGCAGAGGATGCCCTCGACAGAAAAAGTGGAATATTTAAGACTGCTTATAAAAGTCAAGGATATTTGAACTAAAATGATATATTGTTTTTACCAGCTCCATCAGGCAAGAACCAACTTAAAAGAAAAAACAAACTACAGTTAAAAGTCCTGACCTTTTTAATCAAAATGCCTTGACACATATTTTGTAATTTCAGGTTTTAAAAGGTGAAAATGGATTGTATTTGAATTAAAAAAAAAAAAAAAAAAGATACAGGCAAATGCTACGACTTTATTCTCGTAGCGCCCGCAGAATTTATTTTTTTAAGTGGCACTTATAGGCCATCATATGTTTGTCCCGCACTGGTCCAGCTGGATGTGGAAAAACTCATGTCTATGTCTCTTCCGGTGAAAACAAACAGGTAACACTCAAATCTTATCACCCATTCCATGGTTGCCAATGGTTACACAACATTCAAACCATAACAACATAAAGCGCAACATTTAAACTGTCCGCCATTTCGCTCTTGTCCTCGAGAGAGAAGCACTGTTCTCCAGACTCAGCTAACGGCTAACAGCTAACGACTTACAGCTAACGGCTAATTGCAGCTAAAGTAGCTCCACGCAGCATCAGCTCATTGTTTTTGTTCCCACAGCACTTGAACTTCAGCCTTCAAGTTCAGCAGCACTTGGACGCCACCAGCCAGAAGTTCATCTGCAGCATGGTAAAGCAAATGTGTCTTTTTTAAAAGCATTTGCGTGATTATCAGTATAAATAACAACATTAGCTATAAGGCTAATTTAAGTATTTACTGCTTTTACTTGGCGTGAGTAACATGAACAAAGTAGCACTAACTGTATAAATGAAAATAGAAATATAAATGAAAAATATATACTATACTATATACTAAATATATACTTCTATAGGTCCCATAGATGGTTAAATATTAAAAGGCCAAACTTTGAACACAGTTTAATATAGTTTAGCAACATACATTAAAATATATTGTATGATCTGGTCATATTTGGCCAAAACACTGATTTTATATAAGGATACTTGTACTATATTTGTACAAAAGGAATAAATCTTCAATGTATTTGTATGTTTTTTAATAAAATAAAAGGGATTTGCTTTGTAAATACATCATTAGAAGGCAAAATCTCTGAAGGGTCCTTAATTAGTTTGTCATTTAGACACTGTCTTTGAGCATACATTTAATGTTGATTATCTTCTGTCCAACAGGGCGGCAGGAAGAGGAAGAGGTCTCCTGCCCCTGCCCTCGGATCACTCGCTCCCGCCGCGGTGATCCTTCAGCGAGGGGCAGCTCTCAACCCTCCTCTTCTGCTCCGGTAGGCCTGATCACATCTGCCCCTTGCTCTTTTTATAATGTTGTTACAAAGAGATTAGTATTCACCTGTGTGTTCTGATGTTCCATCTCCAGAGAGCGGACCGCCGAGGGCCCTCCACCGTCGGGATGCCCGCAGCTCCTCAGCAGGGTAAGCCTCGCACACTTAACTCAACTAAACTCTGTCTCTTGGTGGTTTAGATTGTTTGTTGGAATTGTTACATGTTTTTATCCCTTTTCCATTTTTACCTCTTTTAAACCAAATTTAAACTTTTGTAGGCTGCCAGCCGCAGAAGGCCTCTGCCTCGGCAGACTCGTCCTTCTGCTCAGGTGCAGGTGAGTTTGACCTGTTTTAAATATTCTGTGACACTTAACTGTATGAAATTTCAAATGCCTCTTGCTCTTTTTCTTGATTCCCAGCCTGTTGAGAGCCGCAGCCCTGGGCTCTCCACCCCTGGCTCCTCCCCCTCTGGCTCCTCCCCCGCGGGCTCTCCGTGCCCCCTCACCCTGCTGCTCAGGTAAGTCTATGTTTCTCAGTGAGACATTGTGGCGTTGTTGCATTGTGTTTGACATATGTCTGTATATTGTTGGAGCAGCCTGGAGGCCGGCAGCGGTCCCTCTTCCCTGTCTGGGTCCATGTGTGGGACGTGTCTCTGTTTTTGGAGGTATACAGGACCCTACACTAGAACACTGTTGGTCACATATAAAACAGACATAATACTATAAAGTGACTGTGCTCTCTTTCAGCTCTTAGAGACTATGCTTCCCAACCTGCACCACATGGACCAGGAGGTTTGGCGGTACGTCTCCGGGTCAGACTCCATGATGGTGACTCCCCCCTGGGCGTCTGCCTCCACTCTCCGTGAGGGTTGAGGAGACCCTTGCGACCCTTGAGTCCACTTTGAGCGACTCGCCCTACGGCAGCGAACTGTAAGTCCCATGCTGTGTGGGTTTAACCGTTCACTTTTTGTTTTATAATGACAGGTACAGGTAAGTATTGTCACAAAGTCTCAGGTGAGTAGTACTGTGTCTTTTTACTTCATGATGTCATTTTGAGTTTAAGGTTTGTAACAGCAGGAGGAGAACATGCTTGGACTCTGCAACACTCACTGATGGTCCGAATGCCTGCTTCTGCTCACACTGGATCGAATGACCTCTTAGGACTACACTGGGTCCTGTCTCACAGAATGGTGAAGCTCTAGTTTACAGAATGCATTATTCACAACTTACAGATGTCACAACTCTGACTCTGTGCCTCAGATATAAGCAAACCCCACATGAAAACACAGCGTAACTATTCACCATATATGCCTCCTACAGTAATTTCATTTGATCCTTAATTGTTTAATGCAGGATACAAATGGACTGTACTGCCACCTGCTGGAGATGCCCTGGAAGCCAAAACGGGATGAAGATGAAGAACCAAACTGTCGTCATCATGATGCTGGAGTTATCAGATATCTGGTAGGTTTAGTGTCGGTGCTCGCTGGTTTAGTAGCTTTCAAAAAATAATCAAGCCTGACAGTAGCTGTAGCCTGGGCAGAAGAAGTACCGTCTGAGTGAGGCAGAGCAGGCATCAACTGAGTTTTATTATTATCTGTTCCAGATATTCATCATGATGGCAGAGGATGTGTTGAAAAAAACTCATTAAAGGTACCAGCCAGTTGGATGAGAAGCAACAACCAGACCCTTCTCCAAAAACAGCGCCTGAGGAAGAATCTCTACCATTACCATTTCTGCTTCTCCACTCAGAACCTGACCAGAGTCGACAAAACACTCCAAGAGGCCACGGGGGTGAGGGAGGTGTTCAAGGCTCACTTTTGTGAAGAGGGAGCAGTGCCACGGCAACCGGCAGAGTCCTCATGTCCACCACAGGACTGACCCACAACGGCTCTTTTAAGAGCCACGTACTACACTATAAAGAGCTTAACATTTTAGAATCTATGGTTATGATTCATTATTTTTATTCACTTAGCAAATATTATACTACCTAAAGTTTAAGATGCATATTGTTGTGCTGTTGTTTGTTTCTTGTTTGTATTGGGACCAGAACTGGGCTGCTGACTGTAGCTTCAGGTTCATCATAACATGGACATTCAAGATTGGCCTTAATTACAGATTACACAGGGAAATTATTTAACATACAGATTAATTTAACTCTGGTCTATGCTTTTTTGATGTTTTATTAATGGTCTTCAACTGGTAAATTAAGTAAGCTTTTAGATATGTAAATATGGTATACATTGTTTTAACAATGACTGATATTACCCCTGACGAACTACACAGTAGAAAAATGGTGCATGATGTATAAAGTAATAAACATTTCATAATAAAATTTAAACATTTTATTTTACAACATCAAAATTTATGACAACAAATATTAACAAAAAAAGATAATTTTATGAACCATTTACATACTGTATATTTAGAAAGGACCTTGCCTGGAGGAGGGGTGGGGGAAATGAGGGAAGACATGAAGGAGAGGATAAAGGAGGGTCTGTTACCTGCAGAAGGAGGAGCCACTTCAATCTACACAGATAGTAGTAGACAATGTAGTATTTTTATATAATAATTAGTGAGTAGTAGTTTTATCTGCTGACTGCAGCAAAAACTAACATTTGGACAGTAGAGAAGTGTTTGTCCCACACTGGTCCAGCTGGATGTGGAAAAACTCATGTCTATGTCTCTTCCGGTGAAAACAAACAGGTAACACTCAAATCTTATCACCCATTCCATGGTTGCCAATGGTTACACAACATTCAAACCATAACAACATAAAGCGCAACATTTAAACTGTCCGCCATTTCGCTCTTGTCCTCGAGAGAGAAGCACTGTTCTCCAGACTCAGCTAACGGCTAACAGCTAACGACTTACAGCTAACGGCTAATTGCAGCTAAAGTAGCTCCACGCAGCATCAGCTCATTGTTTTTGTTCCCACAGCACTTGAACTTCAGCCTTCAAGTTCAGCAGCACTTGGACGCCACCAGCCAGAAGTTCATCTGCAGCATGGTAAAGCAAATGTGTCTTTTTTAAAAGCATTTGCGTGATTATCAGTATAAATAACAACATTAGCTATAAGGCTAATTTAAGTATTTACTGCTTTTACTTGGCGTGAGTAACATGAACAAAGTAGCACTAACTGTATAAATGAAAATAGAAATATAAATGAAAAATATATACTATACTATATACTAAATATATACTTCTATAGGTCCCATAGATGGTTAAATATTAAAAGGCCAAACTTTGAACACAGTTTAATATAGTTTAGCAACATACATTAAAATATATTGTATGATCTGGTCATATTTGGCCAAAACACTGATTTTATATAAGGATACTTGTACTATATTTGTACAAAAGGAATAAATCTTCAATGTATTTGTATGTTTTTTTAATAAAAAAAAGGGATTTGCTTTGTAAATACATCATTAGAAGGCAAAATCTCTGAAGGTCCTTAATTAGTTTGTCATTTAGACACTGTCTTTGAGCATACATTTAATGTTGATTATCTTCTGTCCAAACAGGGCGGCAGGAAGAGGAAGAGGTCTCCTGCCCCTGCCCCTCGGATCACTCGCTCTCCCGCCGCGGTGATCCTTCAGCGAGGGGCAGCTCTCAACCCCCTCCTCTTCTGCTCCGGTAGGCCTGATCACATCTGCCCTTTGCTCTTTTTATAATGTTGTTACAAAGAGATTAGTATTCACCTGTGTGTTCTGATGTTCCATCTCCAGAGAGCGGACCGCCGAGGGCCCCCTCCACCGTCGGGATGCCCGCAGCTCCTCAGCAGGTAAGCCTCGCACACTTAACTCAGCTAAACTCTGTCTCTTGGTGGTTTAGATTGTTTGTTGGAATTGTTACATGTTTTTATCCCTTTTCCATTTTTACCTCTTTTAAACCAAATTTAAACTTTTGTAGGCTGCCAGCCGCAGAAGGCCTCTGCCTCGGCAGACTCGTCCTTCTGCTCAGGTGCAGGTGAGTTTGACCTGTTTTAAATATTCTGTGACACTTAACTGTATGAAATTTCAAATGCCTCTTGCTCTTTTTCTTGATTCCCAGCCTGTTGAGAGCCGCAGCCCTGGGCTCTCCACCCCTGGCTCCTCCCCCTCTGGCTCCTCCCCCGCGGGCTCCTCCGTGCCCCCTCACCCTGCTGCTCAGGTAAGTCTATGTTTCTCAGTGAGACATTGTGGCGTTGTTGCATTGTGTTTGACATATGTCTGTATATTGTTGGAGCAGCCTGGAGGCCGGCAGCGGGTCCCTCTTCCCTGTCTGGGTCCATGTGTGGGACGTGTCTCTGTTTTTGGAGGTATACAGGACCCTACACTAGAACACTGTTGGTCACATATAAACACAGACATAATACTATAAAGTGACTGTGCTCTCTTTCAGCTCTTAGAGACTATGCTTCCCAACCTGCACCACATGGACCAGGAGGTTTGGGCGGTACGTCTCCGGGTCAGACTCCATGATGGTGACTCCCCCTGGGCGTCTGCCTCCACTCTCCGTGAGGTTGAGGAGACCCTTGCGACCCTTGAGTCCACTTTGAGCGACTCGCCCTACGGCAGCGAACTGTAAGTCCCCATGCTGTGGGGTTTAACCGTTCACTTTTTGTTTTATAATGACAGGTACAGGTAAGTATTTGTCACAAAGTCTCAGGTGTGTAGTACTGTGTCTTTTTACTTCATGATGTCATTTTGAGTTTAAGGTTTGTAACAGCAGGAGGAGAACATGCTTGGACTCTGCAACACTCACTGATGGTCCGAATGCCTGCTTCTGCTCACACTGGATCGAATGACCTCTTAGGACTACACTGGGTCCTGTCTCACAGAATGGTGAAGCTCTAGTTTACAGAATGCATTTATTCACAACTTACAGATGTCACAACTCTGACTCTGTGCCTCAGATATAAGCAAACCCCACATGAAAACACAGCGTAACTATTCACCATATATGCCTCCTACAGTAATTTCATTTGATCCTTAATTGTTTAATGCAGGATACAAATGGACTGTACTGCCACCTGCTGGAGATGCCCTGGAAGCCAAAACGGGATGAAGATGAAGAACCAAACTGTCGTCATCATGATGCTGGAGTTATCAGATATCTGGTAGGTTTAGTGTCGGTGCTCGCTGGTTTAGTAGCTTTCGAAAAAATAATCAAGCCTGACAGTAGCTGTAGCCTGGGCAGAAGAAGTACCGTCTGAGTGAGGCAGAGCAGGCATCAACTGAGTTTTATTATTATCTGTTCCAGATATTCATCATGATGGCAGAGGATGTGTTTGAAAAACTCATTAAAGGTACCAGCCAGTTGGATGAGAAGCAACAACCAGACCCTTCTCCAAAACAGCGCCTGAGGAAGAATCTCTACCATTTACCATTTCTGCTTCTCCACTCAGAACCTGACCAGAGTCGACAAACACTCCAAGAGGCCACGGGGGTGAGGGAGGTGTTCAAGGCTCACTTTTGTGAAGAGGGAGCAGTGCCACGGCAACCGGCAGAGTCCTCATGTCCACCACAGGACTGACCCACAACGGCTCTTTTAAGAGCCACGTACTACACTATAAAGAGCTTAACATTTTAGAATCTATGGTTATGATTCATTATTTTTATTCACTTAGCAAATATTATACTACCTAAAGTTTAAGATGCATATTGTTGTGCTGTTGTTTGTTTCTTGTTTGTATTGGGACCAGAACTGGGCTGCTGACTGTAGCTTCAGGTTCATCATAACATGGAATTCAAGATTGGCCTTAATTACCAGATTACACAGGGAAATTATTAAACATACAGATTAATTTAACTCTGGTCTATGCTTTTTTTGATGTTTTATTAATGGTCTTCAACTGGTAAATTAAGTAAGCTTTTAGATATGTAAATATGGTATACATTGTTTTAACAATGACTGATATTACCCCTGACGAACTACACAGTAGAAAAATGGTGCATGATGTATAAAGTAATAAACATTTCATAATAAAATTTAAACATTTTATTTTACAACATCAAAATTTATGACAACAAATATTAACAAAAAAGATAATTTTATGAACCATTTACATACTGTATATTTAGAAAGGACCTTGCCTGGGAGGAGGGGTGGGGGAAATGAGGGAAGACATGAAGGAGAGGATAAAGGAGGGTCTGTTACCTGCAGAAGGAGCCACTTCAATCTACACAGATAGTAGTAGACAATGTAGTATTTTTATATAATAATTAGTGAGTAGTAGTTTTTATCTGCTGACTGCAGCAAAAAACTAACATTTGGACAGTAGAGAAGTGTTTGTCCCGCACTGGTCCAGCTGGATGTGGAAAAACTCATGTCTATGTCTCTTCCGGTGAAAACAAACAGGTAACACTCAAATCTTATCACCCATTCCATGGTTGCCAATGGTTACACAACACATTCAAACCATAACAACATAAAGCGCAACATTTAAACTGTCCGCCATTTCGCTCTTGTCCTCGAGAGAGAAGCACTGTTCTCCAGACTCAGCTAACGGCTAACAGCTAACGACTTACAGCTAACGGCTAATTGCAGCTAAAGTAGCTCCACGCAGCATCAGCTCATTGTTTTTTGTTCCCACAGCACTTGAACTTCAGCCTTCAAGTTCAGCAGCACTTGGACGCCACCAGCCAGAAGTTCATCTGCAGCATGGTAAAGCAAATGTGTCTTTTTAAAAGCATTTGCGTGATTATCAGTATAAATAACAACATTAGCTATAAGGCTAATTTAAGTATTTACTGCTTTTACTTGGCGTGAGTAACATGAACAAAGTAGCACTAACTGTATAAATGAAAATAGAAATATAAATGAAAAAATATATACTATACTATATACTAAAATATATACTTCTATAGGTCCCATAGATGGTTAAATATTAAAAGGCCAAACTTTGAACAGTTTAATATAGTTTAGCAACATACATTAAAATATATTGTATGATCTGGTCATATTTGGCCAAAACACTGATTTTATATAAGGATACTTGTACTATATTTGTACAAAAGGAATAAATCTTCAATGTATTTGTATGTTTTTTAATAAATAAAAGGGATTTGCTTTGTAAATACATCATTAGAAGGCAAAATCTCTGAAGGTCCTTAATTAGTTTGTCATTTAGACACTGTCTTTGAGCATACATTTAATGTTGATTATCTTCTGTCCAACAGGGCGGCAGGAAGAGGAAGAGGTCTCCTGCCCCTGCCCCTCGGATCACTCGCTCCCGCCGCGGTGATCCTTCAGCGAGGGGCAGCTCTCAACCCTCCTCTTCTGCTCCGGTAGGCCTGATCACATCTGCCCTTTGCTCTTTTTATAATGTTGTTACAAAGAGATTAGTATTCACCTGTGTGTTCTGATGTTCCATCTCCAGAGAGCGGACCGCCGAGGGCCCTCCACCGTCGGATGCCCGCAGCTCCTCAGCAGGTAAGCCTCGCACACTTAACTCAACTAAACTCTGTCTCTTGGTGGTTTAGATTGTTTGTTGGAATTGTTACATGTTTTTATCCCTTTTCCATTTTTACCTCTTTTAAACCAAATTTAAACTTTTGTAGGCTGCCAGCCGCAGAAGGCCTCTGCCTCGGCAGACTCGTCCTTCTGCTCAGGTGCAGGTGTGAGTTTGACCTGTTTTTAAATATTCTGTGACACTTAACTGTATGAAATTTCAAATGCCTCTTGCTCTTTTTCTTGATTCCCAGCCTGTTGAGAGCCGCAGCCCTGGGCTCTCCACCCCTGGCTCCTCCCCCTCTGGCTCCTCCCCGCGGGCTCCTCCGTGCCCCCTCACCCTGCTGCTCAGGTAAGTCTATGTTTCTCAGTGAGACATTGTGGCGTTGTTGCATTGTGTTTGACATATGTCTGTATATTGTTGGAGCAGCCTGGAGGCCGGCAGCGGTCCCTCTTCCCTGTCTGGGTCCATGTGTGGGACGTGTCTCTGTTTTTGGAGGTATACAGGACCCTACACTAGAACACTGTTGGTCACATATAAAACACATAATACTATAAAGTGACTGTGCTCTCTTTCAGCTCTTAGAGACTATGCTTCCCAACCTGCACCACATGGACCAGGAGGTTTGGCGGTACGTCTCCGGGTCAGACTCCATGATGGTGACTCCCCCTGGGCGTCTGCCTCCACTCTCCGTGAGGTTGAGGAGACCCTTGCGACCCTTGAGTCCACTTTGAGCGACTCGCCCTACGGCAGCGAACTGTAAGTCCCCATGCTGTGGGGTTTAAACCGTTTCACTTTTTGTTTTATAATGACAGGTACAGGTAAGTATTGTCACAAAGTCTCAGGTGAGTAGTACTGTGTCTTTTTACTTCATGATGTCATTTTGAGTTTAAGGTTTGTAACAGCAGGAGGAGAACATGCTTGGACTCTGCAACACTCACTGATGGTCCGAATGCCTGCTTCTGCTCACACTGGATCGAATGACCTCTTAGGACTACACTGGGTCCTGTCTCACAGAATGGTGAAGCTCTAGTTTACAGAATGCATTTATTTCACAACTTACAGATGTCACAACTCTGACTCTGTGCCTCAGATATAAGCAAACCCCACATGAAAACACAGCGTAACTATTCACCATATATGCCTCCTACAGTAATTTCATTTGATCCTTAATTGTTTAATGCAGGATACAAATGGACTGTACTGCCACCTGCTGGAGATGCCCTGGAAGCCAAAACGGGATGAAGATGAAGAACCAAACTGTCGTCATCATGATGCTGGAGTTATCAGATATCTGGTAGGTTTAGTGTCGGTGCTCGCTGGTTTAGTAGCTTTCAAAAAATAATCAAGCCTGACAGTAGCTGTAGCCTGGGCAGAAGAAGTACCGTCTGAGTGAGGCAGAGCAGGCATCAACTGAGTTTTATTATTTATCTGTTCCAGATATTCATCATGATGGCAGAGGATGTGTTTGAAAAACTCATTAAAGGTACCAGCCAGTTGGATGAGAAGCAACAACCAGACCCTTCTCCAAAAACAGCGCCTGAGGAAGAATCTCTACCATTACCATTTCTGCTTCTCCACTCAGAACCTGACCAGAGCCGACAAACACTCCAAGAGGCCACGGGGGTGAGGGAGGTGTTCAAGGCTCACTTTTGTGAAGAGGGAGCAGTGCCACGGCAACCGGCAGAGTCCTCATGTCCACCACAGGACTGACCCACAACGGCTCTTTTAAGAGCCACGTACTACACTATAAAGAGCTTAACATTTTAGAATCTATGGTTATGATTCATTATTTTTATTCACTTAGCAAATATTATACTACCTAAAGTTTAAGATGCATATTGTTGTGCTGTTGTTTGTTTCTTGTTTGTATTGGGACCAGAACTGGGCTGCTGACTGTAGCTTCAGGTTCATCATAACATGGACATTCAAGATTGGCCTTAATTACCAGATTACACAGGGAAATTATTAAACATACAGATTAATTTAACTCTGGTCTATGCTTTTTTGATGTTTTATTAATGGTCTTCAACTGGTAAATTAAGTAAGCTTTTAGATATGTAAATATGGTATACATTGTTTTAACAATGACTGATATTACCCCTGACGAACTACACAGTAGAAAAATGGTGCATGATGTATAAAGTAATAAACATTTCATAATAAAATTTAAACATTTTATTTTACAACATCAAAATTATGACAACAAATATTAACAAAAAAAGATAATTTTATGAACCATTTACATACTGTATATTTAGAAAGGACCTTGCCTGGAGGAGGGGTGGGGGAAATGAGGGAAGACATGAAGGAGAGGATAAAGGAGGGTCTGTTACCTGCAGAAGGAGCCACTTCAATCTACACAGATAGTAGTAGACAATGTAGTATTTTTATATAATAATTAGTGAGTAGTAGTTTGTTCTGCTGACTGCAGCAAAAACTAACATTTGGACAGTAGAGAAGTGTTTGTCCCGCACTGGTCCAGCTGGATGTGGAAAAACTCATGTCTATGTCTCTTCCGGTGAAAACAAACAGGTAACACTCAAATCTTATCACCCATTCCATGGTTGCCAATGGTTACACAACATTCAAACCATAACAACATAAAGCGCAACATTTAAACTGTCCGCCATTTCGCTCTTGTCCTCGAGAGAGAAGCACTGTTCTCCAGACTCAGCTAACGGCTAACAGCTAACGACTTACAGCTAACGGCTAATTGCAGCTAAAGTAGCTCCACGCAGCATCAGCTCATTGTTTTTGTTCCCACAGCACTTGAACTTCAGCCTTCAAGTTCAGCAGCACTTGGACGCCACCAGCCAGAAGTTCATCTGCAGCATGGTAAAGCAAATGTGTCTTTTTTAAAAGCATTTGCGTGATTATCAGTATAAATAACAACATTAGCTATAAGGCTAATTTAAGTATTTACTGCTTTTACTTGGCGTGAGTAACATGAACAAAGTAGCACTAACTGTATAAATGAAAATAGAAATATAAATGAAAAATATATACTATACTATATACTAAATATATATACTTCTATAGGTCCATAGATGGTTAAATATTAAAAGGCCAAACTTTGAACACAGTTTAATATAGTTTAGCAACATACATTAAAATATATTGTATGATCTGGTCATATTTGGCCAAAAACACTGATTTTATATAAGGATACTTGTACTATATTTGTACAAAAGGAATAAATCTTCAATGTATTTGTATGTTTTTAATAAATAAAAGGGATTTGCTTTGTAAATACATCATTAGAAGGCAAAATCTCTGAAGGTCCTTAATTAGTTTGTCATTTAGACACTGTCTTTGAGCATACATTTAATGTTGATTATCTTCTGTCCAACAGGGCGGCAGGAAGAGGAAGAGGTCTCCTGCCCCTGCCCCTCGGATCACTCGCTCCCGCCGCGGTGATCCTTCAGCGAGGGGCAGCTCTCAACCCTCCTCTTCTGCTCCGGTAGGCCTGATCACATCTGCCCTTTGCTCTTTTTATAATGTTGTTACAAAGAGATTAGTATTCACCTGTGTGTTCTGATGTTCCATCTCCAGAGAGCGGACCGCCGAGGGCCCTCCACCGTCGGGATGCCCGCAGCTCCTCAGCAGGTAAGCCTCGCACACTTAACTCAACTAAACTCTGTCTCTTGGTGGTTTAGATTGTTTGTTGGAATTTGTTACATGTTTTTATCCCTTTTCCATTTTTACCCTCTTTTAAACCAAATTTAAACTTTTGTAGGCTGCCAGCCGCAGAAGGCCTCTGCCTCGGCAGACTCGTCCTTCTGCTCAGGTGCAGGTGAGTTTGACCTGTTTTAAATATTCTGTGACACTTAACTGTATGAAATTTCAAATGCCTCTTGCTCTTTTTCTTGATTCCCAGCCTGTTGAGAGCCGCAGCCCTGGGCTCTCCACCCCTGGCTCCTCCCCCTCTGGCTCCTCCCCCGCGGGCTCCTCCGTGCCCCCTCACCCTGCTGCTCAGGTAAGTCTATGTTTCTCAGTGAGACATTGTGGCGTTGTTGCATTGTGTTTGACATATGTCTGTATATTGTTGGAGCAGCCTGGAGGCCGGCAGCGGTCCCTCTTCCCTGTCTGGGTCCATGTGTGGGACGTGTCTCTGTTTTTGGAGGTATACAGGACCCTACACTAGAACACTGTTGGTCACATATAAAACAGACATAATACTATAAAGTGACTGTGCTCTCTTTCAGCTCTTAGAGACTATGCTTCCCAACCTGCACCACATGGACCAGGAGGTTTGGCGGTACGTCTCCGGGTCAGACTCCATGATGGTGACTCCCCCCTGGGCGTCTGCCTCCACTCTCCGTGAGGTTGAGGAGACCCTTGCGACCCTTGAGTCCACTTTGAGCGACTCGCCCTACGGCAGCGAACTGTAAGTCCCCATGCTGTGGGGTTTAACCGTTCACTTTTTTTGTTTTATAATGACAGGTACAGGTAAGTATTGTCACAAAGTCTCAGGTGAGTAGTACTGTGTCTTTTTACTTCATGATGTCATTTTGAGTTAAAGGTTTGTAACAGCAGGAGGAGAACATGCTTGGACTCTGCAACACTCACTGATGGTCCGAATGCCTGCTTCTGCTCACACTGGATCGAATGACCTCTTAGGACTACACTGGGTCCTGTCTCACAGAATGGTGAAGCTCTAGTTTACAGAATGCATTTATTCACAACTTACAGATGTCACAACTCTGACTCTGTGCCTCAGATATAAGCAAACCCCACATGAAAACACAGCGTAACTATTATTCACCATATATGCCTCCTACAGTAATTTCATTTGATCCTTAATTGTTTAATGCAGGATACAAATGGACTGTACTGCCACCTGCTGGAGATGCCCTGGAAGCCAAAACGGGATGAAGATGAAGAACCAAACTGTCGTCATCATGATGCTGGAGTTATCAGATATCTGGTAGGTTTAGTGTCGGTGCTCGCTGGTTTAGTAGCTTTTCAAAAAATAATCAAGCCTGACAGTAGCTGTAGCCTGGGCAGAAGAAGTACCGTCTGAGTGAGGCAGAGCAGGCATCAACTGAGTTTTATTATTATCTGTTCCAGATATTCATCATGATGGCAGAGGATGTGTTTGAAAAACTCATTAAAGGTACCAGCCAGTTGGATGAGAAGCAACAACCAGACCCTTCTCCAAAAACAGCGCCTGAGGAAGAATCTCTACCATTACCATTTCTGCTTCTCCACTCAGAACCTGACCAGAGCCGACAAACACTCCAAGAGAGGCCACGGGGGTGAGGGAGGTGTTCAAGGCTCACTTTTGTGAAGAGGGAGCAGTGCCACGGCAACCGGCAGAGTCCTCATGTCCACCACAGGACTGACCCACAACGGCTCTCTTTTAAGAGCCACGTACTACACTATAAAGAGCTTAACATTTTAGAATCTATGGTTATGATTCATTATTTTTATTCACTTAGCAAATATTATACTACCTAAAGTTTAAGATGCATATTGTTGTGCTGTTGTTTGTTTCTTGTTTGTATTGGGACCAGAACTGGGCTGCTGACTGTAGCTTCAGGTTCATCATAACATGGACATTCAAGATTGGCCTTAATTACCAGATTACACAGGGAAATTATTAAACATACAGATTAATTTAACTCTGGTCTATGCTTTTTTGATGTTTTATTAATGGTCTTCAACTGGTAAATTAAGTAAGCTTTTAGATATGTAAATATGTATACATTGTTTTAACAATGACTGATATTACCCCTGACGAAACTACACAGTAGAAAAATGGTGCATGATGTATAAAGTAATAAACATTTCATAATAAATTTTAAACATTTTATTTTACAACATCAAAATTTATGACAACAAATATTAACAAAAAAAGA
Source organism: Periophthalmus modestus (assembly GCA_019594935.1). Classification (NCBI taxonomy): domain Eukaryota; kingdom Metazoa; phylum Chordata; class Actinopteri; order Gobiiformes; family Gobiidae; genus Periophthalmus; species Periophthalmus modestus. The sequence goes on from JAIEZT010000026.1 coordinate 23,353,351, forward strand.
TAATTTTATGAACCATTTACATACTGTATATTTAGAAAGGACCTTGCCTGGAGGAGGGTGGGGGAAATGAGGGAAGACATGAAGGAGAGGATAAAGGAGGGTCTGTTACCTGCAGAAGGAGCCACTTCAATCTACACAGATAGTAGTAGACAATGTAGTATTTTTATATAATAATTAGTGAGTAGTAGTTTTTATCTGCTGACTGCAGCAAAAACTAACATTTGGACAGTAGAGAAGTGTTTGTCCCGCACTGGTCCAGCTGGATGTGGAAAAACTCATGTCTATGTCTCTTCCGGTGAAAACAAACAGGTAACACTCAAATCTCATCACCCATTCCATGGTTGCCAATGGTTACACAACATTCAAACCATAACAACATAAAGCGCAACATTTAAACTGTCCGCCATTTCGCTCTTGTCCTCGAGAGAGAAGCACTGTTCTCCAGACTCAGCTACGGCTAACAGCTAACGACTTACAGCTAACGGCTAATTGCAGCTAAAGTAGCTCCACGCAGCATCAGCTCATTGTTTTTGTTCCCACAGCACTTGAACTTCAGCCTTCAAGTTCAGCAGCACACTTGGACGCCACCAGCCAGAAGTTCATCTGCAGCATGGTAAAAGCAATGTGTCTTTTTTAAAAGCATTTGCGTGATTATCAGTATAAATAACAACATTAGCTATAAGGCTAATTTAAGTATTTACTGCTTTTACTTGGCGTGAGTAACATGAACAAAGTAGCACTAACTGTATAAATGAAAATAGAAATATAAATGAAAAATATATACTATACTATATACTAAATATATACTTCTATAGGTCCCATAGATGGTTAAATATTAAAAGGCCAAACTTTGAACACAGTTTAATATAGTTTAGCAACATACATTAAAATATATTGTATGATCTGGTCATATTTGGCCAAAACACTGATTTTATATAAGGATACTTGTACTATATTTGTACAAAAGGAATAAATCTTCAATGTATTTGTATGTTTTTTAATAAATAAAAGGGATTTGCTTTGTAAATACATCATTAGAAGGCAAAATCTCTGAAGGTCCTTAATTAGTTTGTCATTTAGACACTGTCTTTGAGCATACATTTAATGTTGATTATCTTCTGTCCAACAGGGCGGCAGGAAGAGGAAGAGGTCTCCTGCCCCTGCCCTCGGATCACTCGCTCCCGCCGCGGTGATCCTTCAGCGAGGGGCAGCTCTCAACCCTCCTCTTCTGCTCCGGTAGGCCTGATCACATCTGCCCTTTGCTCTTTTTATAATGTTGTTTACAAAGAGATTAGTATTCACCTGTGTGTTCTGATGTTCCATCTCCAGAGAGAGCGGACCGCCGAGGGCCCTCCACCGTCGGGATGCCCGCAGCTCCTCAGCAGGTAAGCCTCGCACACTTAACTCAACTAAACTCTGTCTCTTGGTGGTTTAGATTGTTTGTTGGAATTGTTACATGTTTTTTATCCCTTTTCCATTTTTTTTACCTCTTTTAAACCAATTTAAACTTTTGTAGGCTGCAGCCGCAGAAGGCCTCTGCCTCGGCAGACTCGTCCTTCTGCTCAGGTGCAGGTGAGTTTGACCTGTTTTTAAATATTCTGTGACACTTAACTGTATGAAATTTCAAATGCCTCTTGCTCTTTTTCTTGATTCCCAGCCTGTTGAGAGCCGCAGCCCTGGGGCTCTCCACCCCTGGCTCCTCCCCCTCTGGCTCCTCCCCCGCGGGCTCCTCCGTGCCCCCTCACCCTGCTGCTCAGGTAAGTCTATGTTTCTCAGTGAGACATTGTGGCGTTGTTGCATTGTGTTTGACATATGTCTGTATATTGTTGGAGCAGCCTGGAGGCCGGCAGCGGTCCCTCTTCCCTGTCTGGGTCCATGTGTGGGACGTGTCTCTGTTTTTGGAGGTATACAGGACCCTACACTAGAACACTGTTGGTCACATATAAAACAGACATAATACTATAAAGTGACTGTGCTCTCTTTCAGCTCTTAGAGACTATGCTTCCCAACCTGCACCACATGGACCAGGAGGTTTGGCGGTACGTCTCCGGGTCAGACTCCATGATGGTGACTCCCCCCTGGGCGTCTGCCTCCACTCTCCGTGAGGTTGAGGAGACCCTTGCGACCCTTGAGTCCACTTTGAGCGACTCGCCCTACGGCAGCGAACTGTAAGTCCCCATGCTGTGGGGTTTAACCGTTCACTTTTTGTTTTATAATGACAGGTACAGGTAAGTATTGTCACAAAGTCTCAGGTGAGTAGTACTGTGTCTTTTTACTTCATGATGTCATTTTGAGTTTAAGGTTTGTAACAGCAGGAGGAGAACATGCTTGGACTCTGCAACACTCACTGATGGTCCGAATGCCTGCTTCTGCTCACACTGGATCGAATGACCTCTTAGGACTACACTGGGTCCTGTCTCACAGAATGGTGAAGCTCTAGTTTACAGAATGCATTTATTCACAACTTACAGATGTCACAACTCTGACTCTGTGCCTCAGATATAAGCAAACCCCACATGAAAACACAGCGTAACTATTCACCATATATGCCTCCTACAGTAATTTCATTTGATCCTTAATTGTTTAATGCAGGATACAAATGGACTGTACTGCCACCTGCTGGAGATGCCCTGGAAGCCAAAACGGGATGAAGATGAAGAACCAAACTGTCGTCATCATGATGCTGGAGTTATCAGATATCTGGTAGGTTTAGTGTCGGTGCTCGCTGGTTTAGTAGCTTTCAAAAAATAATCAAGCCTGACAGTAGCTGTAGCCTGGGCAGAAGAAGTACCGTCTGAGTGAGGCAGAGCAGGCATCAACTGAGTTTTATTATTATCTGTTCCAGATATTCATCATGATGGCAGAGGATGTGTTTGAAAAACTCATTAAAGGTACCAGCCAGTTGGATGAGAAGCAACAACCAGACCCTTCTCCAAAAACAGCGCCTGAGGAAGAATCTCTACCATTACCATTTCTGCTTCTCCACCACTCAGAACCTGACCAGAGCCGACAAACACTCCAAGAGGCCACGGGGGTGAGGGAGGTGTTCAAGGCTCACTTTTGTGAAGAGGGAGCAGTGCCACGGCAACCGGCAGAGTCCTCATGTCCACCACAGGACTGACCCACAACGGCTCTTTTAAGAGCCACGTACTACACTATAAAGAGCTTAACATTTTAGAATCTATGGTTATGATTCATTATTTTTATTCACTTAGCAAATATTATACTACCTAAAGTTTAAGATGCATATTGTTGTGCTGTTGTTTGTTTCTTGTTTGTATTGGGACCAGAACTGGGCTGCTGACTGTAGCTTCAGGTTCATCATAACATGGACATTCAAGATTGGCCTTAATTACCAGATTACACAGGGAAATTATTAAACATACAGATTAATTTAACTCTGGTCTATGCTTTTTTGATGTTTTATTAATGGTCTTCAACTGGTAAATTAAGTAAGCTTTTAGATATGTAAATATGGTATACATTGTTTTAACAATGACTGATATTACCCCTGACGAACTACACAGTAGAAAAATGGTGCATGATGTATAAAGTAATAAACATTTCATAATAAATTTAAACATTTTATTTTACAACATCAAAATTTATGACAACAAATATTAACAAAAAAAGATAATTTTATGAACCATTTTACATCTGTATATTTAGAAAGGACCTTGCCTGGAGGAGGGGGGTGGGGGAAATGAGGGAAGACATGAAGGAGAGGATAAAGGAGGGTCTGTTACCTGCAGAAGGAGCCACTTCAATCTACACAGATAGTAGTAGACAATGTAGTATTTTTATATAATAATTAGTGAGTAGTAGTTTTATCTGCTGACTGCAGCAAAAACTAACATTTGGACAGTAGAGAAGTGTTTGTCCCGCACTGGTCCAGCTGGATGTGGAAAAACTCATGTCTATGTCTCTTCCGGTGAAAACAAAACAGGTAACACTCAAATCTTATCACCCATTCCATGGTTGCCAATGGTTACACAACATTCAAACCATAACAACATAAAGCGCAACATTTAAACTGTCCGCCATTTCGCTCTTGTCCTCGAGAGAGAAGCACTGTTCTCCAGACTCAGCTAACGGCTAACAGCTAACGACTTACAGCTAACGGCTAATTGCAGCTAAAGTAGCTCCACGCAGCATCAGCTCATTGTTTTTGTTCCCACAGCATTTGAACTTCAGCCTTCAAGTTCAGCAGCACTTGGACGCCACCAGCCAGAAGTTCATCTGCAGCATGGTAAAGCAAATGTGTCTTTTTTTAAAAGCATTTGCGTGATTATCAGTATAAATAACAACATTAGCTATAAGGCTAATTTAAGTATTTACTGCTTTTACTTGGCGTGAGTAACATGAACAAAGTAGCACTAACTGTATAAATGAAAATAGAAATATAAATGAAAAATATATACTATACTATATACTAAAATATATACTTCTATAGGTCCCATAGATGGTTAAATATTAAAAGGCCAAACTTTGAACACAGTTTAATATAGTTTAGCAACATACATTAAAATATATTGTATGATCTGGTCATATTTGGCCAAAACACTGATTTTATATAAGGATACTTGTACTATATTTGTACAAAAGGAATAAATCTTCAATGTATTTGTATGTTTTTTAATAAATAAAAGGGATTTGCTTTGTAAATACATCATTAGAAGGCAAAATCTCTGAAGGTCCTTAATTAGTTTGTCATTTAGACACTGTCTTTGAGCATACATTTAATGTTGATTATCTTCTGTCCAACAGGGCGGCAGGAAGAGGAAGAGGTCTCCTGCCCCTGCCCCTCGGATCACTCGCTCCCGCCGCGGTGATCCTTCAGCGAGGGGCAGCTCTCAACCCTCCTCTCTCTGCTCCGGTAGGCCTGATCACATCTGCCCTTTGCTCTTTTTATAATAATGTTGTTACAAAGAGATTAGTATTCACCTGTGTGTTCTGATGTTCCATCTCCAGAGAGCGGACCGCCGAGGGCCCTCCACCGTCGGGATGCCCGCAGCTCCTCAGCAGGTAAGCCTCGCACACTTAACTCAACTAAACTCTGTCTCTCTCTTGGTGGTTTAGATTGTTTGTTGGAATTGTTACATGTTTTTTATCCCTTTTCCATTTTTACCTCTTTTTAAACCAAATTTAAACTTTTGTAGGCTGCCAGCCGCAGAAGGCCTCTGCCTCGGCAGACTCGTCCTTCTGCTCAGGTTGCAGGTGAGTTTGACCTGTTTTAAATATTCTGTGACACTTAACTGTATGAAATTTCAAATGCCTCTTGCTCTTTTTCTTGATTCCCAGCCTGTTGAGAGCCGCAGCCCTGGGCTCTCCACCCCTGGCTCCTCCCCCTCTGGCTCCTCCCCCGCGGGCTCCTCTGTGCCCCCTCACCCTGCTGCTCAGGTAAGTCTATGTTTCTCAGTGAGACATTGTGGCGTTGTTGCATTGTGTTTGACATATGTCTGTATATTGTTGGAGCAGCCTGGAGGCCGGCAGCGGTCCCTCTTCCCTGTCTGGGTCCATGTGTGGGACGTGTCTCTGTTTTTGGAGGTATACAGGACCCTACACTAGAACACTGTTGGTCACATATAAAACAGACATAATACTATAAAGTGACTGTGCTCTCTTTCAGCTCTTAGAGACTATGCTTCCCAACCTGCACCACATGGACCAGGAGGTTTGGCGGTACGTCTCCGGGTCAGACTCCATGATGGTGACTCCCCCCTGGGCGTCTGCCTCCACTCTCCGTGAGGTTGAGGAGACCCTTGCGACCCTTGAGTCCACTTTGAGCGACTCGCCCTACGGCAGCGAACTGTAAGTCCCCATGCTGTGGGGTTTAACCGTTCACTTTTTGTTTTATAATGACAGGTACAGGTAAGTATTGTCACAAGGTATCAGGTGAGTAGTACTGTGTCTTTTTACTTCATGATTTCATTTTGAGTTTAAGGTTTGTCACACAGCAGGAGGAGAACATGCTTGGACTCTGCAACACTCACTGATGGTCCGAATGCCTGCTTCTGCTCACACTGGATCGAATGACCTTTTAGGACTACACTGGGTCCTGTCTCACAGAATGGTGAAGCTCTAGTTTACAGAATGCATTTATTCACAACTTACAGATGTCACAATTCTGCCTCTGTGCCTCAGATATAAGCAAACCCCACATGAAAACACAGTGTAACTATTCACCATATATGCCTCCTACAGTAATTTCATTTGATCCTTAATTGTTTAATGCAGGATACAAATGGACTGTACTGCCACCTGCTGGAGATGCCCTGGAAGCCAAAACGGGATGAAGATGAAGAACCGAACTGTCGTCATCATGATGCTGGAGTTATCAGATATCTGGTAGGTTTAGTGTCGGTGCTCGCTGGTTTAGTAGCTTTCAAAAAAATAATCAAGCCTGACAGTAGCTGTAGCCTGGGCAGAAGAAGTACCGTCTGAGTGAGGCAGAGCAGGCATCAACTGAGTTTTATTATTATCTTTTCCAGATATTCATCATGATGGCAGAGGATGTGTTTGAAAAACTCATTAAAGGTACCAGCCTGTTGGATGAGAAGCAACAACCAGACCCTTCTCCAAAAACAGGGCCTGAGGAAGAATCTCTACCATTACCATTTCTGCTTCTCCACTCAGAACCTGACCAGAGCCGACAAACACTCCAAGAGGCCACGGGGGTGAGGGAGGTGTTCAAGGCTCACTTTTGTGAAGAGGGAGCAGTGCCACAGCATCCGGCAGAGTCCTCATGTCCCCCACAGGACTGACCCACAACGGCTCTTTTAAGAGCCACGTACTACACTATAAAGAGCTTAACATTTTAAAATCTATGGTTATGATTCATTATTTTTATTCACTTAGGAAATATTATACTACCTAAAGTTTAATATTGCATATTGTTGTGCTGTTGTTTGTTTCTTGTTTGTATTGGGACCAGAACTGGGCTGCTGACTGTAGCTTCAGGTTCATCATAACATGGACATTCAAGATTGGCCTTAATTACCAGATTACACAGGGAAATTATAAACATACAGATTAATTAAACTCTGGTCTATGCTTTTTTGATGTTTTATTAATGGTCTTCATTTGGTAAATTAAGTAAGCTTTTAGATATGCAAATATGGTATACATTGTGTTAACAATGACTGATATTACCCCTGACGAACTACACAGTAGAAAAATGGTGCATGATGTATAAAGTAATAAACATTTCATAATAAAATTTAAACATTTTATTTTACAACATCAAAATTTATGACAACAAATATTAACAAAAAAAGGTAATTTTATGAACCATTTACATACTGTACAGTCCCTGACAAAAGTCTTGTCGCTTATCCATTTTGTAGAAACAAAAGTTTATAACCTGACTTTAAATTAATTGATTGGTCTTAGAAATGTCTCATATGAAAGCTAAAACCCTCCCAAATTATGCTCAATATACTAAAATAAATTTGCTTCACTGAAGAAAGATTGATCATTTAATGAACACAGAAAGGTCAGATTTTGGCAAGACAAAAGTTTTGTCGCCTTGTCATATGATGGACCCAATCCTAGATTACAGCCTCACATGTGATCAGTTACTGATCAATCAATTAGTGGGTGTGTATAAAAAGAACCCCAGCACACCGGACCTTCACATCAACTGCAACTTGACCTCTGACAACATGGCTAAGATCCACCCTGAGACCAAAGCGTTAATTATCAAGAGGCTGAAGACCAGATCCACTGCTGAGGTGGCTGACACCTTCAATGTGTCTCAGCGTCAAGCACAAAGAATAAGAAAAAGATCTGAAAAGACTGGAGATGTTTGTGACAAGCCCAGGTCCGGCAGACCCCGCAAGACAACTGCTCGGGAGGACCGTTTGTTGATTCGAAAATCCAAGGCCAGCCCCTTTTCCACTGCAGCAGAACTCCATCAGGCCTGGTCACCTCAAGTCCCTGTGTCAACCAGAGCAGTTTGTAGAATTCTGTCTCGAAATGGCCTTCATGGTCAAATCAGTGCACAGAAACCCAAGCACTAAACAACCCAGCACTAAACAAAAGGCAATTCAAAAACCGTGTGGCATTTGTCAAGGCCCACAGCCTGCTAAAAGGATGGACACTGGAAAAGTGGCAGAAGGTGGATTTCTCAGATGAATCCTCGATTGAATTACATCACAGCCGCCGCAAATATTGCAGGAGACCTACTGGAGCCCACATGGATCCAAGATTCACCCAGAAAACAGTTAAGTTTGGTGGCGGAAAAATCATGGTGTGGGGTTACATCCAGTATGGGGGTGTGCGAGACATTTGCAGGGTGGAAGGCAATATCAATAGCCTAAAATATCAAGAGGTATTAGCTACCGCTTACATTCCCAACCATAAAAGGGGTCAAATTTTGCAGCAGGATGGTGCTCCATCGCATACTTCTATCTCTACATCAAAGTTCCTCAAAGCGAAGAAGATCAAGGTGCTCCAGGACTGGCCAGCCCAGTCACCAGACATGAACATCATTGAGCATGTCTGGGGTAGAATGAAAGAGGAAGCATGGAAGGTAAAACCAAAGAATCTTGATGAACTCTGGGAGGCATGTAAGACTGCTTTTTTGCTATTCCTGATGACTTCATCCACAAATTGTATGAATCATTGTCGAACTGCATGGATGCAGTCCTTCAAACTCATGGAAGTCATACAAGATATTAAATATGAATCTCACAGCACCACTACTTAATTCACTGATGTTATGCAACATATTTTTGTATTTGAAGTAAATTATTTGTTCAATTTTCTGTAGGCGACAAAACTTTTGTCTTGCCAAAATCTGACCTTTCTGTGTTCATTAAATGATCAATCTTTCTTCAGTGAAGCAAATTTATTTTAGTATATTGAGCATAATTTGGGAGGGTTTTAGCTTTCATATGAGACATTTCTAAGACCAATCAATTAATTTAAAGTCAGGTTATAAGCTTTTGTTTCTACAAAATGGATAAGCGACAAGACTTTTGTCAGGGACTGTATATTTAGAAAGGACCTTGCCTGGAGGAGGGGTGGTGGAAATGAGGGAACATATGAAGGAGAGGATAAAGGAGGGTGTGTTTCCTGCAGAAGGAGCCACTTCAATATACACAGTAGATAGTAGTAGGCAATGCAGTATTTTTATATAATAATTAGTGAATGGTAAATTTTACTAAATCCTTACAATGAGGTGACACCTTCTGCAGTAGAGGAAGCAGAGACAACAAAAAGTGCTCATCCTCAGACTGAGCATGAGGAGGAGGACGGTCCTGGAGTGTCGTCAGTATCTCTCTCTCTCGAAGCTGGAGGGTGACGACACCAGGAACTTCTTCGCTCTCCTCTTCAGTGGGCCTGCAACACAGAAAGTGTCATGAGAATAACGTTTAAACATAAGTTAATGGCCAGGGGTGGGCAAACTTTCTGGAGGAGCTGAGGACTGAGGCCAGAGGACCACGGCTGTGAGGGGACAGGCCGCAGCCACAAAGACTGAGAAAAGATGATGTTACAGTCAGACAATGTTTTATTGCCACTGTAAGTAAACTTACCGTCCTAGAGACGTACAGATCCTGGAGAGATGGGAGGCTGCCGTCCATCACCTTATTAGCAGAGCACACAGTTTGCTGCAGTCTGTGTTTGTTTGTGGTAGTGGCCCCAGCACACCACACGTTGATGGAGGAGGTGAGGATGGACTCGATGATGGCCTTGTACAACTGCACCATGATGTGGGCTGGCAGCTTGGCCTTCCTAATACAACCTCTGCTGGACTTCCATGATGAGGAGCTGATGTTGTTTCCACTGTATCAGGTCACCAGCCAGTCCACCTCCTGTAGAGAGACTCAGCACCGTCCGAGATGAGCCCGATGAGAGTGTTGTCATTGGAAAACTTGATCGGCGTTACAGAATAATGTCTGGAGATGCAGCAGTCGGTGTACAGGGAGAAGAGCAGGGAGAACGTACACTGCCCTGTGGAGTTCCTGTGTTGATAATCCCAGTTTTCCCCAGCTGCATGCACAGAGCAGGGAGGATGGTGTTGAATGAAGAGCTGAAGCCCACAAACAGAGTCCTGGTGTAGGGTCCAGGGGAGTACCTAATGAAGTGGAGGGCCAGGTCAAACTCAAGACCTTCTAAAGAAGTTAAGGACTATAGCTTAAATAAACTCACATAGATAGATGCACATAGAGCTAAAATATCAAATTTAAAATAACTGTATGAAAACAATATTTAAATAGGCTGAAAATAAATCTAAATAATCCTGTTTTTCCTTCACTCAAATGTGAAGCATGTCTAAAGTCACAGTATTCTTTAGTGCCCCCTACTGGCCAATAAGCAGTTTCATCAGACCTCAACTGTCACATAATGCAGCCACAGTTTACATGCACGCCATGGTCCTCTCCCATATTAAATACTGTTTAACTACTTGGTCACAAACAAATAGCACTACCCTCAAACCGCTTGAATCTCTTTACAAAAGAACCATAAAAACACTGGACAAGAAACCAATCCAATATCATCACTGTGCAATACTAAAGAAACTTAATCTTCTGAACTGGGACAACATGCTCAAATATACAAATCTGTGTCTCCTGTTTAAAATTATTAATGGTCTGTCTTCACCTCCACTGGCTCAGTTTGTTTCAATAAGATCATCCTCAAACCGGATTACTGGGGGGGCAGTTAGAGGGGACTGCATAATCCCAGTCTGAAAAAGCTCTTTTGGACATTCGTCTTTCTCAGTCCCAGCAGCACATCAGTGGAACTCCAGACCCATCGCAATTAGAGAAGTCACATCTTATGATCATTTTAAAACTCATTTAAAAAAGTGGCTTCTTAAGAATCAAATTTGTTCACATTGATTTTATCTGTGTGCTTCATGTCTGTCTTTAATCGTGTCTAAACGTTTGTTGTCTCGTCTTGTATGAATGAATGTGCATGTAAATATTGAACTTGTGTGAAGGATGTGAGTGATTAATGTTGTAAATAATGGTGTAAATATTTTGTTCTTAACCTCCTTTTTTTAGGGTGACACCATGACATCTGTCCAGGGACTGCGGATGAAAATTAGCCTTGTGGCTAAATCTGGTACATTTACAGAAATGTTCATTAATGTACACTGTCCCTGTCAAATAAATAAATGAATAAACATCAACCACAGTTGGTCGGGTCTTAATTAATTAGTTAATTTGTTGTTGTTCTCTGTAACTGAGGCCGTGCCGCGCCACTCTCTCTATCTGTGCTTGTACAAGCAGAGAGGCTACCAGGTTGTTTTAGAGGCTTGTGGATGTGCACTGAGGACCTCAGTTGGCTCAAACTGTGCTGAATAAACCCATGGAGGAAACGAACATCTGAAGAGATCTGTAGTGAGTGTGCAGCACCAGACAACAGCACCGCAAACTTTTGACCCAGATATGTCCTGATGATACTGCCTCATTTCGGACTCTGTCGCTATAAACCCATACTTACTTTAATTTTACTTGCCTACCCATAAAAGTCACCACATTGTTAAATTGAGACAATATTAATCTGCTTTAGTGGCACATTACACTGATTGTGCCAAAACAGAGTTTCTCCTGGGCCCATGTTTAAACAGAATTTGCTCAGCTTAACCCTAGTCACCTGAGAATCTTCAGTCTGCAGGTGGCGCTCTTTAGTCCAGAACACAGCCTCTCCACTCCTAGGTCCTGGAGGTCGTTGTGACTGAGATCCAAGTCTGTGAGACTGGAGGAGCTGAGGACTGAGGCCAGAGGATCACAGCTGTGAGGGGACAGGCCACAGCCACTGAGACTGAGGAGAAAGAGGGACATTAGAGACAGAGAGCCACCACAAAAGACCTACCAGAGGTACCTCCGCCCCGGTCCTATTGCAGAGGATGCCCTCGACAGAAAAAAGTGGAATATTTAAGACTGCTTATAAAAGTCAAGGATATTTGAACTAAAATGATATATTGTTTTTTTACCAGCTCCATCAGGCAAGAACCAACTTGGAGAAAAAAACAAACTACAATAAAAAGTCCTGACCTTTTAATCAAAATGCCTTGACACATATTTTGTAATTTCAGGTTTTAAAAGGTGAAATTGAATTGTATTGAATAAAAAAAATAAAAAATAAAATACAGGCAAATGTTTTGAAACCCATGCATAGCACTTTTAAAGCAACTGGCTCTATGCAAAGTTTGCAAAGTTGGTTGCCCAAATCTGGTGCATGGGGGGCCCTTTTTGTGCAAAATGTGTAGAAAGTATTAACAACACAGAAAAGTATGAGTGAAGGAGGCAGTATTTCCTGTCAGATCATTTGGATTCATTGAATTGTTGAATTCAAACAAATCCCTTCTAACTGTATTACAGATATTGTGTTCATACTAAATATTTCCTCCCTTCAGGACATAACACCACTTGAAAATATAGTGGTGTATTGCATTCACATGGATGGAGCCATCATGAGTTTATGATCATTCCAATACTTTTATCTGCTGACTGCAGCAAAAAAAACTAACATTTGGACAGTAGAGAAGTGTTTGTCCCGCACTGGTCCAGCTGGATGTGGAAAAACTCATGTCTATGGCTCTTCCCGAACTGTCCGCCATTTCGCTCTTGTCCTCGAGAGAGAAGCACTGTTCTCCAGAGGAAGCTAACAGCTAACAGCTAACGGCTAACAGCTAACGGCTAACAGCTAACGGCTAATTGCAGCTAAACTAGCTCCACGCAGCATCAGCTCATTGTTTTTGTTCCCACAGCACTTGAACTTCAGCCTTCAAGTTCAGCAGCACTTGGACGCCACCAGCCAGAAGTTCATCTGCAGCATGGTAAAGCAAATGTGTCTTTTTTAAAAGCATATGCGTGATTTTTAATATAAATAACAATATTAGCTATAAGGCAACTTCTACTTTACATGAGTAACATGAACAAAGTAGCACTAACTGCCTAACACATTAAAAATAGAAATATAAATGAAAAATATAAATATATACAGTTGCATCAAAAAGTATGTGAACCCTTTGGGATTATGTGGAGTTTTGCATGAATTGGTCATAAAATGTGCTCTGAACTTCATCTAAGTCAGAACAATAGAAAAACACAGTCTGCTTAAAACAATACTACATAAACATTACATGTTTTTTATGTATTTATTGAAGATAACGTGTAAACATTCACAGTGCAGGGTGGAAAAATGATGTGAACCTTTGGACTTAATAACTGGTTGATGCTCGTTTGGCAGCAATAACCTCAACCAAATGTTTCCTGTAGTTGCAGATCAAACCTGCACAACGATCTGGTGTAACTTGGACCACTTCTCTTCACAAAACTGTTTCAGTGTAGCAATATTCTGGTGTGAATCGCTCTCTTAACATCATGCCACAGCATTTCAATCGGGTTGAGGCCAGGTCTCTGACTGGGACACTGCAGAAGGTGTATTTTGTTCTGTTGAAGCTGTTCTTTTGTGGAATTACTTGTTTGCTTTGGGTCATTGTCCTGTTGTATCACCCATCCTCTGTGCAGCTTCAGTTGCCGAACAGATGGTCTTAAGTTTTCCTGCAAAATGTCTTGATAAACTCTGGAATTCATTTTTCCATCAGTGACAACAATCCGTCCGGGCCCTGAGGCAGCAAAGCCCCAAACCATGATGCTCCCTCCACCATGTTTCACAGGGAGATGAGGTTGTGATGTTGGTGCTGTGCCTTTTTCCCTCCACACAGTGTTGTGTGTTTTTTCCAAAAACTCAATTTTGGTTTCATCTTTCCACAGAATATTTTGCCAGTAGTGCTGTGGAATATCCAGGTGCTCTTTTGCAAACTTCAAACGTGCTGCAATATTTTTTTTGGACAGCAATGACTTCCCCCATGGTCTCCTCCCATGTTCTCCATTCTTGTTTAATGTTTTCCTTATTATAATGTGTCAACAAAAATGTGAGCATGTGCCAGAGATTTCTGTAAGTCTTTCACTGACACTCTAGGATTCTTCTTTACCTCATGAAGCATTCTGCGCTGTGCTCTTACAGTCATCTTTACAGGACGACCAGGCCTAGGGAGAGCAGCATCAGTGCTGAACTTTCTCCATTTGAGGACAACCTGTCTTATTGTGGACACATGAACATCAAGGCTTTTGGAGATACTTTTGTGATCCTTTCCAGCTTCATACAAGTCAACAATTCTTGATCGTGGGTCTTCTGAGAGCTCTTTTCTGTGAGGCATGGTTCACATCAGGCAGTGCTTCATGAAACCAGTAAACCAAAAACTGGTGTTTTTAAAGGGCAGGACAACTTTCAGCAACACATCCGATATCATCACACTGACTGGACTCAAGGTTGGCTCACTCCTGGCTCCAACTGGCTCTTAGAGAAGTCATTAGGTCAGGGGTTCACATACTTTTTCCACCCTGCACTGTGGATGTTTACATGTTATCTTCAATAAATAAATAAAAAACATGTAATGTTTATGTAGTATTGTTTTAAGCAGACTGTGTTTTTCTATTGTTGTGACTTAGATGAAGTTCAGAGCACATTTTATTACCAATTCATGCAAAACTCCACATAATCCCAAAGGGTTCACATACTTTTTCCTGCAACTGTACTTCTAAAGGTTCCATAGGTGGTTAAATATTAAAAGACCAAACTTTGAACACAATTTAATATAGTTTAGCAACATACATTAAAATATATTGTATGATCTGGTCATATTTGGCCAAAACACTGATTTTATATAAGGATACTTGTACTATATTTGTACAAAAGGAATAAATATTCAATGTATTTGTATGTTTTTAATAAATAAAAGGGATTTGCTTTGTAAATACATCATTAGAAGGTAAAATCTCTGAAGGTACTGTTGCAAGTTTCTTCTACTAAATCTGCTCAATAGAGTATTTTATTTAATGTTGCTTACTGAAAATAAGTGTTATGTTTTATTGAATTTTATTGAATTTGGAGTGGATCAACACAAAGTGGCCAAATGACTCACATTTATGCATGTTCGAACAAAAAAAGTTTGGGTTTGAGTATTGATTGCAGTAACATTGATCAACTTATTCATGGTTTATAAACTACAATACATTTATCTGTGTAAACCCTCAGTCATCCAGGTCTGATCCATAGCAAAAGACGTTCAAATCTGTAAACTGGACAAATCGTTGTAGAAGTGAAGACATTTCACTGCTCATCCAAGCCTGTTCTTCAGTTCTGGTCAGATTGCTGCTTAACACTGCCGTATATCTTTCTGCAGGGAGGGGCTAACTACACTGAAACTGTAAACAACTATTGTCTCCAGTTTCAGCTGAAACTACCCTATTCAGCCCTTAACGACCCTGCTATTGTTCCCATTGTTCTGGGTCTGAGGATGGAGTTGTAGATGGGGGAGAGATTATGTCTCAGGCTCCATTCCTGTTTAAGGAAGGATTGTCTTTCCTAACAAAAATAGCTTCTTTAACTCTCCTCTCAAACATTTCTTTTCTCTGGCTAAGATCTGAACTTCACTATCTTCAAAGGAGTGGTTAGTGGCTTTCAGATGTAGATGCACGGCGGACTGGGGTCCAGAGGAACTCTCACACCGGTGTTGGTACATCCTCTTGTGGAGTAGCTGTTTTGTTTCTCCAATGTAACGCTCACTGCACTCTTCACTACACTGAATAGAGTAGACTACATTACTTTGTTTGTGGCTCGGGATTTTGTCCTTTGGGTGAACCAGTTTTTGTTTTAATGTGTTTTTAGGTTTGAAAAAGACAGGAATCTCATACTGTCTAAAAATCCTCTGAAGTTTTTCAGACACACCTGCTGTGTAAGGAATAGTTACCCCTCTCCTTCTAGGTTTATGTTCTCTGTTGTCTTGTTTTTTAGCTCTCTTTGATCTATTGAAGGCCCATTTTGGATATCCGCAAGCAGAGAGGGCTTGTTCCTCCTTCTCTTTTCCCTCTGTGCTTGTGGGCACCACTTGAGCTCTGTGTTGTAGAGTACGGATAACTCCGAGTTTGTGCTGCAGTGGATGGTGTGAATCAAACAGCAGGTATTGGTCCGTGTGTGTGGGCTTCCTGAAGACTTCTACCTGGAGATGTCCTCTCCTATTGTTACTGCACAGTCTAAGAAGGCCAGTTTGTTCTCTTTGGACTCTTCCTGTGTGAACTTGATGTTTGGATCCACAGCATCAATATGTGCAGTTAAGGGCTCCAGATCTTGAATTTTGATTTTGGTCCAGTTGTCATCCACAGATCAGTACCAATGTGTGGATGGAGGACCTGGAAATTTAAACATATTAAAACAGTAAAAACAAATGCATGCCATAATGTGGAACATTCCGAGCAAATGCTGCTTTGACTTTTCTCTTTTAGCAGCTCTAGACAGTAACTTACACCGATGCTATGGTTTTATGACCTGCCACATTTGAATGTTTCTGAGGTTGAATCTAACCTGGTCTGATTGTTCTTTTTATGAGCAACTTTAGACTTTAAATATTTTGCAAATCTAAAGCTGTAAAATGACTTCCTCTTCAGGATGTATATGCCCATTATGTGTCTAATATTTCATAGTGTATTATATCTGAATCTGTTCATCAAAATAATGGACACGGTTCAGTGACGTCAGCACGCAGCCCTGACGCAGGCACGTGACATCTGATGGAAGCGGGAGGTCAAATGTTTCTGATTTTAAAACTTTACTTTGCTGATTTTCGCTGTTAAAAACTGAAATTAGCGCAGTGTTTGATCATTAAACTCATACGGATACATCTCTGTTTATTCTGTGAGTGTTCAGAGGGAATTTCATGCTAATTTCCACTGTTTGATATTATAAGTTGATATTTTAATAAACAAAACCTCGCTCAGACTGCGCCCTGTGGAATATTAGATATATAAAGGACATATATATTCTAAAGAGGAAGTCATTTTGCATTTTTACATTTATATTTAAAGCCTAAAGTTGCTCATAAAAAGAACAATCAGACCAGGTTAGATTCAACCTCAGAGAAACGTTCAAATGTTACAGGTTAAAGGTTTTTGTTTCTTAAAAATATATTTGTCGACAACAAGAGGGTTTGAGAAGAGGTTTAGAAGGACACAAAGATGAAACATTTGGACTTTTATTTTATTGAAGGAATTATAAGCACTTTACCATAATCCTGAGTCCAACAGATGTACATCAAATCATTTAAAAACAGAAAAGTAAACCTATTATAATAAAAAACACAATAGTAATAGGCTTTAATTAACTCTAAATTGGATTTAGGATTGGATTATACAGTTGTTCTTTGTTTCATTCTATCTTTCTACTGCCTCTGCCCTTCAGAGACCAACGGTGTGGCGCCCTCTGCTGGAGCTCAGTGATACTGCGCCTCAGTCACAAAGAGGCGTGGCCCAGAGAGGTCACGAGACTGAAACTAAAACAACTTCGCCTTTTTTGTGACATGATCAGCATCTATGTCCCGTGAACAACGCTGCTCGACACTGATCGGATCTGATCAGTTTTTGCTAATCTCAAACGCGCCTTAAGTAATAGACCTGGACACAGTGAGTATTTCTGGTGATTAACATAGAAAATAATGGAACAATGATTTAGCCCATTTCTGAACTCAACAGAAGTTGCACTGATTTCTAAACGGACATCCCTCTGTCTGTAAAATTAATACACAAAATTGCATCTAAACACAGAGACAATTTACAAAGAAATCTGCTCTTTGAAGGCCCCTTTTTGTGACCTGGAGGAGACTTCTTTTGGTTGAGATTAGGTTCAGGATTTTGCTGGTCCCAGTTCTGTTTGGATCTACATGGTCCTGGTTTAATCATCAATCAATTAGGTCATAAAACCTGAGCTGTAGGAAGTAAGTTTTCTTTTTCTTTCCTATTTTTTTTGTAACATCCATTTAAGGCTATTGTCCTAATGTGTCCAGCAGAGGGAGACACAGAACAATCAGACCTCTGGGTGCAGGGATAGACACATTTCACAGTAACTCCACATCTGGAGAACAGAGCTTCTAAACAGACACATCTCTGTATGTTTCTGTTCAGATTGACTCTTCTTCTGATTCTTTGGGAAGATCATCCTCCAGACTTTAGAGAAGCTCCTCCTGAAGACCAGAGGTAAGACCTTCTTTATTGCAATATTTAGATCATATGTTTATTCATATTTTGTTGGAATAAATACAAATATTTAGTATGAATACATCTATTTGGTTTTATTTCTAGGTCTTTTAAGTGATAAATCATTAATCATTACTAACAGGGGCAGCAGTTTAAGCAGGGACTCCCAGACTTCCCTCACCCCAGACACGTCCTCCAGCTCCTCCGGTGGGACCCCAATGCGTTCCCAGGCCAGCCGAGAGACATAGTCCCTCCAGTGTGTCCTGGGTCTTCCCCGGGGCATCCTCCCGGTGGGACATGCCCAGAACACCTCCCTAGGGAGACAGGGAGGTGTTCTCAACTCCCACTCTGCGGAGGAACCCCATTTCAGCCACTTGTATCCGCGATCTTGTCCTTTCGGTCATTACCCAGAGCTCATGACCATAGGTGAGGGTAGGAACGTAGATTGAGGTAAATCGAGAGCTTTGCCTTTCGACTCAGCTCCTTCTTCACCACAACGGACTGATACAGCGACCGCATCACTGCAGATGCTGCACTGATCCACCTGTCAATCTCATGCTCCATCCTTCCCTCACTCGTGAACAAGACCCCGAGATTACTATAATAATTTAAATCAAATATCAGTCATATATAAAAACACAACATTTATTTTGTCCGAAGTATTTTACAACGTCCCAAATCTTTATATATAGTCATTTTTTCCGTTTGTTTTTTGTTAACCTTCACAGGTTAAATCTTGGTAAATACAGTTTAAACCAGAGGTTTAAATACACGACATAAAAAGACACATGTGCTTTTTTTTTCACTGTCTGACATGAAATCAGACTAAACTTTTTCTGTTTTAATTAGGATTAACAAAATTATTTCTATTTGCTAAAATGTCAGAATGAGAGAAGGATTTTTTTAAAGACAAATTTTCATGACTTTCTTCAAAGTCAGAAGTTAACGTACGTTTTATTAGTATTTGGTTCCATTGTCTTTAAACTGTGTGACTTGGGTCAAATATTTTGGATCCTTCCACAAACTTCTCACAATAGTTGGGAGGAATTTTCGTCCCTTCCTCCTGATCTGTTGAGACAAGTTTGTAAACTGTCTTACTCGCACATGTCTTTTCAGGTCTACTCATACATTTTCAATAGGATTAAGATCAGAGCTTTGTGATGGCCACTCCAAAACATTTATACTTGTGTAATAGTTTGAACAGACTTGTTTGCACAAGTCTGATTGTGGATTTGTTTGCACAAGTCCACAATTCTCTTCCTGATATCTTGGCTAATTTCTTTTGACTTTCCTATGATGTTACACAAAGAAACAGTTTGTTTCAAACTAACTCTAACTTAGAAACCTGGTTTAATCATGGTATAATCTGGACCTGTAGGAGGCAGAATATATTTTAAAAAGTTGTTAAATCTTATGCTGTCATGTGTCCAGCAGCAAGAGACACAGAACGATCAGACCTCTGGGTGCAGGGCAGAGACACATTTCACAGTAACTCCACATTTGGAGAACAGAGCTTCTAAACAGACACATCTCTGTATGTTCTGTTCAAATTGACTCTTCTTCTGATTCCAGGTCCTACAACATGGAGCCACCTGGACCTGGCCCCGGGTCTAAACCCAGACCTGAACCTGCTCCCAGCTCTCTGTCTCTGAAAAGTGATGAGTCCAGAAACCTTCCTCCTTTATTCAGAGAAGCTCCTCCTGAAGACCAGAGGTAAGACCTTCTTAATCCAGAGCTCTGGACATGTTCTCAGGACAGCGCCACCTGCTGTTCATCCTTCATCAGTGCAAACAGTGATCCTGTGTTTTAATGGAGACAGACGAGTTCAGGTGGGACAGGATCACAGGGTCTTCTACAGATTGTACAGAAGTCTCAGAATCAGCTGTTCTGAACCAGGACTGTCCTGAATACATCACCAACGTGACACTACTGCACTACAGTATCTTATGGATTTTATTTTGATCAAATATTCAATTGCATTTCAAAATCATAACACAATCAGAATTACTTTTATCCATCACCAAGAGGAAATTCTTTCAGAATATTTTAAATGGAACATGACCAAATTATATTAAAATAGGTAAGGGTTAACCTTGTTCAAAGTTTTTCTGCTGTGTTTACTTCACTGAAATATTATAAATTAATTCTGAATTAAATCAATGCATTTGGAAAACAATTTGTACAAATAGCTTTGCATATTCATGCTACATGTTACAGGCCAAATCGGGCGAAACTCTCAGTTTGGTCTAGGAGGAGACAATAAATTGATGGAAATTTAAACTATCTTTCGAGGTCATTGTAACGATACTTAATCATAAATTCAATAACCATGTTATTATGGTGAGACTATTATTACTCTACTAGCGAATATTTGCCATTTCAACAATGAAAAGGTTTCAGCAGACTGTTTAATTACAAATAAGCTATGTGTGCAACTGTACAAAATACTGTTGAACAATGTGAAAATATGGAAACAAATTCAATACGCTCTAACAACTCCACGTACGCCAAGGTGTCCAACGCGATTGTTTCAGAGTCACGCTGCTGCATCGAATATTTTGGTAAATTTGGCTGAGTGTATTCTGTCCTGTACAGGAGAACAAATTGGAGACTTTAGCCAATCGGGACGCAGAACACACGCCTGCATACACTGTAAAGAAAGCATACAAAACTGCACGAGCGGTCCCTCATTTTTCATATTACTACGTGGGATACCTGCCGATTAAAAATCCGGTGCGGCTTGTACAAGTTTGCTCTTATATCCAAGCATCTCTAGGCTCACTGCTGCTGAAGTGTATATCAGCTCATTGGTTTCTGTGATGGTTGAGGTTGGGATCGCTCTCAATGCTGCATTCACATCTTCTAGGAGACTTTCAGATGTACTTCACTTAGTCTCTGCAGGTGGTGTTGGGGTTGCCTTGTGTTCATTCAGTCCATGATCTTATCTTTCAGGTCAGTCGCTGCCTCGCTCAGCGTAATGCTCATTGGGGCTTCGTACCCAATATCCGGATGGGGAGTTGATGTTAACTCCCCTCTGACCTGGCGTCCTGGATCCCCCTTGCCGTAGCATATTTTGTGTTGTACCTCGTCAATCTCAAGTTGTGATAGCAGTTGCCGTTTGCGGATGTTGGAACACTGAGCTACTAGTTGCTTAGCCGTAAGCTTGGACTGCGGGTTTCGAAGTATCCATTTTTCCCACATCCTGTTCATGTAACCCCTCTGACTAGGGTAAAAAAAAATACACATATGTATATGTATATATATATATATATATATATATATATATATATATATATATATGTATATATGTATGTATATATATACACACACACACTCACACACACATATATATATATATATATATATATATATATATATATATATATATATATATATATATATATATATATATATTATATATATATATATATGTATGTATATATGTGTGTGTGTGTGTGTGTATATATATGTATATATATATTATATATATATGTATGTGTATGTATATATATGTATATATATATTTATATACATACATACATACACACACGCACGCACGCACACACACACACACACACACACACACACATACATCCTGGCCCGGCCCCTCTGTTAAATTTAGAACCTATTGTGGCTTGTGTGTCAAAAAGTATGCCCACCCCTGAACTAAACCAGCGGTGAAAATAAAATAGGCAAGACAAGGCAAGTTTATTTTTGTATAGCACAATTCGTACACAAGGTAATTCAACCTGCTTTACAGAATAAAAAAGACATTAAAATCCCAATACAACAAATCGAAACATAAATGAGCACAAATAATCATCGTAAGATTAAGATTAAAGGAGAAAAGTGCAGAATAAAAACCTTTCAGTCATATGCACAGCAAAAAAAACCTGTTTTGATCCTGGATTTAAACATTGTCAAAGTAAAGGCCTGTCTCACATCTTCAAGAAGACCATTCCAGGTTTTAGCTGCATAAAACTGAAATGCTGATTCCCCATGTTTAGTCCTGACGCACCAGCTGGAGCCCAGTCCCTGCAGTCCTCAGAGTGTGAGATGGTTCATTTAAAGTTTAAAATCTATTCTCTGAGCCACAGTTACAGTAGTTTAACCTACTGGAGACAAATGCATGGATAAGTCTCTCTAAGTCTGACTTTGACAGTATACCTTTGTATTTTTGCAATGTTTTTTAGATGGTAAAAAGCTGCAGATGTTATTGATTTGATGTGGCTGTTAAAGTTCAAGTTTTTGTCCATTATTACACCTAGATTTTTAGCCTGATTTTAAGGTTTTAGAGAAAGAGACTGGAAGTGACTGTTGACACTTTTTCTGTGTTTCTTTGGGCCAAAGACTATGACTTGAGTCTTGTCTGAGTTTAGCTGGAGAAAGTTGTTTTCATCCACACACTGATCTGTTGTATGCAGTGTCAGAGTGAATCCACTGGTCCATATTCACCTGCTGCAGTGACTCATAGATCTGAGTGTCATCTGCAGAGTTGTGGTTGGACACATTATTGCTGTGTATTAACTGACCTAACAGCAGCATGTAGAGAATGAACAACAGGGGTCCCAAGATTGATCATTGGGCCACCCCACAGCTCAGAGACATTTTATCTGAGACACACATTTCCAATTTCAACAAAGAACCCCCTGTTTTATAGATAGGACTTGAAACCAGTTTTTAGCGCAGTACCAGAGATGCCAACCCAGTCCTCTAGTCTCTGTGAGAGGATCCCATGATTGATAGTGTCAAAGGAGCACTCAGATCTAACAGGATCAAGACTGAGACTTTGCCTGCATCAGTGTCCAGGCGGATGTCATTTGTCACCTTGATAAGAGCAGTCTCAGTGCTGTGGTGGAGTCCAAAACCTGATTGGAAAACATCAAAGGAGTTGTTCATGTCGAGAAAGTTAATAAGCTGTTGGTAAAACAACTTTTTTGAGGACTTTGCCTAAAAACGGCAGATTTGACATTGGTCGGTAATTGTTCAATATTATGGCATCAAGGCTGCTTTTCCTCAGGACAGGCTTGATAACCGCAGTTTTCAAAGCTCTTGGGAATGTTCCAGATTGAAGTGACAATGTTAACTATGGAAACAAGTGGTGATAGCAACTTGTTGAGCACAGACTTTAGAAATTTAGTGGGTAACACATCAAGGGCAGCATGTAGATGAACTCAGACTGTTGAGGATCTCTTGGAAAGTTTTGTCAGTTACAGGTGCAAAGTGAGTCAGCTGTAAGTGTCTAGGTGGCTGCAGGGATGTTATTTGTGTTGTGGAAATTGATGGCATTTTAAATACCCCGAACCTTGCCATTAAAGAAAACTGCAAACTCATTGCACTTAGAAGTGGAAATTAATTCTAACGGCAATGGAGCTGGAGGGTTTGTTAATCTGTTTACTGTTGCAAACAGGACGTGAGAGTTGTTACTGCAACTCCCAATAATGTCAGAAAAATCCCTCGTTTTTCCCTTGTTCTACATAAAGTGTGGTTGTACATGTGCATCTTTTCTCTGTAAATCTCATAATGAACCTGGAGCTTTGACTTACGTTATTCCCACTTGGCCCTCCGGCACTCTCTTCTCTGTGCCCTGACTGAGTCATCATTCCTCCATGGCGTTTTCTGCTTATCTTTAACCATCTTAACCTTCATCGGGCAATGGTGTCCAGAACATTCAAAACAC
The DNA here is from genome assembly GCA_019594935.1 of Periophthalmus modestus. Lineage (NCBI taxonomy): Eukaryota > Metazoa > Chordata > Actinopteri > Gobiiformes > Gobiidae > Periophthalmus > Periophthalmus modestus. The sequence goes on from JAIEZT010000026.1 coordinate 23,377,078, forward strand.
TCGGAAGTTACAGAGTTCAACAAATCATCAACATTAGAACATGAGGCATTTCAAAGTGAATCATTTCCATGAACAGTTCACCTGTGCTATCATTTAGGTGTGTCCCCCTTCGAACAACTGCAGGACCAGCCGCTGGTTTGGGAATAACAGACAGGTTAAAGAAGACACAGAAATGATCAGACAGAACAATATCCACCACATTGACATTTGAAATATTTACTCCTTTTGTAATGAGCAGGTCCAGAGTGTGTCCTCTGTTGTGGGGTGGGCATGACATGCTGAGTCACACCAAAGGTTTCAAGGACAGAACTAAGCTCTTTAGGGTTTTGTCAAACACATTATCCGCATGTACATTAAAATAATCTGTAATGACTAAACCATCAAAGTCTGTGCATACGACTGAAAGCATCTCAGTAAAATCATCAATAAAACTTAGACAGTGCTGGGGAAGTTTATATATAACTAAGTGGACTATGGAGGGTGATTGTTTTAGCTCAATTTTAAGGGAACATACTCAAAAGAGATGAAAACACCTCAAATGACAATCTGTGAGTAATTAAATTATCTCTAAAAAATGCACCACACACCTCCACCATTTTTGTTTACAACTTCAAATTTTGAAGTTGGGTGAGTTGATGAAAGCATCTCAGTAAAATCATCAATAAAACTCAGACAGTGCTGGGGAGAGAGCAGAGAGGAGTTTGTGACAGAACAGGAGAGGACTGAGGAGGTGAAGCAGGGGGAGGAGTTTGGATGAGGGAACAGCAGAGGACTGAGGAGGTGAAGCAGGGGGAGGAGTTTGGAGGAGTTTGGGTGAGGGAAACAGGAGAGGACTGAGGAGGTGAAGCAGGGGGAGGAGGTTTTTGGGTGAGGGACCAGGTGAAACACGAGGGGGGATAGGTGGGTACAGGCAAGAGTTCTGAATAGGTGATGCCAGAAGTCTTGATCGTGCTATATTAGGGTGTGAGGGGAGCCATCTTAATTCCTGATCTGGCTTTCTAGATGGTTGGAAGGGCCATGGGTGAAGGTGGAGAGGAAAAGCACAATGAAGAGTCCCATAGAGGGAGGAGATGTAGCAAAAGGACTCAGGGCTGGTCTGTGGGCAGGTGATGTGATGGGGTGCTGCTTGGGACTGAATCCTCTGTTGGGGGTGTCACAGACAGGTTCAAGATCTGTGATGAGGAGCCTGGGGGAAGTGATGCTGGAGATGGATCCTTCACTTGGGAAGGTGGTGGTGCTGCTGATGTGTTCTTGGGGGGAGGTGGTGGTGGTGCTGCTGAATCCCCTCGCTGGGGGAGAATTTTCTGGTGCTGGTTAAGTTAAGTTCAGTTAAGGCTCTCATGACAAACCTGATATATAAATTCATGTGTGACCTAAATGACTCTGAACTCTGTGGTGATGTGGTGAGTCTCAGGTTTAGTGCTGTGGCAGAACCACTGCTCTTTATGGAAACACTGAGTCTTTTATAACCCCTGTTTTACTCTTGTCTCCTGTCTTTATTGTGTTCTTTTATGGACCATGAGTCTGGAATAAATAAATGATGATGAATTTATTGTTTGACAGGGAGCCAGGCCCAAAGGAGCAGCTGGACGCCATATTCAGGGTGAGTAGACCCACGAGGGCAGCATGTGTGGGGTTCTCTGAGGTGCTCCTCAGGTACTCTCTTTGACTAAAACTCTTCTCTTATTGTTCTGTTCCAGCGTCTGGAGGAGGAT
>JAIEZT010000026.1:23378892-23448892 GCA_019594935.1 Periophthalmus modestus
CATGTACACACACCTCTGCACCTGTCACACCTGATACACACCTCTGCACCTGTCCCAGTTGTACCCACAACTCGGCACCTGTCACAGTACTGTCACACAACATCTGACACCTGTTACACACCTCGGCACCGTCACATGTAACCCCTCTGCTGGTCACAGATACACACCTAGGCTCTCAAGCAGGAGTTACATACGTCCCCCTTTAAAGCTCATTACACAAACATTAAACCTTAGTATTATCTTGTTACATTTATTTGTATGTTTATTTATTTGTTTCCAGGAGACACCAGTGCTGCCCGCAGGCAGAGGGCTTACAGGTGGAGAGAGGAGGTTCAGGTAACTGGGAGCAGAGGAGCAGAGCAAAGATGAACATCGATACACTCTGTGAGGACCGAGACTGCACGTGTGGGTTTTAGACCGGGTTTAGTCCTGGTTGAGGTCTGTAGTTAAATTGTATTGTGTTCTTCTTTTGTAATTTTCAGATATGGTCCAGTGTTCTCCAGCGATGAAGAGCAGAAGAACCAGAAGTGAACAGTCCAATCCAGACGACTCTGCTCCACACAGCCCCAAACTGCAGAGGAACCGATGGAGAGAGGAAGGAGAGAGGGGGAACGCTATCACAGGTAAAGAGAGAGAAGGAGAGAGACTAAAACCCTATCTCAGGTGAGACAGAGGGAGAAAATGTAGATATATTGAAACTTTGATGACCTCCATGAGCACATGGAGCTGTGTTTGTCCTGGGACATAGCTGCAGCTTCTTCCTTTTGGGTTAGCCTTATAGTATAACTTTTTTTTTTCTTCAGCTGTTTCATCCTGTTTGTCTCTGCAGATGCATTGTCGGGCATGTCCAACATCTTCACACTGTGGGGAGAGAATCAGGAGCAGAAGTACGAACAAGTCCCCTGTGCTCCAAGCCTCCTGTCCCCTACTAGCCCCGAGGAAAAGCCCCTACCTCCAGAAAAAGGCCCCCAAACCTCGAGAAAAATGCCCTCTACCTCAAAATAATTGCTCCCTCCCAGTAGAAAACCACCCGAAAGCACCTACTGCACCTCCTACCATCGTCCCGCAGCATCACAGTCCCTCCCTCCAGCGCCCTGGTGGTCCTTCTCCCAGCGCCTCCTCAGCCTGCTCAACAGCTCCCCCTGCCTGTGCCAGCGTGGTCCCACACAGACACAAGGTAGAGATAGAGCGAAGGCTGGACTCGCTGCAAAGGCAGATTGGCAGGTGGGCGCCATCGTCACACTCTCGCAGTTATTAAATATTACTTCAACATTGTGCACACATGTGGAAAATTATCTTGTGAGTGTTTTTTTATCTCCGAGTTTACATTTGAAAAAAAAAGGTCAAATCTGGCATTTACACCTTCTGAGGTGATGCCTTTTTTTAAAACTACAACAGACAACAATAAAGTAAAATGAAGTAAAAAGAAAGTAAAATGAAGTAAATCAAAAATTACCAGATTAAAACTGAACAGAACAGATTGATTTCTTTATGTGAAAATCTCGCATGTCTCATTCTTGTGTCCCCAATCTTGTCTCTGGTCTTGTTCTATCCCTGTTTAACGTGCAGGATCACATCGGGAAGGGGAATTCCACATTCTCTACAAGTCCCTCTTGAAAATGAGACCTTAAGTCTCAAGAGGCTATTCTGAATAAATAAAGGCTTAGTTATAAAATATTAATAATACAGTTACACAGTTCAAGCCTAGATCACAATTTTGATTTGATCACAACTCATGCAGTTTGTATCTTTATAAAAGTCATCCACAGCTCTCATCTGCTGACAACTGCTTTTCCTGTGAGTTTGCACTCAACAGTGAATAAATCTGTGGCTATATTCACCTGTCACTCAGAGTCTGATGGAGGCTGACCAGTAGGAGGAGTGGGAGAGGAGACATGTGTGTTTGACCAAAGAGGAGCATTTAACTGAAGCACTGAGTCATGATATGACAATATGACCAAACAGCAGATAGGCACAAGGATGAGATTTTTATCACTATATCACCTCACCCTAGTTTGAAAGTGTATTTATTTGAAAACACAGAAGGACTGAGAGCTTTAGGGAAGTTTCTGGGTTAAAAGTCCAGAACAGGTGCTCCTCAAGGACAAGGCTCAAAGGCTAACAAACACTGAAGATGACAATGCGTTTAGTGTAAAAACTTACTTGTTAATGAAACTTGATGTTTCTTTAGTAATTTTTGTAGACAAAGCTAAAATAACCATTACAGTTACATGTTACTATGGCAACTCAGTGCCATCTATGATTAGCCGAGTTGATGGAATGGAGCTGAGGTTTTGATGAGCCCGATTTGCCCTTTTGTTTAATCTCACTTCCAGGAATACCCTAACTTCTACTCTTCGTGTCACAGTTGATGTTTTGTGTGTTGTAGTTTGGAGAGTCGCATGACTGCAGACATCAGGACCATCCTCCAGCTGCTACACAAGCAGATCTCCATCCCTCCATCCTACAGCACCCTCATCTCCTCCTCCAATGTCTCTTCTTCTCCAGCAGGGGGCTGTGTGTCTCCTGTCTCCTCTCCTTCAGCAGGGAGCCCTGTGTCTCCTGTCTGCTCTCCTCCAGTAGGGGGCAGTGTGTCTCCTGTCTCCTCTCCTCCAGTAGGGGGCAGTGTGTCTCCTGTCTCCTCTCCTACTCCCTCCTGTCCAGTCACCTCTTCTGCACCAGGAGCCATCGCAGCTCCCTCCTCCTCCTGCTCTCCTCTAGCCCCTGAAGCTCACAAAGTTCCGGGTGTTACGTCCCTGCTCACTCCTCCTCCTCTCTCCCCATCTGCTGCTCCTCAAACTGAGATACCTCAAGAACCCCCAGCTGAAACTCGCCTCCACAACTCTATTTCTGCACAGGTACAGGAAATAAAATAACCCAGATATTTACTGCAGGTATAGAAACACATTTTCAGTATGGGAGCATGTGTAACTTGCATAATATCCAAAACAAAACCCACAAATGTCAAACCAGATCATTTACTAGTGACACGGTCTTGTTTCGGCCTGCTTAGACTACACGCTTTTCCTATACTTTGTAAAACGTATAGCCTCTGGAACTTCTCTCCCCAAATGTGCGTGATTGACATTTGGATTAAACAGATGAGAAAAGCACGTGAGCCGTTCATGTAGAAACAAACATGGCTGCTTACAGAAGTCTGAGAAATGGCAGGAGTTCCACAGAATCGAAGAGTGAAGCACTAAACTGTAAATCTGAGGTGGGAGAAGTTATAGATTTGGTTATGAACATTACAACGATATTCAGAAGAAATGTCTCCTGTATTTGTGATCCCTGCTGAGGTTGGATCGGCTCTCTAGGCTGGTAGAATCTGACACAGCAGTATTCAAATGTGTTTTTTTGTTTCAGGAGGAGGACTGTTTAGACCAGACTACAGAGAACTCAGGACCACGTACGTCTCCACCAGACAAACTATGAAGAACCATCACAGACTTACTGACAGTGGGATGAGCAGCCAAGACTAGCAGCACTGTTAATCTAAGGAAACGGTGCAAACATCTCTGTAGAGGTTCTATTTAAAGAGGGGTATGTTACAGCGTCTTCAAAAACACGCCTAAAGACGTTTTAGATGTCATCCAGGCATGTTTCAGTAATTTAGCGATCCCATGCTCCCACTCGATTTTACATAAATATACAAAAACAGGATTAATGGTACACAACAAATTCACAAACCTGACGTGATGTGCATTAGTTTCTTTAGTTGGAACAAACAGAGTCGAGAAACAAAAGTGCTTATTAAAACTTATAAAACACGTTAATATGCGGTTATAGCATTTTCAAAACAATAAAAGGAAACATGACGATCTGAATATGTTATGTGTTAGCGGTTAATACCCCATAGAAGTCAAATACCCCCTTTATACCATGATTAGTGTGAATTCAAATGCTGACTGCCGTGCATTAGTTTTGTATAACTGCACAGGGAGTTAATCACTGTTCTATTGGGTAAAAAAAATGAAGATACACCAATGAGCACAGGCCACTGAAAACAGCACGGCTCCATCTTGAGTTCATCTTCTTATTATACTTCCATGGCTTCAACTTAAACAGAATCAACTAATGCCTTGAACATCCACAAACAGCCAAAAGGTCGTCACATTTAAAAGTGAACTCTTTTCAGTCTGTGGGACCCACGGTATAAGCGGATTAAACAACGAGGAGCAGTGTGTTACTCTGTTTAAACACACTGACGCGGGTCTACAACACCATGACGCCCAGCGCTAGCACTGTGTAACGCACTGCTCCAAGCTGCTCCAAGCTGCTCCAAGCTGCTTACTTACACTCATGTGTCATTTCAGATATTCTCTGCACTGTGATACAATATTCTCAGTCTAAACTTTCACCACTGTAAATACTGTTATTATTGTGCCACTGGTATTTCTACTATTACATCATTATTATTATAAGTAGTAGTAGTAGGGTTAGTATTATTTATTTACAATGAAATGATGCAATAATGTTGTATGTGAAATGTGCATGTCTTTCTCTCGTTTAGAAAATGGACAGGAAAAGTTGTATATACTGTTATACAGAAGATGTAAATGAGATATTTAAATATAGATGTGTTTAAAAGCTTATAGGGAAACAGAAGATTGATGTTCTAAAGATGGAGCCAGACAGAACCTTTGTTTGTCACTGTCAGATAAACAGGCTTTTCTTACTAATCTTACGCTACATTCAGACTGTGGTGTCAAAACTGCGTCTAGTTGGATGATAAGGGGTTTAGGTAGTGACCATTCAGATCAGAGACAGTCCTTTTAGGTCTGAACCCACTGGATTTCAACATTGAAACTGGCAACCCAAATGAGAGAGTCATGTGAGGCTCATTCTGCTTTCTGATTGGATAACTGTCTTGAGAATCAAAAGCGCAAATGAAAATATCAACTTGGTCAGTTCAAAGCTTTTGTAATTAAGAATAGTTAATTCCAAAGGATGAGCTTTGTACTGATTGTGTGACAGAGCAGGATTTGATCTGAACATGTTTCCCTTGGATCTGGGACACAGATGGGTCATGGCTCTAAAATGTGATATCCTCCTTTAAACATCACAGCACAAATAACTTTCAGTGAAGCCACTAAACACAAACAAACTGAACATTCAACTTTTGTCTTTGGTCTCACAGCTGAGCACACGCAAATATTAATGAGTGACATCTGAAAGAGCCAATCAGATTAAAGCTGCCTGGAGAATCCCGCCTTCTGCCATTATCTGAAATCTGATTGGTTCAAAGTATCGGCCACTGCCATTATTACTGTATAATGTTATATTGCTGTTTGTTTTTGTCTGTAAGTTATATGGTTCATATTAAATCTGTAACCATTATAATAAAATAGATGTGAAGAGATTAGAGCCAGCGGAGATCGTCCTGGACAAGTTTTGCACAATTATAAACTGAACTGTATTTATTAAAACAGTGACTCAAGTTTCTGATGCCTTTTGTTTGTTTGAATGATGTTGTGTAATAAATGAGAAGTGTGTCTGAGTTCACTTTTCTCATGAACAGAAAACTACTATCCAAAAAACAGAACAAAGATATTCAGATTTATACAGTGCTTTACAGACTTCCTCTAGTGTCAGATAATACACTCAGGATACAGTCGTTAAAAGAGCTGGAAAAACAAACTAAAGAATCATTTGAAAGAATCATTTAACTCAAAAGCTGCACTGTGTGAGTTTTTGAAGAGCTTATTGTTTGACCCAGCTTGTCTAGAGTCTGGGAAGTAACAAAAAACAGATGGAAAAATGGTGAAATAAAGAAGTAATTTAATGTACAGGGTTGTAAAGGGTCACGTGGCCTATTAAAAGGAAGGAAAGGAACAAATAACACAAAAACCAGTCACAGCCTACAAACAGAATCAAGGGACAAAAGAAAACAAAACTAAAGCAGTGCCTCACACACAAAGTTACACACAGACAAACAAGTGACTAAAACCTAAATGAGGCACAGACAGAAGCTCACAGCTCTGAGCAGGTGAGCTGAACCTCCTTAAATAGAGGAGGAGCTACAGGTGAGACACAGGATTGGCCAGGGGGGGAAAACAGTTCTCCAATCAGCAGCGAGGAGTCACAGTGAGGATTGAGGATTCAGTCACACTAAATATAACAGATACTGCTTAGTCTTTACTAGTCTGATCCAGAGAAAAAGACAAATTACGATGGATCAGACCTGGACGACTGAAGGATTACACAGACACTCTCTTGTCCATAAAACTGTTGGAGCCCGTTTGTGCTGCATCCATTCAGAGAGCAACAGCGTGGCGCCCTCTGCTGGAGCTCGATGGTACTGCGCCTCAGACACAGGTGTGCTTCTGCCTCAGGTGAGAGCAAAAGAGAAAGTAAAGGACCTGATCAGACACGACGCTGACGCAGTGAGTTATTCTTGTGATTCTTTTATAAAATAATGGAACAATGATTTGTCCTGTATCGTTGGTTCAGCTCCACAGAAATAGCTCTGATTTCTAAACAGGAGCCTTCTGTCTTTAACCACAATACACTGAATTCATCCAAAACGCAGGACATTTACAAGCAAGGAGCGCATTTGACTGTTTAAACATTCAGAAAATAAAGATGTGGACATTTATTGCCATTTGTAAGACAATAACTTGTGTAAATTTGAGGAGTTTTGCTCCTTGTTTACAGGTGATTGATCAGAATGAACTATAAACGTCACATGTCCACGTCCAACCAGGAAATAAAAGTATCACCTTCAAAATGGTCAAACTACATACTTTTTTTTTTTTTTTTGCAAAATCTCAAATATCAGTTTTTTAATCCATCCTTTTTGTGACCTGGTGTAGACTTGGGTGGTTTTATTGGAGACTAGTTTAATATTTAGTCCTAGTTTAGTTGTTTGGATGTATATGGTCCTGGTTTAATCATGGTATAATCCGGAAGTGCAGGAGGTAGAATATTTTAAAAAGTAGTTAAGTCTGATGTCCAGCAGAGAGACACAGAGCGATCAGACCTCTGGGTGCAGGGCCTAGACACATTTCACAGTAGCTCCACATCTGGAGAACAGAGCTTCTAAACAGACACATCTCTGTATGTTCTGTTCAAATTGACTCTTCTTCTGATTCCAGCTCCTACAACATGGAGCCACCTGGACCTGGCCCCGGGTCTAAACCCAGACCTAAACCTGCTCCCAGTTCTCTGTCTCTGAAAAGTGACCACTCCAAACTCTATCTCCCAGACTTTAGAGAAGCTCCTCCTGAAGACCAGAGGTAAGACCTTCTTAATCCAGAGCTCTGGACATGTTCTCAGGACAGCGCCACCTGCTGTTCATCCTTTATCAGTGCAAACAGTGATCCTGTGTTTAATGGAGCTACTGTCAGTGTGAGACAGACGAGTTCAGGGTGGACAGGATCACAGGGTCTTCTACAGATTGTACAGAGGTCTCAGAATCAGCTGTTCTGAACCAGGACCGTCCTGAATACATCACCAAGGTGAAACTACTGCACTACAGTATATTATGGATTTTATTTTGATCAAATATTCAACTGCATTTCAGAATCAGAACAGAATCAGAATTAATTCATCCCTGAGGGAAATAATTTTTGTTCCATAGTTTTTAAAGTGGTAAATATCAATAGGTTAAGAAAATAAATACAGTAAGTATTTATCAACTAAACCAATGGTGAAAATAAAATAAACTTACAATTTAACATAAATTATATAAATATAGTACCATCATAACATATTTATATCTCTGTAAATAGTTGTACAACAGTGAGGTGTGAACAGAATATTGCAGGATTCAGTGGCGGGCCCTGCATTTCACACTTGGGCCTTCAGTGACGTCCCACTTACAGAATACAACATCACCTCAATATAGGCTAGTCAAGCAACACTTCAAAATTTCAGGAGCATTTCAATCCAATAAGCATGCATTGCATTCACAATTAAGAGTAGGAAACTAAGTTTACAGATACCGTCAAAAAAAAAAAAAAAAGTGATTTAAAGATGCCAAACAAAATGCCACCAAAATTACGTTATGTGAGCTTAAACAAGTCCAATGTCCATGTCCAATAAACTGAGGAATGTTGCTGTTTCATATAAGACACCAACCAGACAATAACAAAACAAACCATTCTTTGAAAATAAAGTAAACAGATTATGCATTGTTTGACAATAGGCACAACAAATAACTGAAAATGTGACGTAGCTGAGATTGAATTACCTTTAGTGCAGTTTTCACTGAGGTGAGTTCAAAGCTCCACGTTATCATTAACATTATAAACTCACTTTTTCATTGTGGAGCTCCGTCTCCCTGCGTGCCACTGAGCTGCAGGTCCAAATGTTTTTAAACGCACCGTAGCTTTAAGTACCCAGCCGTACAACAACAGTACAATCTGCAGCGTTTCTCAGAAGCTGTGAGCCACGAGTACTGTTCATAGCTGCTCATATGGAAATGACGGACAAACCCTTTTCCTTACTGGGACAGGTTAGCTAGTGCAGGGGTTGGCCGAGCTCTTCTCATAATATCCAGCTTTTTGTGAAAGGCTCATCTTAAAAATGGTGTGGAAATTATATCAGCAACCAGGTCAATCTCTTCTCCTCCTTCAGCCATGATGGGTTAAAAATACATCGATAGCTGTTGGATCTCCGGGTTAAGTTTGACATTCTGCAAACTGCTGCCTTTCGCACTGTAGCAGTACTTATCCAATCACAGAACATGTCCAGTTCAGCTTTAGCCTTCTAACTCTGAAGGTCCCACAAAAATGAACTTTGCCTGACAACACAAGCAGCTGAAATATAATTGGATAAAAACTCCACCACTATAAACAACATCGAAAGACACTTAACAAAGTGGATTTGATATGACATAAAGAGAACAGAGAATATTTTTGTTTATATATTTATGAAAATATAATAAATTCACTTTTCTGAGCATGTTTAGGCCAGCAGAGAAGGCCTTGCTGGCCCTGATGGCCCGCCACTGGCAGGATTGTACAGTGAGACTTCAGACTTCAGAGTTGAGCAGTTTGATGGCGACAGGCAGAGTTGAGTCTAGTATCGTCCCTCACACACATTCTGCTGCCCCAGCAGACCACAGAGTACATGATGGCACTGAAGTACCAGTCTCCTGTTCTGTCAGGCTCGTGTCAACACTTCTCAAGCTCTCATGACAACGTTTCTGTGTAGACTCTGCACACCTGAACGGGCGACAGGTGCGATGGAGGAGACGCACCTGACTGAAAAGTTTGAAGAAAACTCCAGCACACTGTCTCACTCTTGGTTCACTTTTGTTAATACAACGTTTTGGTCCCTCTGACCTTCCTCAGGTTTAAGGACAGCCCCTTCAACTCCCTTATATAAGTTAAGAGACTGTCCCCTTAAGAGTAATCAACCAATCACAACAGTGAAAAAATATACAGTCACTATTAGACCCCAGTGTAGCCACAGTATTTTACATAATTCACTTTACATAAGTCTTTTATGAGTTAAAACACATGGACATTGACTAGAAAATTTTAAAGATTATTAACACAATAAAAAGGTAAATATTGTGTTCAAATTCTAACATTTTTTGTAAAACGAGTGGCACCTCCAAGAGTTTACATGAACCTCCCTCAGAGGGCAAACTAATGTGCACTTTTCATTACACCTTTTTGACATCATGACATTACATCAAACAATAATTCATCATTTAAGCCTTTTGGGCTGAGAGTTTGTAAAGTAAAAATCCAACAGACTTCAGGTTTTTCTAATGCACAGTTGTGGTCACCCCCTGGGTGGAGCAGGTACCTGTTCGATCCAACAGAAGTGGAGTGAAGACACATCATGTTTAATTGAATTGATTAAAAATAACTGCATCAGGAGAGTCAGGGTCTTGGCGTCTTATTGCACTTTTATGCTTATTTATGCAGATTTTGAGTTTTCATGTCATCTTTGCAACACACGCAAGACCACATGGGCGGGGCAACAGGTGAACTACATGGGTTGACACACATGTAATGATTCTCCTAATGGGGAATTTCTTTCTAGTAGAAGAGTGACAGAAATGTGAAGTCTTGGTGCTGTTATGGCACTGAGCACAACTGTCACATCTATAAGTATATATATGTCATTAGGAATTATAGATGTGGTAGTTCGGCTCAGTGCCATAACACCACAGTTTTTGTAATGAAGGGCACACATTTGTTTACTCACAGACTCCACAGGCTCCTGGCCTCAGATTACCCAGAATGCTCTGAGAGTGAGGAGGAGGAGCCGAGCAGCAGAGAGGCGGTTCTGAACATCACCCTGGACTTCCTGAGGAGGATGGACCAGGAGCAGCTGGCCCAGCGCCTGCAGGACAGTAAGAACTCTGTTACTGTCCATCTGAGGAACAGACCACACCAGACTTGACTTCACAGTAACAAAAGTCTACAGGTGTTTAGGCTCACAGAAAGTACTATGACCCGGGGACATTAGGTGTGTGATTATTCATCTGAGGAACAGCTGTCACTTCAGGATCAAACTTGTATCTTGAATTTTCATCAAAATGAGACAAAAAACCTGTCAAAACTAAAACAATTTGTGTTTTTTAACCACAAATTGTATCAAATGTAAATGTAAATGCAAATGTAAATAATGTAGCAATAATCACCATCATAGGATTAAGATTGTGTATATCTCACTGACTGTTAATGCTATCTTAGCCTTGCTCCTTACCTCAGCCGTGTTCACTTTCTGTTACAAATTTGTCAGTGATAATAACTGCAATCCCTTTTTAACGAATGATGTGTCATTGTAAAAACTGAGAGTAAATTGTAAACATATCCATTGTTTTCAATCAGCTGATGCACCTTGGACCCAAAAGTGTAAAGTTATCAATCCTGTAATTTCTTTACTTTAAATTTACTATTAAAAATATTGAATTTACTTTATGGCATTCTTGTGAAGAAGTTTTCTCACAAACCAGAAGGAGCTTGAGGTGACAGTTGTTTTTGTTTTATTCAGGAAACACTGTTGGAGTTTGTGGAGATAAACTGAAGATGCATCTGCAGCAGAGGTTCAGTCATGTGTTTGAGGGCGTGGCTAAAGGAGGAGACTCCGCCCCCCTGACCCAGATTTACACAGAGCTCTACATCACAGAGGGCGGAGCCTCAGAGGTCAACCAGGAACATGAGGTCAGACACATGGAGACTGCTTCCAGGAGACCGGCTGCTCCAGAGACCACCATCACATGTGAAGACCTCTTTAAAGCCCGCCCACATTCACCAGAGCCAATCAGAGCAGTGCTGACGAAGGGCGTGGCCGGCGTAGGGAAAACAGTGCTGACTCAGAAGTTCTGTCTGGACTGGGCTGAAGGCAGAGCCAACCAGGACCTCCAGCTGCTGTTCCCGTTCACTTTCAGAGAGCTCAATGTGCTCAGAGACACACAGTTCAGCCTGGTGGGACTGCTGCACCACTTCTTCTGTCCATCCAAAGGTCTGTGCAGCTTCCATCAGCTCCAGGTGCTCTTCATCTTTGACGGTCTGGATGAGTGCAGACTTCCTCTGGACTTCAACGGAACCCGAGTCCTGACCGACCCCACAGAGTCTGCCTCAGTGCATGTGCTGCTGGTAAACCTCATCAGGGGGAGCCTGCTTCCCTCTGCTCGCCTCTGGATAACCACACGTCCCGCTGCAACCAATCAGATCCCTGCTGAGTGCATCTCCATGGTGACAGAGGTGCGAGGGTTTTTGACGACCTGCAGAAGGGAGCAGTACTTCAGGAAGAGGTTCACAGACCAGGCCACAGCTGCCATCTCCCACATCAAGAGCATCCGCAGCCTCTACATCATGTGCCACATCCCGGTCTTCTGCTGGATCCTCTCCACAGTTCTACAGAAGCTTCTGGAACAGACAGAGAAACCAGAGCTGCCCCGGACTCTCACACAGATGTACATCCACTTCCTGTGGTTCAGGCCAAAGTCCAGAACATCAAATATCACCAGGGATCAGGGGCGGACCTTCACTGGACTCCAGAGACCAGGGAGATGGTGCAGTCTCTGGGAAAACTGGCCTTTGAGCAGCTGCAGAAAGGAAACCTGATCTTCTACGAGTGTGACCTGAGCGAGTGTGGGCTGGACGCTGCAGCGGCCTCAGTGTACTCCGGAGTGTTCACACAGGTCTTTAGAGAGGAGCCAGGCCTGTACCAGGACAAGGTCTACTGCTTCATCCATCTGAGTGTGCAGGAGTTTCTGGCTGCTCTTCATGTCCATCAGACTTTTTTCAGCTCTGGGAGGAACCTGCTGGAGACACTAGAACCTGAGCTGGAGACCGACTATACTCCTCTGAGAGTCCTAAATCTGAGGCAGCATTTTACCACTCTGCTGTGGACCAGGCCTTACAGAGTCCAAACGGACACCTGGACCTGTTCCTGCGCTTCCTCCCTGGGGCTGTCTCTGCCGACCAATCAGAACCCTGCTGCAGGGTCTGCTGACTCAGACAGGAAGTGACCGGATCAATCAGAAGACGGTAAAATACATCAAACAGAAGCTGAATGAAAAGGGTCTCTCTGCAGAGAGAAGCCTGAACCTGCTCCACTGTTTGAACGAGCTCAACAACCACAGTCTGCTGAAGGAGATACAGCAGTACATGAGACAAGGGCGGATCTCCAGGTTAAGTTCTCCTGCTCTGTGGTCGGCTCTGTCCTTCCTCTTACTGTCCTCAGACTCAGACCTGGAGGAGTTTGACCTGAGGAAATATCAGGCTCAGAGACAGCTCTCCTGGGTCTACTGCCACTGGTCAAAGCCTCCACTAAAGCCCTGTGAGTCCAGACTGTATTTAAACTCTTGTGTCGTGGTTCGTGGTTCTTTTTTTGTCTTTTAGTCTAGTCTCTAATATCCCTCTTTCTCCTCAGACTGTATAAATTTTGAATTTGATTTTGGTAGGAACAGACTTTAAAATAAAGAAAACAAGCAAATGTCAAAGAATGGACACAATAGAACAGACATCAGCTTGGTCATCGGTACTCATAGATTTTTTAAAAAGTAAAAAAATATCACATAGGAGGTGGAGGGATGGATTTTCAAAAAAAAAAAAAAAAAAAAAAAGACAAAAAAAGAATGCAAATAAAATTCAAGGATGTAACGTACAAGAGTCCTTTTAAAAGGTTAGAGGAGAGATGTGGTCCAATATAATCCATAAGTGGACACACACACAGACATGAATAATGTTCCAAAGGAATCAGCTAAAAAGCTATTTTGCTCCAACCACTGACAGACGAGACAGTGCAAAACAATGTTCTACTGCTTGCTGCAAACCATAGAATGTTGTAAAATCTTTTACCAGCAGCTATTTTAATGTTTACTTAGAAGAAATAAGGTCCCTTTCCACATCCATTTGAAATATTTTCTCAATGTCTCTTACAATTTCAATCCAATATGTTTGAAGATTATGACAGAACATAAACAATCAGTTAAGGTTTCCACATGAGTTTTCATGTTTGAGACAAAGAGGAGAGAGAATGGTCAAAGAAGTGCCTCCCGTGAGGGGACATATGAAGTCTGTGCACAATATTAAGCTGTATTGTCCAAATAAAACTGAAATAGTTTGCATAGGATCATATCTCATCCCACAGTTGTTCATCTGTGGTCACACACAACTGAAGTGGTTTTATATGTCGTCCATGCATGTTTAAGTAATCTTGAAATCTCTCCTGGGCCCTATTACTCTCCTTATGATTAACAGTGTACAAGACTCAGCCCACAAAACAATACACTACAACTTCACAAACCTGATGCAATGTGCCGTAGTTTCATTATTATTTATAAATGCGCTTTATAAATACATTTGACTTGACCAGACTTGAACCATATAACTTGCAAATGCAGCATTGCTAAGTTTAGGTCTGTGCATGTTCGAAATGAATGAACAGAGTATATGCCAATTACAGACAGAGTCTGGGTATTCTCTGGCCAATGTGAGAAAGACCATGAACAAAGGAGTTCACCTGTACTTATACCCTATGGGACTATAGGACAGCCCCTTGACATATGTTGGTTTTTTCCATACCTTAGGTCGAGAACTTAGTTGTAAAGAGTTTCCTCTCAGTGTGAGCTTATGACCTTTGTCACCTTAACTCGTAAAGGGACAGAAAGGAACATATGGGTCTGATGACAAATGGCAGGACAGACACTACAACAACATAAGGTTGAAAGTTGGCATCATATAAATGATCAAAGGATGAGGTGATAAAAATATCTAAATAAACAAATCCATTGGGAGACTGAATGTAACGGTGGGGAGACCTACAGTTATTGGTGCTCTTGAAAGAGTCCCAAGAAGCATAACCTCACATTAAACTAAATAAATATTGTACCCAGAACAACAACTAAATATAAGAGCTGGTATTGATGTTTCAGGGTCAGGAGGTCATCTGCACACAGGTTATGATATCTTCTTATGATACAACTCTCCAGTATCTAAACTAAGTATTGTCAGTGACAGCCTGAAGCTTTAGCAAGTGGCTCAATAACCAGAGCAAAAAGAAGCGGTGACAAAGGGCAGCCTCGTTTTACCTTTGGTAGAAACATATTCAGAGCAGGGTCTGGTTTCTGTGGTCCAGTATATATTATCTCAAACAAATATATGAATTTCTTATCTAAATAAAATGTATTTTATGTAAAATAAAAATGTGGTCAAATGCTTTCTCCTCCTTGAGTGAAAGCATAGAGCAGGAACAGCTTCAACAGCATCAAGCAGATGTCTGATATTATGAACAGAATCTGCTGTTCTTTTATCAACACTGGTGATACGTTCTCTAAACGAGAGGCAATGTCCTGTCCACATTTAGAAGAAAAATGGGTCTGGAGAATTGTAAGATTCAAGACACATCCCCATCTTTAAAATCACAGAGATATTGGCCTCTTTTAGTGTTTGGGGGAATGCTTGAACATATTAAACAGGCTCTAAGAATATTTTGAAACAGTTTAAACCTTATTTTTTTTAACTCTCCTTTTGTTGCTCTGCCTCTGGAACTTGATCAGATGGATAAAAATTTGTAAAAAAAAAAATCTTCATCATCTGATATGGCGTCACTAGTTTGAGATTCTGCTCGCTTTTTAACATGATGGGCCAGACATAAGATGAAGGCATTATTAGCCGAAGGAATAATTAATTGACAAAAATGTTTTAAATTCAGAAGAAAAATAAGATGTAAAGAATTTCACATGATATAACTGAGTATATGTCAGTTCTGGGCAGAAAAAGTAAAAAAGTAAGACTGGAACCACCTCCAAGCCAATCCAAACGCATCGCACAGAGCATGAAGTGCCTCAGCCTGGAGAAAGTGACATCGTGAAGAGACTAATTTGTTGCTCAAAACACGTCTCTGTCATGTATAATGCATTAGTCTCTAACGGAGATCTATTAAAATGCCTTCAATATTAACTTAAAATCACCACTGATGAGGACAGAGTTAGAAAGAAGCAAGGCTAAATCTTGAAATATTTTGGTGTGAAAATCGGTGGGGTGGGCAGGAGAAAGGTGTGCAATCATTATAAAAATATTTCGACCTTGCAAAGTTCCCTTTATTATAACTGTTACTATCTTTTTGATCCTTAATAGAGTCAGACATTTTGAAAGGCTTTCCTTTATCAACATGGCAACTCTCCTACTTTTTGTAAAAGACAAACCTCAGTGCTCAACAAATATACAAGCCTTTCTGAATGCTCCTGTCCCTCGGTCTCTACTCCTCTCTATTGTGCAGACAGTGTGCGGGTCAGTCTCCTGTCTGGGAGGAGGGAGACAGGCGCACGGCGAGGCCGAAGCATGGAGGGATCAGAATCAGAAGAAGTTTTATTGCTATGGACAGTGAGCACAGCTCACAGACTAGGAACTTACTTCGGTGATAAAGTGCACATAAAAAACATCAAAACACACTGAATAAATACAAATACAAATAAGTGCATGCACAAAGTTAAAAAACCTAGGTGTAGGAAAGAAGAACAGGTTGTGGAAGCAAAGAGCCCACATTACAGTGGCCAAAACCAAGGCTAAACACAAGGCAGTGTGTGAGATCAGGGCAGAGGTGGGCCCTGGGTATAAATTATCTTGGTGGGCCCACACTACATGTTGTAAAATGAAAAATGCCCCTCCCTGCACTGGGCCCTAGGTAAACAGTACCCTTTACCCCCCAGTCCAATGCCCCTGGATCAGGGGACAGAGGCAGGCTGCTCCTCTCCTCCACCACTCTCATAAAAAGTAACTCTGAGTTGAAGCTGGGTGTTTGTTGCTGAAAACACGTCTGTCATGTATAATGCATTAGACTCTAATGTCCCTCTCTCTCCTCAGTCTTTGTGGCTGTGGCCTGTCCCCTCACACCTGTGGTCCTCTGGCCTCAGTCCTCAGCTCCTCCAGTCTCACACACCTGGATCTCAGTCACAACGACCTCCAGAACTCAGGAGTCGAGCTGCTGTGTTCTGGGCTGAAGAGCGCCCCCTGCAGACTAGAGACTCTCAGGTGAGACGCTTCCACGATGCATTCTGCCCCTTGTGTCCACATGAGTGTAATGCTGTGTGTCTTTAGGCTGTCTGGATGTCTGGTCTCAAAGAGGGGCGGGGCTGCTCTGGCCTCAGCTCTGAGCTCCGCCCCCTCCCATCTGAGAGAGTTAGACCTGAGCTACAACCATCCAGGACGCTCAGCTGAGCTCCTGACCGCTCTACGGGACGACCCCCACTGCCCCCTGCAGTCTCTCAGGTGTGGGTCCTGGTTCAGTGGGTCTCTGGTGCTTGGTCCAGGGCTTGGTCTCTGGTCTGGTCTAAACTGGACTTGTGTGTTTCAGGTTGGATCCTGCTGGAGAACAGTGGATGGTCCCAGGTCTGAGGAAGTGTGAGTCTCTGTATTTCACTCAGTTCATGACGACATTAACATTATGTAACTTTATCAGGCTTCAAGTCTTTGCAATTATAGAAGAAACATCTGTGAGGGATTTGAGCTACAACATGGATATATAGAGCTATAGACACTACATTGGCAGGGGAGAATTTGCAGCAAGTTCACTTTTCGAGTTGCCAATAAATGAAAACAAAGATTTATCTTAAAACTAATAATAATGAATGATGCATTAGTCTTATATAGTACTTTTCCAGATGCTCAACGTCGCCTTATAATTTGTTGCATTGTTCATTCACTCCACACTCGGTGGTAAAATACTATTGTAGCTCCAGTTGCCCTGGGGTAGACTGAGGTTGCCAATCTGCACCATCAACCCCTCCAGCCACCACCAGCTCATACACCACATTCATACAAGGCAGTGTGGGTGAAGTGGCCAGTTTTTGCCACTTGCGCCCCCCTGTGTCACCCAGCGGTCTCCCATCCAAGTACTAACCAGGCTCAGTCCTGATGACTGAGATCCGCCCTATGTCTTGAAAATAAAATCAAACATTAGACATAAGGCCACTTCACCATTTTGCAGGAACACATTTTTTTTATGTTTGAGGGCCACTAACACTATTGGTTGTTATTATGTGGATCACGACTGAAAAGTGTTGAAAACCCTGCTCTAACTAATGTGCAGATGGTTTACAGACCACAAATCCTAAATCATTCATATCAATGTAATAAACATCTGGAAATCATTGATTTAATTGTTTTTCTACAGTTGACATATCTCAGTTATTCAAACTGTGTTTAACGTGGTCCACAAAGTAATTTTAAGTGCTTTACAGAATAAGAAAGACAATAAAAGCACAACACAAGCAAATAAAAACAAAATCTAACTGTGGGCACCAGCTGGAGGCCAGTCTCTGAGGTTCAAGAGTCTTGGACCAGACCAGGTCAGGGTCAAAACGGACACCCAAGTCTGTGACACAGGATGAGAGGGAACCACTGTAGCCTACAAAAGAAAAAACTGCCCATTTAGTTGGAAAAATCCACTTCTCTCATCAATCAGGAGTTTTGTAGATCCAAGGCCCTGGTCACTGTCTCTAAAACCCCTACAAACTTTGTTAATTCTCCTTTACTCCAGTGTGGAGTTAGGTGGTGTTTGCTGGAATTGTGTAACGTGTAGTTGCTCTGTATCCTTTCAGATGCATTATTACAGCTTAAAATGTAAAGAAAATACAACTTTTCAGATTCACAGGTGATGTGATGTGTTTGTGTCCTCAGATTCCTGTGAGTTCTCTCTGGATCCAAACACAGCTCACAGAAAACTCAAACTGTCTGAGGACAAACGGACAGTGACCGTGTGTGAGAGTGACCAGCAGTATCCAGATCATGAGGACAGATTTACAGACAACTATCAGATACTGAGCTCCACTGGCCTGAGGGGGGCGCTGTTACTGGGGGGTGAAGTGGAGGGGCTCCGACTTTAAAATAGCAGTGAGTTACAGAGGAATCAAACGGAGTGGAAAGAGAGAGGAGTGTAGGTTTGGAGACAATGATCAGTCCTGGAGACTGAGGGTCTATAATGGACGTTACTCTCTCTATCACAACAACAAAGAAATAGCACTCGCGCCTCTCCTTCTCCTCCCCCCGTCGCTCAGGTCGAGTGTCTGTGTTCTTAGACTCTGAGGCTGGATCTCTGTCCTTCTATGAGGTCCACTCTAATGGAGAACTGTTCCACCTCCACACCTGCAGCTCCTCCTTCACTGAGCCTCTGTTTCCTGGGTTTGGAGTGTTGTGTGAAGGTTCCTCTGTGTCTGTGGTGGATCTGAGGAGAGACTTCTGACTCTTTCACAATATAAAAAGTTCAGCTTTTCTTCATTCTTCTGTACACAGAGAAAATAAATGTATCATTGATCTGTGTAAATCAGGGACTGCAGATGGAAACTGGCTGTTTGGCTCTAATCTGGTGTGGAACATCTCTGTTTTTATCATCTTAATGTCTCTGTACTCTGTCCCTTCAAATAAAGACTAAACTAAACAAACACAAGTCAGATTACGATGACCTGGACTTAGTTGGAGTGTGATTCAATTCTACTACTGTTCATGTACTTGGCTGTTACAACACTGAAATTTCTCCATTATGGCACAAATAAAAGTTGTGTTATCTTAATTTTTGCTTGTTTTCATGTTAATCTATTTTGGTCCTAAACAAATATGAACAAATGCACAGATAAGGTCGCTCACAGTAAACAGAATTATTAAGCAACTCATGATCAAACACAAGCCCATAGAACAGAGAAATGACTCTATAAAGTGAAAGAACTAACTCACATGTTGGTTGTAAATAAAGTAGAGTTAGTTTTAGGACAGAGTTGAAATAACAGGACATAGCCGTAGCTTTGGCTTGTATAGATGTGCTCCGGTGATGTCACACACAGGGCTATGACACTCACAATAAACAAGAACATCACAAAACATCTAGAGCTGAGCCTGTTTGAATGTAACTATCTCAAAATGTGACTAATATGATGTTAAGGGAAAGGGAATAAATGCACTCACACTGATGCTCACATAAATATTGATTTCAAATGTTTCAAGTCTTCAGTGATGGTCCAGTGTAGAACATCTCCTGAAGCACAGACACAGTGGAGCTTCCAGGACTTGGTGTTTCTTCTGTTTTGAGTCTCTGATCTTGATGATGTTCTTCCTTTGGAGGTGGATTCAGAGGAAAACAGCCTCTCAGCTTTCACACTGGGGACTGGCTGTTTCCTCACCTCCTTCTTCATTGTAACTGTAACTGTAGATTTGGTTCATGATTCTCACACCAAGATGCCATTGATTTCTTTGTAACTTATTATTATTGTTTTTGAATTAATCTCTGTAAACTAAAACATAAATCAGATGCCACATCCACAAAATACAGAGAACTTGCAGAATCTGTTCATTTCATACTTTTTATGCTTATTTTTTGTCAAATTTAGGACTGGACTTAGAAATTCACCTTTGGCCCAAACTTTGCTTTGGCCAGTTTAAAGGTGCACTGTGTAACTTTTCTGGTAGAGGGTCTGCTTGCTAGCCTCCTATTGCTTTTCCACAATTGTCTAACAGTAAAACTTTATTAAACTGACATTTCTCCAGTGACGCCAATAAGACAAACTATAGGTCAGATCTATGAAGAGGCGAGCCAATCAAAGGAAGAATGCATGATTTTCAACGTATTAAAACAGTAAAACAAATGAATGCCATACTGTGGAACATTCCTAGCAAATGCTGCTTTGACTTTTCTCTTTTAGCAGCTCTAGACAGTAACTTACACCGATGCTATGGTTTTATGACCTGCAACATTTGAACATTTCTCTGAGGATGAATCTAACCTGGTCTGATTGTTCTTTTTATGAGCAACTTTAGGCTTTAAATATTTTGCAAATCTAAAGCTGTAAAATGACTTCCTCTTTAGGATGTATATGCCCATTATGTATTATATCTGAATCTGTTCATCAAAATAATGGGCCCTGTGGAATATTAGATATATAAAGGACATATATATTCTAAAGAGGAAGTCATTTTGCATTTTTACATTTATATTTAAAGCCTAAAGTTGCTCATAAAAAGAACAATCAGACCAGGTTAGATTCAACCTCAGAGAAACGTTCAAATGTTACAGGTTAAAGGTTTTTGCTTCTTTAAAATATAACAAGAGGGTTTGGGAAGAGGTTTAGAGGGACACAAAGATGACACATTCGGACTTTTATTTTATCCAAGGAATTATCTGTCAATGGATAAGCACTTTACCATGAGTCCAACAAATAATTTAGAAAAAGAAAAATAGGCCTATTATAATAAAAACAACAATAGTAATAGGCTTTAGTTAACTCTAAATTGGATTTGGGATTGGATTATACACTTTTCATTTTCATTCTGATATATTTATGTATATTTCTAAATTACTCTTCAATAAAACTGTTCAAACGTCTCTTTCTGCCTCTGCACTTCAGAGACCAACAGCGTGGCGCCCTCTGCTGGAGCTCGATGATACTGCGCCTCAGACACAGGTGTGCTTCTGCCTCAGGTGAGAAGTGAAAGTAAAGGACCTGCTCAGACACGACGCTGACGTAGTGAGTTTTTCTTGTGATTCACTTATAAAATAATGGAACAATGATTTGTCCTGTATCGTTGGTTCAGCTCCACAGAAATAGCTCTGATTTCTAAACAGGAGCCTTCTGTCTTTAACCACAATACACAAAATTCATCCAAAACGCAGGACATTTACAAGCAAGGAGCGCATTTGACTGTTTAAACATTCAGAAAATAAAGATGTGGACATTTATTGCCATTTGTAAGACAATAACTTGTGTAAATTTGAGGAGTTTTGCTCCTTGTTTACAGGTGATTGCTTAGAATGAACTATAAACGTCACATGTCCACGTCCAAGCAGGAAATAAAAGTATCACCTTCAAAATGGTTAAACAGTTTGGCAAGATTCTTTACCAAATCTCAAATATCAGTTTTTAGTCCATCCTTTTGTGACCTGGTGTCGACTTGGTTGGTTTGATTTGAGACCAGTTCAGTATTTAGTCCTTGTTTAGTTCCAGTTTAGTTTTGTTTGGATGTATATGGTCCCGGTTTAAACGTGGTATAATCCGGAAGTGCAGGAGGTCGAATATTTTAAAAAGTAGTTAAGTCTGATGTCCAGCAGAGGGAGACACAGAGCCATCAGACCTCTGGGTGCAGTTGATCATAATCACTACTTTTTACGGCAAATTTGAGTAATCCTACCAGTACAACCTAAATAACATCACACTGCATTGTTATACAGACCTAATATTAATATTTCAACCCTTATTTAAAGTATGAAGTCAAAACTTAGTTAAATACACCTGTCTGAATTATCCCCTGTATTGACCACTGTGGCCCTCCGTGTCAAATATTTTTCAAGATATGGTCCTCGTTGAAAAGAGTTTGGGCACCCATGGTGTTAACTCATTTCACAGTAACTCCACATCTGGAGAACAGAGCTTCTAAACAGACACATCTCTGTATGTTCTGTTCAAATTGACTCTTCTTCTGATTCCAGCTCCTACAACATGGAGCCACCTGGACCTGGCCCCAGGTCTAAACCCAGACCTAAACCTGCTCCCAGCTCTCTGTCTCTGAAAAGTGATGAGTCCAGAAACCTCCCTCCTTTATTCAGAGAATCTCCTCCTGAAGACCAGAGGTAAGACCTTCCCTATTACAATATTTAGATGTCTGACTTATTCATTTTAATTATATTTATTTATATTTTGTATGAATATATCTATTTGGTTTTAATTCTAGGTCTTTTAAGTGATAAATCATTAATCATTACTAAAATAATCAAAATCAAATACCAGGTATATGTAAATGCACAACATTTATTTTGTCCCAAGTATTTGACAATGTCCCAAATCTTTATATATAGTTTTTCTCATTTTCCGTTTCAATTGTTTAACCTTCACAGGTTAAATCTTGGTAAATACAGTTGAAACCAGAGGTTTAAATACACAATATCACTGTGTCACTGTGTGACATGAAATCAGACTAAACCTTTCCTGTTTTAGGTCAATTAGGATTAACAAAATTATTTCTTTTTGCTAAATGTCAGAATAATGAGAGAAGGCTTTTTGACTTTTTTTCATGACTTTCTTCAAAGTCAGAAGTTTCATACGTTTCATTAGTATTTGGTATCTGTGTAATCCCTCAGTCGTCCAGGTGTGATCTAGAGTAAAAAATGAAGTAAAATCTGTCAACTGGACAAAACATTGTAGGAGTGAAGATGTTTCGCTGCTTATCCAAACCACTTCTTCAGTTCACACAGAATTAACTTTGGCCTTCACTATTAGTATTTGGTTTCACTGCCTTTAAACTGTATGCCTTGGGTCAAAAGAGGAAAAGTTTAGTCTGATTTCATGTCAGACAGTGAGAAAAAAAAATACATGTGTCTTTTTATATAGTTATGTAAATCTGTATATATTTTAAAATAAACACCATTAACTGAAAATCAATTTTTTGCTTTAAAAATGAAATATTTTCCTCAGGGTAATAATTAAGTTAACAATGTTATTTCTATTGTTGGAGTCTCCCAGTGAGGTAGAGACAAAATCTAACTTAAAAACCTGGTTTATTCATGGTATAATCTGGACCTGCAGGAGATAGAATATATTTTGAGTTGTTAAGTCTTATCGTCATGTGTCCAGCAGAGAGACACAGAGTGATCAGACCTCTGGGTGCAGGGCGTAGGCACATTTCACAGTAACTCCACATCTGGAGAACAGAGCTTCTAAACAGACACATCTCTGTATGTTCTGTTCAAATTGGCTCTTCTTCTGATTCCAGCTCCTACAACATGGAGCCACCTGGACCTGGCCCCGGGTCTAAACCCAGACCTAAACCTGCTCCCAGCTCTCTGTCTCTGAAAAGTGATGAGTCCAGAAACCTCCCTCCTTTATTCAGAGAATCTCCTCCTGAAGACCAGAGGTAAGACCTTCTTAATCCAGAGCTCTGGACATGTTCTGAGGACAGCGCCACCTGCTGTTCATCCTTCATCAGTGCAAACAGTGATCCTGTGTTTTAATGGAGCTACTGTCAGTGTGAGACAGACGAGTTCAGGTGGGACAGGGTTTGGGTTCATGGGGTTAGGGTTGTCTCTTAGTGGAGCAGCATGGCAGTAACAGTCTATGGATGACCAGCTCTTGTAGCTGCCCAGCACACTGTGGAGTGGGTAAGAGGGACAGTCCAGAATAGTCCTGATTTTAGCCAACATCCTCCTGTCCGACACACGGCCGACCTTCTTGATGATCCTATTGAGTCTAGTATCGTCCCTCACGCACATTCTGCTGCCCCAGCAGACCACAGAGTACATGATCTCATGACATGTGTAGACTCTTCACACCTGACCGGGCGACAGGTCCCACGTCACAGTCCCAGGTTTAGTGCTGTGCAGAACCACTGCTCTTTATGGAAACACTGAGTCTTTTATAACCCTGTTTTACTCTTGTCTCCTGTCTTATTGTGTTCTTTTATGGACCATGAGTCTGGAATAAATAAATGATGATGAATTTATTGTTTGACAGGGAGCCAGGCCCAAAGGAGCAGCTGGACGCCATATTCAGGGTGAGTACCCCACGAGTGCAGCATGTGTGGGGTTCTCTGAGGTGCTCCTCAGGTACTCTCTTTGACTAAACTGTTCTCTTATTGTTCTGTTCCAGCGTCTGGAGGAGGACGTCCTGACTTTTGTCAAAGAGCAGCTGCAGAGGCTCCACAGGCTCCTGGCCTCAGATTACCCAGAATGCTCTGAGAGTGAGGAGGAGGAGCCGAGCAGCAGAGAGGCGGTTCTGAACATCACCTGGACTTCCTGAGGAGGATGGACCAGGAGCAGCTGGCCCAGCGCCTGCAGGACAGTAAGAACTCTGTTACTGTCCATCTGAGGAACAGACCACACCAGACTTGACTTCACAGTAACAAAAGTCTACAGGTGTTTTAGGCTCACAGAAAGTACTATGACCCGGGGACCAAACTTGTATCTTGAATTTTCATCAAATGAGACAAAAACCTGTCAAAACTAAAACAATTTGTGTTTTTTAACCACAAATTGTATCAAATGTAAATGTAAATGCAAATGTAAATAATGTAGCAATAATCACCATCATAGGATTAAGATTGTGTATATCTCACTGACTGTTAATGCTATCTTAGCCTAGCTCCTTACCTCAGCCGTGTTCACTTTCTGTTACAAACTTGTTAGTGATTAACAACTACAATCCCTTTTTAACACATGATGTGTCATTGTAAAAACTGAGAGTAAATTGTAAACATATCCATTGTTTTCAATCAGCTGATGCACCTTGGACCCGGAAGTGACATAAAGTTATCAATCCTGTAATTTCTTTACTTTAAATTTACTATTATAAATAGCTAAGTTACTTAATGACATTTTTGTGAAGAAATTTTCTCACAAACCAGAAGGAGCTTGAGTTGACATTTGTTTGTGTTTTATTCAGGAAACACTGCTGGAGTTTGTGGAGATAAACTGAAGATGCATCTGCAGCAAAGGTTCAACCGTGTGTTTGAGGGCGTGGCTAAAACAGGAGACTCCGCCCCCCTGACCCAGATTTACACGGAGCTCTATATCACAGAGGGCGGAGCCTCAGAGGTCAACCAGGAACATGAGGTCAGACACATGGAGACTGCGTCCAGGAGACCAGCCGCTCCAGAGACCACCATCACATGTGAAGACCTCTTTAAAGCCCGCCCACATTCACCAGAGCCAATCAGAGCAGTGCTGACGAAGGGCGTGGCTGGCGTAGGGAAAACAGTGCTGACTCAGAAGTTCAGTCTGGACTGGGCTGAAGGCAGAGCCAACCAGGACCTCCAGCTCCTGTTCCCGTTCACTTTCAGAGAGCTCAATGTGCTCAAAGACACACAGTTCAGCCTGGTGGGACTGCTGCACCACTTCTTCAACCCATCCAAAAGTCTTTACAGCTTCCAACAGCTCCAGGTGCTCTTCATCTTTGACGGTCTGGACGAGTGCAGACTTCCTCTGGACTTTAGCCGAACTCGGGTCCTGACCGACCCCACAGAGTCAGCCTCAGTGCATGTGCTGCTGCTGTAAACCTCATCAGGGGGAGCCTGCTTCCCTCGGCTCGCCTCTGGATAACCACACGCCCCGCTGCAGCCAATCAGATCCCTGCTGAGTATGTCTCCATGGTGACAGAGGTGCGAGGGTTTGCCGACCCACAGAAGGAGCAGTACTTCAGGAAGAGGTTCCTAGACCAGGCCACAGCCGTCATCTCCCACATCAAGAGCATCCGCAGCCTCTACATCATGTGCCACATCCCGGTCTTCTGCTGGATACTCTCCATAGTTATACAGAAGCTTCTGGAACAAACAGAGAAACCTGAGCTGCCCCGGACTCTCACACAGATGTACATCCACTTCCTGGTGGTTCAGGCCAAAGTCCATAACATCAAGTATCACCAGGGATCAGGGGCGGACCTTCACTGGACTCCAGAGACCAGGGAGATGGTGCGGTCTCTGGGAAAACTGGCCTTTGAGCAGCTGCAGAAAGGAAACTTGATCTTCTACGAGTGTGACCTGAGCGAGTGTGGGCTGGACGCTGCAGCGGCCTCAGTGTACTCCGGAGTGTTCACACAGGTCTTTAGAGAGGAGCCAGGCCTGTACCAGGACAAGGTCTACTGCTTCATCCATCTGAGTGTGCAGGAGTTTCTGGCTGCTCTTCACGTCCATCAGACCTTCACAGAGTCTGGAGTCAACCTGCTGAAGGTCCAACAAACTTCTTTTCTTGCTCGATTGTTCAAAAACAAGACTGACCTAAGTTTTCCACACCGCTCTGCTGTGGACCAGGCCTTAAAGAGTCCAAATGGACACCTGGACCTGTTCCTGCGCTTCCTGCTGGGGCTGTCTCTGCCGACCAATCAGAGTCTGCTGCAGGGTCTGCTGACTCAGACAGGAAGTGAACAGACTAATCAGGAGACAGTAAATTACATCAAACAGAAACTGAATGAAGAGGGTCTGTCTGCAGAGAGAAGCCTGAACCTGCTCCACTGTCTGAACGAGCTGAACGACCACAGTCTGTTGGAGCAGATAAAGAAACACATGAGAGAAGGACGGATCTCCAGGTTAAGTTCTCCTGCTCTGTGGTCGGCTCTGTCCTTCCTCTTACTGTCCTCAGACTCAGACCTGGAGGAGTTTGACCTGAGGAAATATCAGGCCTCAGAGACAGCTCTCCTGGGTTTGCTGCCAGTGGTCAAAGCCTCCACCAAAGCCCTGTGAGTCCAGACTGTATTTAAACTTTTTTGTCTTGGTTCTAGTCTCTAATGTCCCTCTCTCTCCTCAGACTGTATAAATCTTACATTTAATTATGGTAGGAACAGACTTTAAAATAAACAAAACAAGCAAGTGTCAAAGAAAAGACAATAGAACAGACATCAGCTTGGTCATCAGTAATAACAGATTTTTGTAAAAGTAAAAAATACCACATAGGAGGAGGGGAGAAGGATTTTCAAAGCAAAAAGACAAAAATATGAATGCAAATAAAATTCAAGGATGTAACCTACAAGAGTCCTTTTAAAAGGTTAGAGGAGAGATGTGGTCCAATATAATCCATAAGTGGACACCACACAGACATGAATAATGTTCCAAAGGAATCAGCTAAAAAGCTATTTTGCTCCAACCACTGACAGACGAGACAGTGCAAACAAATGTTCTACTTGAGTCTTTTTAGTCATTTTAATATGTTTAACAATAAGGTCCCTTTCCACATCCATTTGAAATATTTTCTCAATGTCTCTTACAATTTCAGTCCAATATGTTTGAAGATTATGACAGAACATAAACAATCAGTTAAGGTTTCCACATGAGTTTTCATATGACTTGAGACAAAGAGGAGAGAGAATGGTCAAAGAAGTGCCTCCCGTGAGGGGACATATGAAGTCTGCGCACAATATTAAGCTAAATTGCTTTTGTCCAAATATAAACTGAAATAGTTTTGCATAGGATCAGATGTCATCCCATGGTTGTTCATCTGTGGTCACACACAACTCCTTTTCTTAAACATCTCTGACTCTCTGTGTCTTTAGTACATAAGCCATTCTCCTAGACAGAGTGGCCTTTCAGCCCATGTTGGTACAGTACTCATGTCACTGTGGATAATGACACACACCAGTTTTATCAGCATCTTCAAGGTCTTCAAGCTTCCAAAGACATGACCTCATAACCTGGGTTTTCCCAAATAGTTTCAAAGCATAGTAATCTCACTTTATGTTAACTTGAGTTTGAGGAAAGTAATGGAAATTTGTCTAAAAAAATCCTTCTCTCATTTTTTTGGCGTTAAGCAAATCTTTTTGGTAATCCTAATTGACCTAAAACAGGAAAAGTTTCATCTGATTTAATGTCAGACAGTGAAAAAAAAGCATATGTGTGTATTGTATGTAAACATCTGGTTTCAATTCTAAATTTACATTATATGACAACAATAAACAATGCCATGTATTTATTTAATTGTCATTAAAATAGGCTTTCTCAGACTGACTGTCTCCAAGTTCAAAACATGGAGGGGCTGATGGGCAGGAAGGGAGAAAGAAGGAAAGACCTTACAGCAGTGACCAAAGCCGAGGCTCATCCTAAACCCGAGGCAGTGTATGAGATCAGGGCAGGAGTGTAGCACCAAAGTCTGGGCCCTGGGCACAAATTATCTTGGTGCAACCGCACTACATGTTGTCTCATGAAAAATACCCATAAGAGACTTTGTGAAGCCCTAAGTAAACGGTACCCTTTACCCTCCCCCCAGTCCAGTGCCCCTGGATCAGGGGACAGAGGCAGACTGCTCCACTCCTCCACTGCTCTCATAGAGAGTAATCCTGAGTTGACTCTGGTTGTTTGTCACCCTTCATGCATGATGTGTGCACATTTCCCCAAACTCTCTAATGTCCCTCTCTCTCCTCAGTCTTTGTGGCTGTGGCCTGTCCCCTCACAGCTGTGGTCCTCTGGCCTCAGTCCTCAGCTCCTCCAGTCTCACACACCTGGATCTCAGTCACAACGACCTCCGGGACTCAGCAGTGGAGCTGCTGTGTTCTGGACTGAAGAGCGACATTTGCGGACTGCAGACACTCAGGTGAGACCCTCCCATGATGCCGTCTGCCCCTTGTGTCCACATGAGTGCAATGCTGTGTGTCTTTAGGCTGTCTGGATGTCTGGTCTCAGAGAGGGGCGGGGCTGCTCTGGCCTCAGCTCTGAACTCCGCCCCCTCCCATCTGAGAGAGTTAGACCTGAGCTACAACCATCCAGGACCCTCAGCTGAGCTCCTGACCGCTCTACGGGACGACCCCCACTGCCCCCTGCAGTCTCTCAGGTGTGGGTCCTGGTTCAGTGGGTCTCTGGTGCTTGGTCCAGGTCTTGGTCTCTAGTCTGGTCTAAACTGGACTTGTGTGTTTCAGGTTGGATCCTGCTGGAGAACAGTGGATGGTCCCAGGTCTGAGGAAGTGTGAGTCTCTGTATTTCATTCAGTTCATGAGGACGAAGGTTGAAGGTTTGAGTCCCTCTCGGACCAACTACTCTCATTGTGTCCTTAGGTGTGTGTGAATGATTGGTGGTGGTCGGAGAGGCAAAAGGCGCAGATTGGCAGCCTCGCTTCTATCAGTCTGCCCCAGGGCAGCTGTGGCTACAATAGTAGCTTATCATCACCAAGTGTGGAAGTGAATGAATAATGACTGTAGTGTAGCATTCTGGGAGGTTTTTGACAAGCCTATAAAGCGCATCACAAGTGTAATGTGTTATTATTATCATTCACTGGCAGGGAAGAATTTGCAGCAATTTAACTTTTGGAGTTGTCAATAAATGCAAATGAAGATTTATCTTAAAGCTAATAATAATGAATAGCATTAGTCTTATATAGTGCTTTTCAAGATGCTCAACTTCACTTTATAATATATATATAATATATAATTTGGTGCATTGTTCATTCACTCCACACTGGTAAAAGCTGGTAGTAGCTCCAGTTCCCCATGACGCCAGACTGACATAAGGCCACTTTACCATTTTGTAGGAACACATTTTTTTATGTTTGAGGGCCACTAACACTATTGGTTGTTATTATGTGGATCATGACTGAAAAGTGTTGAAAACCCTGCTCTAACTAATGTGCAGATGGTTTACAGACCACACATCATAAATCATTCATATCAATGTAATAAACATCTGGAAATCATTGATTTAATTGTTTTTCTACAGTTGACATGTCTCAGTTATTCAAACTGTGTTTAACGTGGTCCACAAAGTAATTTTAAGTGCTTTACAGAATAAGAAAGACAATAAAAGCACAACACAAGCAAATAAAAACAAAATCTAACTGTGGGCACCAGCTGGAGGCCAGCCTCTGAGGTTCAAGAGTCTTGGACCAGACCAGGTCAGGGTCAAAACGGACACCCAGGTCTGTGACAGAGGATGAGAGGGAACCACTGTAGCCTACAAAAGAAAAAACTGCCCATTTAGTTGGAAAAATCCACTTCTCTCATCAATCAGGAGTTTTGTAGATCCAAGGCCCTGGTCACTGTCTCTAAAACCCCTACAAACTTTGTTAATTCTCCTTTACTCCAGTGTGGAGTTAGGTGGTGTTTGCTGGAATTGTGTAACGTGTAGTTGCTCTACAGCAGTGGTCTCCAACCACCGGGCCAGGGACCGGTACCGGTCCGTCACGCATTTTCTACCGGGCCGCACAAAACAGTAAATCATTTATCAGCGACCGCATTTTCTCCGAAGTGACTTTTGCCCGCTCCTCATGACACGCTAATAACCTTGTCCGCAGATATATAATGAAAATCCTGATAGGAAATCGCGATATAAATCCATTTGATATAACAGCGAGTTTATTATATCTGTGCTAGATGTGTGTCCGTGGATCTATTGGTACCGGGCCGCACAAGAATGCAAGCGGCATCGAATGGCCCTCGCGACCAGAGTCAGAGCGCATTAGGGCAGAGGAGAGAAGAGGAGAGAGTTCGAGAGGAGGAGGAGAGCTTGTGAGTCTAAGCGGGCACAAACATGCAGAAGTTAAAAGAAAAACAGCCCTATGTGAAATATTAAGGTTTCTTGACATTGACTCCATATTCTGAACATTTTCTTCATAAATATATTTGTGGCGTATCTGAATCTTATTTTGAAGGGATATTTAAACGTTACGATAGCGGCCAGCGACCCCCCCAACCCCCGTTGACTGATCCGCGGTGATAAAAAGGTTGGGAACCACTGCTCTATAGCCTTTCAGATGCATTATTACAGCTTAAAATGTAAAGAAAATACAACTTTTCAGATTCACAAGAACAGGAAGTGATGTGATGTGTTTGTGTCCTCAGATTCCTGTGAGTTCTCTCTGGATCCAAACACAGCTCACAGAAAACTCAAACTGTCTGAGGACAAACAAACAGTGACCTGTGTGAGAGAAGAGCAGCAGTATCCAGATCATGAGGACAGATTTACAAACTACCGTCAGATACTGAGCTCCACTGGCCTGAGGGGGCGCTGTTACTGGGAGGTGGATTGGCGTGGAGTGGTGTTTGGTATATCAGTGAGTTACAGAGGAATCAGACGGAGAGGAAAGAGAGCGGAGTGTAGGTTTGGAGGCAATGATCAGTCCTGGAGTCTGAGGATCTGTAATGGACAGTACTCTTTCTATCACCACAACATACAAACAGACCTCCCTTCCTCCTCCTCCTCCTCCTCCTCCTCCTCCTCCCCCTCCTCCCCTTCCTCTTCCTCAGGTCGAGTGTCTGTGTTCTTAGACTCTGAGGCTGGATCTCTGTCTTTCTATGAGGTCCGCTCTGATGGAGAACTGTTCCACCTCCACACCTTCAGCTCCTCCTTCACTGAGCCTCTGTTTCCTGGGTTTGGAGTGTTATTTGAAGGTTCCTCTGTGTCTGTGGTGAATCTGAGGAGAGACTTCTCTGACTCTTTCATGATATAAAAAGCTATCTTAATTTTTGCTTGTTTTCATGTTAATCTGTGTTGGTCCTAAACAAATATGAACAAATGCACAGATAAGATCGCTCACAGTAAACAGAATTATTAAGCAACTCATGATCAAACACAAGCCCATAGAAGAGAGGAATGACTCTATAAAGTGAAAGAACTAACTCACATGTTGGTTGTAAATAAAGTAGAGTTAGTTTTAGGACAGAGTTGAAATAACAGGACATAGCCGTAGCTTTGGCTTGTATAGATGTGCTCCGGTGATGTCACACACAGGGCTATGACACTCACAATAAACAAGAACGTCACAAAACATCTAGAGCTGAGCCTGTTTGAATGTAACTTTATCTCAAAATGTGACTAATATGATGTTAAGGGAAAGGGAATAAATGCACTCACACTGATGCTCACATAAATATTGATTTCAAATGTTTCAAGTCTTCAGTGGTGGTCCAGTGTAGAACATCTCCTGAAGCACAGACACAGTGGAGCTTCCAGGACTTGGTGTTTCTTCTGTTTTGAGTCTCTAACATTATGAAGAGCATCATCAAGATCAATGTCCTTATGAACTGAATGAAATACAAAGACTCACACTTCCTCAGACTGGGACCATCCACTGTTCTCCAGCAGGATCCAACCTGAAACACACAAGTCCAGTTTAGACCAGACCAGAGACCAAGACCTGGACCAAGCACCAGAGACCCACTGAACCAGGACCCACACCTGAGAGACTGCAGGGGGCAGTGGGGGTCGTCCCGTAGAGCGGTCAGGAGCTCAGCTGAGGGTCCTGGATGGTTGTAGCTCAGGTCTAACTCTCTCAGATGGGAGGGGGCGGAGTTCAGAGCTGAGACCAGAGCATCCCCGCCCCTCTCCGAGACGAGACCATCCAGACAGCCTAAAGACACACAGTATTACACTCATGTGGGCACAAGGAAGAAGAATGCATCTTGGGATTGATTCACCTGAGACTCTCAAGTCGGCAGGTGGTGCTCTTCAGCCCAGAACACAGTAGCTCGACTCCTGGGTCCTGGAGGTCGGTGTGACTGAGATCCAGGTGTTTGAGACTGGAGGAGCTGAGGACTGAGGCCAGAGGACCACGGCTGTGAGGGGACAGGCCGCAGCCACAAAGACTGAGAAAAGATGATGTTACAGTCAGACAATGTTTTATTGCCACTGTAAGTAAACTTACCGTCCTAGAGACGTACAGATCCTGGAGAGATGGGAGGCTGCCGTCCATCACCTTATTAGCAGAGCACACAGTTTGCTGCAGTCTGTGTTTGTTTGTGGTAGTGGCCCCAGCACACCACACGTTGATGGAGGAGGTGAGGATGGACTCGATGATGGCCTTGTACAACTGCACCATGATGTGGGCTGGCAGCTTGGCCTTCCTAATACAACCTCTGCTGGACTTCCACGATGAGGAGCTGATGTTGTTTCCACTGTATCAGGTCACCAGCCAGTCCACCTCCTGTAGAGAGACTCAGCACCGTCCGAGATGAGCCCGATGAGAGTGTTG
Organism: Periophthalmus modestus; assembly: GCA_019594935.1. Taxonomy (NCBI): domain Eukaryota; kingdom Metazoa; phylum Chordata; class Actinopteri; order Gobiiformes; family Gobiidae; genus Periophthalmus; species Periophthalmus modestus. The sequence continues at coordinate 23,411,722 of JAIEZT010000026.1, forward strand.
TCATTGGAAAACTTGATCGGCGTTACAGAATAATGTCTGGAGATGCAGCAGTCGGTGTACAGGGAGAAGAGCAGGGAGAACGTACACTGCCCTGTGGAGTTCCTGTGTTGATAATCCCAGTTTTCCCCAGCTGCATGCACAGAGCAGGGAGGATGGTGTTGAATGAAGAGCTGAAAGCCCACAACAGAGTCCTGGTGTAGGGTCCAGGGGAGTACCTAATGAAGTGGAGGGCCAGGTCAAACTCAAGACCTTCTAAAGAATTTAAGGACTATAGCTTAAATAAACTCACATAGATAGATGCACATAGAGCTAAAATATCAAATTTAAAATAACTGTGTATAAAAACAATATTTAAATAGGCTGAAAATAAATCTAAATAATCCTGTTTTTCCTTCACTCAAATGTGAAGCATGTCTGAAGTCACAGTATTCTTTAGTGCCCCCTACTGGCCAATAAGCAGACCACATCGACCACAGTTGGTCGGATCTTGTTAATTTGTTGTTGTTCTCTGTAACTGAGGCCATGCCGCGCCACTCTCTCTATCTGTGCTTGTACAAGCAGAGAGGCTACCAGGTTGTTTTAGAGGCTTGTGGATGTGCACTGAGGACCTCAGTTGGCTCAAACTGTGCTGAATAAACCCATGGAGAGGAAACGAACATCTGAAGAGATCTGTAGTGAGTGTGCAGCACCAGACAACAGCACCGCAAACTTTTGACCCAGATATGTCCTGATGATACTGCCTCATTTTGGAGTCTGTCGGCTATAAACCCATACTTACTTTATTTTTACTTGCCTACCCAAAAAGTCACCACATTGTTAAATTGAGACAATATTAATCTGCTTTAGTGGCACATTACACTGATTGTGCCAAAACAGAGTTCTCCTGGGCCCATGTTTAAACAGAATTTGCTCAGCCTAACTCTAGTCACCTGAGAATCTTCAGTCTGCAGGTGGCGCTCTTTAGTCCAGAACACAGCCTCTCCACTCCTAGGTCCTGGAGGTCGTTGTGACTGAGATCCAAGTCTGTGAGACTGGAGGAGCTGAGGACTGAGGCCAGAGGATCACAGCTGTGAGGGGACAGGCCACAGCCACTGAGACTGAGAGAAAGAGGGACATTAGAGACGAGAGCCACCACAAAAGACCTACCAGAGGTACCTCCGCCCCGGTCCTATTGCAGAGGATGCCCTCGACAGAAAAAGTGGAATATTTAAGACTGCTTATAAAAGTCAAGGATATTTGAACTAAAATGATACATTGTTTTTTACCAGCTCCATCAGGCAAGAAACCAACTTGGAAGAAAAAACAAACTACAGTAAAAAGTCCTGACCTTTTTAATCAAAATGCCTTGACACATATTTTGTAATTTCAGGTTTTAAAAGGTGAAATTGAATTGTATTTGGATTAAAAAATAAAAAATAAAATACAGGCAAATGTTTTGAAACCCATGCATAGCACTTTTAAAGCAACTGGCTCTATGCAAAGTTTGCAAAGTTGGTTGCCCAAATCTGGTGCATTCTCTTTGTACTATGACTTTATTCTCGTAAAATTATGACTCTAATGTCGAAATGCTACGACTTTATTCTCGTAGCGCCGCAGAATTTATTTTTTCAAGTGGCACTTATAGGCCATCCTATGTTTGTCCCGCACTGGTCCAGGTGGATGTGGAAAAAAAACTCATGTCTATGTCTCTTCCGGTGAAAACAAACAGGTAACACTCAAATCTTATCACCCATTCCATGGTTGCCAATGGTTACACAACATTCAAACCATAACAACATAAAGCGCAACATTTAAACTGTCCGCCATTTCGCTCTTGTCCCTCGAGAGGAAGCACTGTTTCTCCAGACTCAGCTAACGGCTAACAGCTAACGACTTACAGCTAACGGCTAATTGCAGCTAAACTAGCTCCACGCAGCATCAGCTCATTGTTTTTGTTCCCACAGCACTTGAACTTCAGCCTTCAAGTTCAGCAGCACTTGGACGCCACCAGCCAGAAGTTCATCTGCAGCATGGTAAAGCAAATGTGTCTTTTTTAAAAGCATCTGCGTGATTATTTACTATAAATAACACCATTAGCTATAAGGCTACTTCAAGTATTTACTACTTCTGCTGCCTAACACATTGAAAATAGAAATATAATATAAAAAATATAAATATACACTTCTATAGGTCCCATAGATGGTTAAATATTAAAAGACCAAACTTTGAACACGGTTTAATATAGCTTAGCAACATACATTAAAATATATTGTATGATCTGGTCATATTTGGCCAAAACACTGATTTTATATAAGGATACTTGTACTATATTTCTACTATAGGAATAAATCTTCAATGAAAGAAAACGAAGATGGCGACAGGTGGAGGCCACAGGCTGGCAGGTGCTGTGAGCTCACCTTGCTTATCACACTCTAAGCGGTCGCCAAAGTCCTCTGACAACGGAGGACTTAATGTTGAGTTCAAATGGCCAAAACATGTGAAATGGTACGTGTTTACAGCCACCTATGTGTTCGCTGTAGTTTGGCTATCAACGTGGAGTGACTGGCAAGCCGCGTGTCACCGCCAGTCAAACTACACCCAGAGGCACACCCTACCTCTGATCAACTCATGGAGCAAACATGCCGTGTACGCATCAGTGCTTAACAAGGACGTGCAGTTTTGCGTGGATCTACAAACTCCCGTTTTGACAAGCGGCACCAAGGATCAGCTGTTAGATCTCTGCTGTGCGCGTTACTGCTGCTGTGCGGGGACGTGCATGTAAACCCTGGACCGGGCGGCGGACAGCCAACCGGAGCTAGCGGCGTTTCACCTCCGCGCGGATCTACTACAGCCACGGTCGCAGTGAGTTACCCGCACGGGCATTCAACACAAACACACGGATTGTTAACTTGTCTGTCTCTGCAACTGTGAGCGGCAGTGCGGAGGATATATAACACTCTCGTCTTTCCCTGCGCTAAATCTCGATGCGCTCCGCCCTGGCGGCTCCGAGTTAGGTGCTCCGGTACAAACATTGAGCACAGAAACACTTCTGGAGACCGTAAAACACCGGGTAAATAAACAGAAAAGCGACGTAGGAAAAGTTCTTACATCACGTGACTCAAAATCTGTTGCTGCTAGCAACAAAAATACAGACTATTTCAGACTGTAAACCACGCCAAAGTGCTATGGGATCCAAAAGTTAAACCTAAAGGTGTGTTTGGGGGGCACCTAAACATAAGAAGTGTTGTGCCCAAGGCTGAACAAGTTGAACAGCTGTTGACACATTCTAATCTTGACTTTTTATGCCTTTCTGAGACTTGGCTGCAACCCTCCACCTCAAATACTGCTATCCATGTGGCGGGCTATAAATATCTACAGACGTGATCGTGAACATGGCAAAGGAGGAGGAGTTATGATGTTCGTTAAGGACAGTTTTCAGTGTTCACAAATTGAACTTGTGGGAGATTCTTTGGAATGTGTGGGAGTGACTATTCGACTGTCTCCTGAAATGTCATTTGCTGTTATTGTATTGTATAGGCCCCCTTCACCAATGATGTATTTTATGATCATCTCTCTGATATTTTGAAAAAATTAATGCAAAAGAAATCCTCCTTATGGGGGATTTTAACATTAATTGGTTAGATAAACATGGTAGAAGGAAACTGAAAGAAATCACTGACAAATTTAACCTCACACAAATGATTGGAAATGCAACCCGGATTACAAAGACCTCACAAACTCTTATAGATTTAATTTTCACAAATAAAACTGACCGCATCACAAAGGTCTATAATCTAATAACGGGCTTATCTGACCATAATTTAACACTAGTGGCCAGGAAACTATCAAAAGCACGTTATAGAACTCTAAATAGACCAGAATCAAAAGAAACTGTATCATACATCCCCAGAAAGGACATTGAGTTTTTAGATAATGAAATTAGACAGGTAAATTGGGATGAATTAGTCAGTTATAAAGATAGTACTGAAGCATCCAGTGATTTTATACACATGTTGCAGCTACTCATTTCCAAATTCTCTAAAGTTACAAAGCCAAAGCATAAAGGAAAAAACGCCCCTACCCTGGATGAATGATGATTATGGAAACTGATGCGAACCAGAGACTCTGCTCTTAAGAAGTCTTTAAAAACAGGGCTTACAACTGATCGTCTATTATATACTGGGCTTCGAAATAAAGTAATCCAGCAATTTAGAAAAGCAAGAGCAATATTCTTTCTCAATATTATCAAACAGGCCAAAGGAAATTCGAAACAGCTTTGGCAAACAATAGATAAACTAAGTGGAAGAGAGAAAACAAAGTGCAAGACAATAGAGCTTAAAATAGATGGTATAGACTATAAGGATGGTCCAACAGTTGCTGAACATTTCAGCAATCATTTTATAGATTCTGTGAAGAAAATCACGCAACAAACCTCTGAATCTGTTCATCTTTACATACCGCCTGCCCCTTCTTCCAGTATTACTCTAAGTTTCAATTGTATCGACCTGGTTAAAACTGATAAAATTATACAATCCTTATCAAATTCAAAGACCAAAGACTACTGGGGACTTGACAGCACACTCCTCAAAAAAACACAAAGAGACATTCAAAACAACTATAAACCAAATTGTAAATAAGTCAATCAATGAAAGTGTGTTCCCCAGTGTTTCAAAACAGCAGTTATAACACCAATTCACAAATCTGGAAGTAAAAGTGAGGTAAACAACTACAGGCCTATTAGTATTTTACCTGTAGTATCCAAAATCCTGGAGAGAGCAATTAAAGAACAGTTAACAGAGCATCTAAACAACAATCATCTTTTGCATCCAATGCAATTTGGCTTTCGCAGCAATCATTCCACCGAAGCTGCCTGCTGCTACCTGACAGAGAGCATTAGAGCTAGCCTGGACAAGGGGGGCACAGTGGGGGCTGTGTTTTTAGACCTACGAAGGCTTTTGACACAGTAAACCACTCTGTCCTCCTGTCCAAGCTCTCTCAGTACCATCTTTCCAGTGATGCATTGCATTGGATAAAATCGTACCTCTCCGATCGGTACAGTGTGTAAGAATATATAATTCAATGTCATCTTTGCAGCCCTGCACAACAGGGGTCCCACAAGGGTCCATTTTGGGGCCCCTGTTGTTCAGCCTTTATATCAATGACCTCCCAGACGTGTGCAAAGATGTAGACATCATCATGTACGCAGATGATGCTGTCATCTACACACATGGAAGGGATGCGCAGAAAGTGGCCACCACATTATCCTCAGCAATGGACAAAATTGATAATTGGCTCCAATCTTCATGTTTGACATTAAACATTAATAAAACAGTTGGTATGTATTTTACCAAAACTAACAGATTTAAAGACAGACCTAACATCTTTGTCAATGGAATAAAACTTAACATTGTAACAGAGACAAAGTATCTGGGGGTTCATTTGGACCAGACTTTGTCTTTCAAAAAGCATATAAAAAAAGTACGCAATTCAATCCGCTACAACGTCTCTTCCCTTAGACACATGAGGAACAGTCTGACAGTAGAGGCTGCTTTTACATATTTTAATGCCATGATTATTCCACACCTGACCTACTGTGTGTCCTGCTGGTCTCAGGCAAATGAGAGCGCTTTAAAATCTCTCAGGTCCATCTATAATCAGGCAGTAAAGGCCCTCGATAAAAAACCCCTCCATTTTCACCACTGCAACATTTTAAGTAAATATAAAATGTTCAGTTTTAATAATTTAATATTGTATTCAAATCTAAGAAAATTATTCAAAATTATTAATAATGAAGCATCACCTACGTTAAAAAATTTTTTTATCCTTTGCTCTGAACAATCCACTCGATCCACTCGTTCCTCTATGAACAGAAATTGCACTGTCCCAAAAAGATCCTCGGCCTTTGCTCAATCAGCTTTTTCCTGTCAAACCATTAGGCAGTGGAATCAGCTTCCAAACAGTCTGAAATTGTCTGTGGATTTTAATAGTTTTACTAGGAATTTGAAAAAGTACATTTTAAATAATCAAATGTGTCCACATCAGTCTAATTAGTTGGTGCTGCCCTGTCACTGTATATACCTGCACTTATAGATTTTTATATTAGTCTGGACTGGGTGGACATGGGGTAATTTGTGTTATTATATTGTTGTATGGCAAATTGGTAATCATATATTGTAATTGTTTATTGACATGTGTTTTTAATGTGTGTTCACCTGCCCAGGGACTGCAGATGGAAAATAGCAGTAGCTAAATCTGATACAAATCATCTTTTCCTTGTAAGATTAATGAATTTGTATATGGTCCCTGACAAATAAAGAATAAAGAAAGAAAGAAAGATGTATTTGTATGTTTTTAATAAATAAAAGGGATTTGCTTTGTAAATACATCATTAGAAGGTAAAATCTCTGAAGGTACTGTTGCAAGTTTCTTCTACTAAATCTGCTCAATAGAGTATTTTATTTAATGTTGCTTACTGAAAATAAGTGTTATGTTGAATTTGGAGATCAACACAAAGTGGCCAAATGACTCACATTTATGCATGTTCGACAAAAAAGTTTGGTTTGAGTATTAATTGCAGTAACATTGGTCAACTTATTCATGGTTTATAAACTACATTTACAACACTAACCAAATAAAACATGGGCAATGCACACAGATATTAAAATAAGCATCGTACTACATTTGGTGTGATATGATGTTAAAATCCTTAAAGATGCTAACAGATCAGTCACAAAAGTCACTGTCCATGTCTTTAAAACTTGGAGATGTGGTGTATTATTTTTTTGAATGCTGTTTATCCACCATCCAGCCACAAACTGTAGTGAGGTTTTGAAAGAAGACCTTAATTAGTTTGTCATTTAGACACTGTCTTTGAGCATACATTTAATGTTGATTATCTTCTGTCCAACAGGGCGGCAGGAAGAGAGAAGAGGTCTCCTGCCCCTGCCCCTCGGATCACTCGCTCCCGCCGCGGTGATCCTTCAGCGAGGGGCAGCTCTCAACCCTCCTCTTCTGCTCCGGTAGGCCTGATCACATCTGCCCTTTGCTCTTTTTATAATGTTGTTACAAAGAGATTAGTATTCACCTGTGTGTTCTGATGTTCCATCTCCAGAGAGCGGACCGCCGAGGGCCCTCCACCGTCGGGATGCCCGCAGCTCCTCAGCAGGTAAGCCTCGCACACTTAACTCAACTAAACTCTGTCTCTTGGTGGTTTAGGTTGTTTGTTGTAATTGTTACATGTTTTTATCCCTTTTCCATTTTTACCTTTTTAAACCAAACTTAAACTTTTGTAGGCTGCCAGCCGCAGAAGGCCTCTGCCTCGGCAGACTCGTCCTTCTGCTCATGTGCAGGTGAGTTTGACCTGTCTTAAAAATTCAGTGACACTTAACTGTATGAAATTTCAAATGCCTCTTGCTCTTTTTCTGGATTCCCAGCCTGTTGAGAGCCGCAGCCCTGGGCTCTCCACCCCTGGCTCCTCCCCCTCTGGCTCCTCCCCCGCGGGCTCCTCTGTGCCCCCTCACCCTGCTGCTCAGGTAAGTCTATGTTTCTCAGTGAGACATTGTGGGTGTTTTTGCATTGTGTTTGACATATGTCTGTATATTGTTGGAGCAGCCTGGAGGCCGGCAGCGGTCCCTCTTCCCTGTCTGGGTCCATGTGTGGGACGTGTCTCTGTTTTTGGAGGTATACAGGACCCTACACTAGAACACTGTGGTCACATGTAAAACGGACATAATACTATAAAGTGACTGTGCTCTCTTTCAGCTCTTAGAGACTATGCTTCCCAACCTGCACCACATGGACCAGGAGGTTTTGGGTACGTCTCCGGGTCAGACTCCATGATGGTGACTCCCCCCTGGGCGTCTGCCTCCACTCTCCGTGAGGTTGAGGAGACCCTTGCGACCCTTGAGTCCACTTTGAGCGACTCGCCCTACGGCCGCGAACTGTAAGTCCCCATGCTGCGGGGTTTAACCGTTCACTTTTTGTTTTATAATGACAGGTACAGGTAAGTATTGTCACAAGTATCAGGTGAGTAGTACTGTGTCTTTATACTTGATGATGTCATTTTGAGTTTAAGGTTTGTCACACAGCAGGAGGAGAACATGCTTGAACTCTGCAACACGCACTGTGATGGTCCGAATGCCTGCTTCTACTCACACTGGATCCAATGACCTTTTAGGACTACACTGGGTCCTGTTTCACAGAACGGTGAAGCTCTAGTTTACAGAATGCATTTATTCACAACTTACAGATGTCACAACTCTGCCTCTTTCCTCCTCTGTGCCTCAGATATAAGCAAACCCCACATGAAAACACAGTGTAACTATTCACCATATATGCCTCCTACAGTGATTTCATTTCATCCTTAATTGTTTAATGCAGGATACAAATGGACTGTACTGCCACCTGCTGGAGATGCCCTGGAAGCCAAAACGGGATGAAGATGAAGAACCCGAACTGTCGTCATCATGATGCTGGAGTTATCAGATATCTGGTAGGTTTAGTGTCGGTGCTCGCTGGTTTAGTAGCTTTTAAAAAATAATCAAGCCTGACAGTAGCTGTAGCCTGGGCAGAGAGAAGTACTGTCTGAGTGAGCGCAGAGCAGGCATCAACTGAGTTTTATTATTATCTGTTCCAGATATTCATCATGATGGCAGAGGATGTGTTTGAAAAACTCATTAAAGGTACCGGCCAGCTGGATGAGAAGCAACAACCAGACCCTTCTCTCAAAAACAGGGCCTGAGGAAGAATCTCTACCATTACCATTTCTGCTTCTCCACTCAGAACCTGACCAGAGCCGACAAACACTCCAAGAGGCCACGGGGGTGAGGGAGGTGTTCAAGGCTCACTTTTGTGAAGAGGGAGCAGTGCCCACGGCAACCGGCAGAGTCCTCATGTCCCCCACAGGACTGACCCACAACGGCTCTTTTAAGAGCCACGTACTACGCTATAAAGAGCTTAACATTTTAGAATCTATGGTTATGATTCATTATTTTTATTCACTTAGCAAATATTATACTACCTAAAGTTTAAGATTGCATATTTTTGTCCTGTTGTTTGTTTCTTGTTTGTATTGGGACCAGAACTGGGCTGCTGACTGTAGCTTCAGGTTCATCATAACATGGACATTCAAGATTGGCCTTAATTAGCAGGTTACACAGGGGAATTATAAACATACAGATTAATTTAACTCTGGTCTATGCTTTTTGAATGTTTTATTTATGGTCTTCAATTGGTAAATTAAGTAAGCTTTTAGATATGTAAATATGGTATACATTGTGTTAACAATGACTGATATTACCCCTGACGAACTACACAGTAGAAAAATGGTGCATGATGTATAAAAGTAATAAACATTTCATCATCAAAATGTATAACAACAAATATTAACAAAAAAAAAAATCATTTTATGACCCATTTACATATTATATATTTAGAAAGGACCTTGCCTGGAGGAGGGGTGGGGGAAATGAGGGAACATATGAAGGAGAGGATAAAGGAGGGTCTGTTTCCTGCAGAAGGAGCCACTTCAATCTACACAGTAGATAGTAGTAGACAATGCAGTGTCTTTATATAATAATTAGTGAATGGTAAATTTTACTAAATCCTTACAATGAGGTGGCACCTTCTGCAGTAGAGGAAGCAGAGACAACAAAAAGTGCTCATCCTCAGACTGAGCATGAGGAGGAGGACGGTCCTGGAGTGTCGTCAGTATCTCTCTCTCAAAGCTGGAGGGTGACGACACCAGGAACTTCTTCGCTCTCCTCTCTTCAGTGGGCCTGCAACACAGAAAGTGTTATGAGAATAACGTTTAAACATAAGTTAATGGCCAGGGGTGGGCAAACTTTCTGGAGGAGCTGAGGACTGAGGCCAGAGGACCACGGCTGTGAGGGGACAGGCCGCAGCCACAAAGACTGAGAAAAGATGATGTTACAGTCAGACAATGTTTTTATTGCCACTGTAAGTAAACTTACCGTCCTAGAGACGTACAGATCCTGGAGAGATGGGAGGCTGCCGTCCATCACCTTATTAGCAGAGCACACAGTTTGCTGCAGTCTGTGTTTTGTTTGTGGTAGTGGCCCCAGCACACCACACGTTGATGGAGGAGGTGAGGATGGACTCGATGATGGCCTTGTACAACTGCACCATGATGTGGGCTGGCAGCTTGGCCTTCCTAATACAACCTCTGCTGGACTTCCACGATGAGGAGCTGATGTTGTTTCCACTGTATCAGGTCACCAGCCAGTCCACCTCCTGTAGAGAGACTCAGCACCGTCCGAGATGAGCCCGATGAGAGTGTTGTCATTGGAAAACTTGATCGGCGTTACAGAATAATGTCTGGAGATGCAGCAGTCGGTGTACAGGGAGAAGAGCAGGAGAACGTACACTGCCCTGTGGAGTTCCTGTGTTGATAATCCCAGTTTTCCCCAGCTGCATGCACAGAGCAGGGAGGGATGGTGTTGAATGAAGAGCTGAAGCCCACAAACAGAGTCCTGGTGTAGGGTCCAGGGGAGTACCTAATGAAGTGGAGGGCCAGGTCAAACTCAAGACCTTCTAAAGAATTTAAGGACTATAGCTTAAATAAACTCACATAGATAGATGCACATAGAGCTAAAATATCAAATTTAAAATAACTGTGTATGAAAACAATATTTAAATAGGCTGAAAATAAATCTAAATAATCCTGTTTTTTCCTTCACTCAAATGTGAAGCATGTCTGAAGTCACAGTATTCTTTAGTGCCCCCTACTGGCCAATAAGCAGACCACATCGACCACAGTTGGTCGGATCTTGTTAATTTGTTGTTGTTCTCTGTAACTGAGGCCATGCCGCGCCACTCTCTCTATCTGTGCTTGTACAAGCAGAGAGGCTACCAGGTTTTTTAGAGGCTTGTGGATGTGCACTGAGGACCTCAGTTGGCTCAAACTGTGCTGAATAAACCCATGGAGGAAACGAACATCTGAAGAGATCTGTAGTGAGTGTGCAGCACCAGACAACAGCACCGCAAACTTTTGACCCAGATATGTCCTGATGATACTGCCTCATTTTGGACTCTGTCGGCTATAAACCCATACTTACTTTATTTTTACTTGCCTACCCATAAAAGTCACCACATTGTTAAATTGAGACAATATTAATCTGCTTTAGTGGCACATTACACTGATTGTGCCAAAACAGAGTTCTCCTGGGCCCATGTTTAAACAGAATTTGCTCAGCCCTAACTCTAGTCACCTGAGAATCTTCAGTCTGCAGGTGGCGCTCTTTAGTCCAGAACACAGCCTCTCCACTCCTAGGTCCTGGAGGTCGTTGTGACTGAGATCCAAGTCTGTGAGACTGGAGGAGCTGAGGACTGAGGCCAGAGGATCACAGCTGTGAGGGGACAGGCCACAGCCACTGAGACTGAGGAGAAAGAGGGACATTAGAGACGAGAGCCACCACAAAAGACCTACCAGAGGTACCTCCGCCCCGGTCCTATTGCAGAGGATGCCCTCGACAGAAAAAGTGGAATATTTAAGACTGCTTATAAAAGTCAAGGATATTTGAACTAAAATGATACATTGTTTTTTACCAGCTCATCAGGCAAGAACCAACTTGGAAGAAAAAACAAACTACAGTAAAAAGTCCTGACCTTTTTAATCAAAATGCCTTGACACATATTTTGTAATTTCAGGTTTTAAAAGGTGAAATTGAATTGTATTTGGATTAAAAAATAAAAAATAAAATACAGGCAAATGTTTTGAAACCCATGCATAGCACTTTTAAAGCAACTGGCTCTATGCAAAGTTTGCAAAGTTGTTGCCCAAATCTGGTGCATTCTCTTTGTACTATGACTTTATTCTCGTAAAATTATGACTCTAATGTCGAAATGCTACGACTTTTATTCTCGTAGCGCCGCAGAATTTATTTTTTCAAGTGGCACTTATAGGCCATCGTATGTTTGTCCCGCACTGGTCCAGCTGGATGTGGAAAAACTCATGTCTATGTCTCTTCCGGTGAAAACAAACAGGTAACACTCAAATCTTATCACCCATTCCATGGTTGCCAATGGTTACACAACATTCAAACCATAACAACATAAAGCGCAACATTTAAACTGTCCGCCATTTCGCTCTTGTCCTCGAGAGAGAAGCACTGTTCTCCAGACTCAGCTAACGGCTAACAGCTAACGACTTACAGCTAACGGCTAATTGCAGCTAAACTAGCTCCACGCAGCATCAGCTCATTGTTTTGTTCCCACAGCACTTGAACTTCAGCCTTCAAGTTCAGCAGCACTTGGACGCCACCAGCCAGAAGTTCATCTGCAGCATGGTAAAGCAAATGTGTCTTTTTTAAAAGCATCTGCGTGATTATTACTATATAAATAACAACATTAGCTATAAGGCTACTTCAAGTATTTACTACTTCTGCTGCCTAACACATTGAAAATAGAAATATAAATAAAAAATATAAATATACACTTCTATAGGTCCCATAGATGGTTAAATATTAAAGACCAAACTTTGAACACGGTTTAATATAGTTTAGCAACATACATTAAAATATATATTGTATGATCTGGTCATATTTGGCCAAAACACTGATTTTATATAAGGATACTTGTACTATATTTCTACTATAGGAATAAATCTTCAATGTATTTGTATGTTTTTAATAAATAAAAGGGATTTGCTTTGTAAATACATCATTAGAAGGTAAAATCTCTGAAGGTACTGTTGCAAGTTTCTTCTACTAAATCTGCTCAATAGAGTATTTTATTTAATGTTGCTTACTGAAAATAAGTGTTATGTTGAATTTGGAGATCAACACAAAGTGGCCAAATGACTCACATTTATGCATGTTCGACAAAAAAGTTTGGTTTGAGTATTAATTGCAGTAACATTGGTCAACTTATTCATGGTTTATAAACTACATTTACAACACTAACCCAATAAAACATGGGCAATGCACACAGATATTAAAATAAGCATCGTACTACATTTGGTGTGATATGATGTTAAAATCCTTAAGATGCTAACAGATCAGTCACAAAAGTCACTGTCCATGTCTTTAAAACTTGGAGATGTGGTGTATTATTTTTTTTTGAATGCTGTTTATCCACCATCCAGCCACACTGTAGTGAGGTTTTGAAAGAAGACCTTAATTTAGTTTGTCATTTAGACACTGTCTTTGAGCATACATTTAATGTTGATTATCTTCTGTCCAACAGGGCGGCAGGAAGAGGAAGAGGTCTCCTGCCCCTGCCCCTCGATCACTCGCTCCCCCCGCCGCGGTGATCCTTCAGCGAGGGGCAGCTCTCAACCCTCCTCTTCTGCTCCGGTAGGCCTGATCACATCTGCCCTTTGCTCTTTTTATAATGTTGTTACAAAGAGATTAGTATTCACCTGTGTGTTCTGATGTTCCATCTCCAGAGAGCGGACCGCCGAGGGCCCTCCACCGTCGGGATGCCCGCAGCTCCTCAGCAGGTAAGCCTCGCACACTTAACTCAACTAAACTCTGTCTCTTGGTGGTTTAGGTTGTTTGTTGTAATTGTTACATGTTTTTATCCCTTTTCCATTTTTACCTTTTTTAAACCAAACTTAAACTTTTGTAGGCTGCCAGCCGCAGAGGCCTCTGCCTCGGCAGACTCGTCCTTCTGCTCATGTGCAGGTGAGTTTGACCTGTCTTAAAAATTCAGTGACACTTAACTGTATGAAATTTCAAATGCCTCTTGCTCTTTTTCTGGATTCCCAGCCTGTTGAGAGCCGCAGCCCTGGGCTCTCCACCCCTGGCTCCCCCCCTCTGGCTCCTCCCCCGCGGGCTCCTCTGTGCCCCCTCACCCTGCTGCTCAGGTAAGTCTATGTTTCTCAGTGAGACATTGTGGTGTTGTTGCATTGTGTTTGACATATGTCTGTATATTGTTGGAGCAGCCTGGAGGCCGGCAGCGGTCCCTCTTCCCTGTCTGGGTCCATGTGTGGGACGTGTCTCTGTTTTTGGAGGTATACAGGACCCTACACTAGAACACTGTTGGTCACATGTAAAACGGACATAATACTATAAAGTGACTGTGCTCTCTTTCAGCTCTTAGAGACTATGCTTCCCAACCTGCACCACATGGACCAGGAGGTTTGGCGGTACGTCTCCGGGTCAGACTCCATGATGGTGACTCCCCCCTGGGCGTCTGCCTCCACTCTCCGTGAGGTTGAGGAGACCCTTGCGACCCTTGAGTCCACTTTGAGCGACTCGCCCTACGGCCGCGAACTGTAAGTCCCCATGCTGCGGGGTTTAACCGTTCACTTTTTGTTTTATAATGACAGGTACAGGTAAGTATTGTCACAAGGTATCAGGTGAGTAGTACTGTGTCTTTATACTTGATGATGTCATTTTGAGTTTAAGGTTTGTCACACAGCAGGAGGAGAACATGCTTGAACTCTGCAACACGCACTGTGATGGTCCGAATGCCTGCTTCTACTCACACTGGATCCAATGACCTTTTAGGACTACACTGGGTCCTGTTTCACAGAACGGTGAAGCTCTAGTTTACAGAATGCATTTATTCACAACTTACAGATGTCACAACTCTGCCTCTTTCCTCCTCTGTGCCTCAGATATAAGCAAACCCCACATGAAAACACAGTGTAACTATTCACCCATATATGCCTCCTACAGTGATTTCATTTCATCCTTAATTGTTTAATGCAGGATACAAATGGACTGTACTGCCACCTGCTGGAGATGCCCTGGAAGCCAAAACGGGATGAAGATGAAGAAACCGAACTGTCGTCATCATGATGCTGGAGTTATCAGATATCTGGTAGGTTTAGTGTCGGTGCTCGCTGGTTTAGTAGCTTTTAAAAAATAATCAAGCCTGACAGTAGCTGTAGCCTGGGCAGAAGAAGTACTGTCTGAGTGAGCGCAGAGCAGGCATCAACTGAGTTTTATTATTATCTGTTCCAGATATTCATCATGATGGCAGAGGATGTGTTTTGAAAAACTCATTAAAGGTACCGGCCAGCTGGATGAGAAGCAACAACCAGACCCTTCTCCAAAAACAGGGCCTGAGGAAGAATCTCTACCATTACCATTTCTGCTTTCTCCACTCAGAACCTGACCAGAGCCGACAAACACTCCAAGAGGCCACGGGGGTGAGGGAGGTGTTCAAGGCTCACTTTTGTGAAGAGGGAGCAGTGCCACGGCAACCGGCAGAGTCCTCATGTCCCCCACAGGACTGACCCACAACGGCTCTTTTAAGAGCACGTACTACACTATAAGAGAGCTAACATTTTAGAATCTATGGTTATGATTCATTATTTTTATTCACTTAGCAAATATTATACTACCTAAAGTTTAAGATTGCATATTTTTGTCCTGTTGTTTGTTTCTTGTTTGTATTGGGACCAGAACTGGGCTGCTGACTGTAGCTTCAGGTTCATCATAACATGGACATTCAAGATTGGCCTTAATTAGCAGGTTACACAGGGGAATTATTAAACATACAGATTAATTTAACTCTGGTCTATGCTTTTTGAATGTTTTATTTATGGTCTTCAATTGGTAAATTAAGTAAGCTTTTAGATATGTAAATATGGTATACATTGTGTTAACAATGACTGATATTACCCCTGACAAACTACACAGTAGAAAAATGGTGCATGATGTATAAAGTAATAAACATTTCATCATCAAAATGTATAACAACAAATATTAACAAAAAAAAAAATCATTTTATGACCCATTTACATATTATATATTTAGAAAGGACCTTGCCTGGAGGAGGGGTGGGGGAAATGAGGGAACATATGAAGGAGAGGATAAAGGAGGGTCTGTTTCCTGCAGAAGGAGCCACTTCAATCTACACAGTAGATAGTAGTAGACAATGCAGTGTCTTTATATAATAATTAGTGAATGGTAAATTTTACTAAATCCTTACAATGAGGTGGCACCTTCTGCAGTAGAGGAAGCAGAGACAACAAAAAGTGCTCATCCTCAGACTGAGCATGAGGAGGAGGACGGTCCTGGAGTGTCGTCAGTATCTCTCTCTCGAAGCTGGAGGGTGACGACACCAGGAACTTCTTCGCTCTCCTCTTCAGTGGGCCTGCAACACAGAAAGTGTTATGAGAATAACGTTTAAACATAAGTTAATGGCCAGGGGTGGGCAAACTTTCTGGAGGAGCTGAGGACTGAGGCCAGAGGACCACGGCTGTGAGGGGACAGGCCGCAGCCACAAAGACTGAGAAAAGATGATGTTACAGTCAGACAATGTTTTATTGCCACTGTAAGTAAACTTACCGTCCTAGAGACGTACAGATCCTGGAGAGATGGGAGGCTGCCGTCCATCACCTTATTAGCAGAGCACACAGTTTGCTGCAGTCTGTGTTTGTTTGTGGTAGTGGCCCCAGCACACCACACGTTGATGGAGGAGGTGAGGATGGACTCGATGATGGCCTTGTACAACTGCACCATGATGTGGGCTGGCAGCTTGGCCTTCCTAATACAACCTCTGCTGGACTTCCACGATGAGGAGCTGATGTGTGTTTCCACTGTATCAGGTCACCAGCCAGTCCACCTCCTGTAGAGAGACTCAGCACCGTCCGAGATGAGCCCGATGAGAGTGTTGTCATTGGAAAACTTGATCGGCGTTACAGAATAATGTCTGGAGATGCAGCAGTCGGTGTACAGGGAGAAGAGCAGGGAGAACGTACACTGCCCTGTGGAGTTCCTGTGTTGATAATCCCAGTTTCCCCAGCTGCATGCACAGAGCAGGGAGGATGGTGTTGAATGAAGAGCTGAAGCCCACAAACAGAGTCCTGGTGTAGGGTCCAGGGGAGTACCTAATGAAGTGGAGGGCCAGGTCAAACTCAAGACCTTCTAAAGAATTTAAGGACTATAGCTTAAATAAACTCACATAGATAGATGCACATAGAGCTAAAATATCAAATTTAAAATAACTGTGTATAAAAACAATATTAAATAGGCTGAAAATAAATCTAAATAATCCTGTTTTTCCTTCACTCAAATGTGAAGCATGTCTGAAGTCACAGTATTCTTTAGTGCCCCCTACTGGCCAATAAGCAGACCACATCGACCACAGTTGGTCGGATCTTGTTAATTTGTTGTTGTTCTCTGTAACTGAGGCCATGCCGCGCCACTCTCTCTATCTGTGCTTGTACAAGCAGAGAGGCTACCAGGTTGTTTTAGAGGCTTGTGGATGTGCACTGAGGACCTCAGTTGGCTCAAACTGTGCTGAATAAACCATGGAGGAAACGAACATCTGAAGAGATCTGTAGTGAGTGTGCAGCACCAGACAACAGCACCGCAAACTTTTGACCCAGATATGTCCTGATGATACTGCCTCATTTTGGAGTCTGTCGGCTATAAACCCATACTTACTTTATTTTTACTTGCCTACCCATAAAAGTCACCACATTGTTAAATTGAGACAATATTAATCTGCTTTAGTGGCACATTACACTGATTGTGCCAAAACAGAGTTCTCCTGGGCCCATGTTTAAACAGAATTTGCTCAGCCTAACTCTAGTCACCTGAGAATCTTCAGTCTGCAGGTGGCGCTCTTTAGTCCAGAACACAGCCTCTCCACTCCTAGGTCCTGGAGGTCGTTGTGACTGAGATCCAAGTCTGTGAGACTGAGGAGCTGAGGACTGAGGCCAGAGGATCACAGCTGTGAGGGGACAGGCCACAGCCACTGAGACTGAGGAGAAAGAGGGACATTAGAGACGAGAGCCACCACAAAAGACCTACCAGAGGTACCTCCGCCCCGGTCCTATTGCAGAGGATGCCCTCGACAGAAAAAAGTGGAATATTTAAGACTGCTTATAAAAGTCAAGGATATTTGAACTAAAATGATACATTGTTTTTTACCAGCTCCATCAGGCAAGAACCAACTTGGAAGAAAAAACAAACTACAGTAAAAAGTCCTGACCTTTTTAATCAAAATGCCTTGACACATATTTTGTAATTTCAGGTTTTAAAAGGTGAAATTGAATTGTATTTGGATTAAAAAATAAAAAATAAAATACAGGCAAATGTTTTGAAACCCATGCATAGCACTTTTAAAGCAACTGGCTCTATGCAAAGTTTGCAAAGTTGGTTGCCCAAATCTGGTGCATTCTCTTTGTACTATGACTTTATTCTCGTAAAATTATGACTCTAATGTCGAAATGCTACGACTTTATTCTCGTAGCGCCGCAGAATTTATTTTTTCAAGTGGCACTTATAGGCCATCCTATGTTTGTCCCGCACTGGTCCAGGTGGATGTGGAAAAACTCATGTCTATGTCTCTTCCGGTGAAAACAAACAGGTAACACTCAAATCTCTATCACCCATTCCATGGTTGCCAATGGTTACACAACATTCAAACCATAACAACATAAAGCGCAACATTTAAACTGTCCGCCATTTCGCTCTTGTCCTCGAGAGAGAAGCACTGTTCTCCAGACTCAGCTAACGGCTAACAGCTAACGACTTACAGCTAACGGCTAATTGCAGCTAAACTAGCTCCACGCAGCATCAGCTCATTGTTTTTGTTCCCACAGCACTTGAACTTCAGCCTTCAAGTTCAGCAGCACTTTGGACGCCACCAGCCAGAAGTTCATCTGCAGCATGGTAAAGCAAATGTGTCTTTTTTAAAAAAGCATCTGCGTGATTATTACTATAAATAACAACATTAGCTATAAGGCTACTTCAAGTATTTACTACTTCTGCTGCCTAACACATTGAAAATAGAAATATAAATAAAAAATATAAATATACACTTCTATAGGTCCCATAGATGGTTAAATATTAAAAGACCAAACTTTGAACACAGTTTAATATAGTTTAGCAACATACATTAAAATATATTGTATGATCTGGTCATATTTGGCCAAAACACTGATTTTATATAAGGATACTTGTACTATATTTCTACTAAAGGAATAAATCTTCAATGTATTTGTATGTTTTTTAATAAATAAAAGGGATTTGCTTTGTAAAATACATCATTAGAAGGTAAAATCTCTGAAGGTACTGTTGCAAGTTTCTTCTACTAAATCTGCTCAATAGAGTATTTTATTTAATGTTGCTTACTGAAAATAAGTGTTATGTTGAATTTGGAGATCAACACAAAGTGGCCAAATGACTCACATTTATGCATGTTCGACAAAAAAGTTTGGTTTGAGTATTAATTGCAGTAACATTGGTCAACTTATTCATGGTTTATAAACTACATTTACAACACTAACCAAATAAAACATGGGCAATGCACACAGATATTAAAATAAGCATCGTACTACATTTGGTGTGATATGATGTTAAAATCCTTAAAGATGCTAACAGATCAGTCACAAAAGTCACTGTCCATGTCTTTAAAACTTGGAGATGTGGTGTATTATTTTTTGAATGCTGTTTATCCACCATCCAGCCACAAACTGTAGTGAGGTTTTTGAAAGAAGACCTTAATTAGTTTGTCATTTAGACACTGTCTTTGAGCATACATTTAATGTTGATTATCTTCTGTCCAACAGGGCGGCAGGAAGAGGAAGAGGTCTCCTGCCCCTGCCCCTCGGATCACTCGCTCCCGCCGCGGTGATCCTTCAGCGAGGGGCAGCTCTCAACCCTCCTCTTCTGCTCCGGTAGGCCTGATCACATCTGCCCTTTGCTCTTTTTATAATGTTGTTACAAAGAGATTAGTATTCACCTGTGTGTTCTGATGTTCCATCTCCAGAGAGCGGACCGCCGAGGGCCCTCCACCGTCGGGATGCCCGCAGCTCCTCAGCAGGTAAGCCTCGCACACTTAACTCAACTAAACTCTGTCTCTTGGTGGTTTAGGTTGTTTGTTGTAATTGTTACATGTTTTTATCCCTTTTCCATTTTTACCTTTTTTAAACCAAACTTAAACTTTTGTAGGCTGCCAGCCGCAGAAGGCCTCTGCCTCGGCAGACTCGTCCTTCTGCTCATGTGCAGGTGAGTTTGACCTGTCTTAAAAATTCAGTGACACTTAACTGTATGAAATTTCAAATGCCTCTTGCTCTTTTTCTGGATTCCCAGCCTGTTGAGAGCCGCAGCCCTGGGCTCTCCACCCCTGGCTCCTCCCCCTCTGGCTCCTCCCCCGCGGGCTCCTCTGTGCCCCCTCACCCTGCTGCTCAGGTAAGTCTATGTTTCTCAGTGAGACATTGTGGTGTTGTTGCATTGTGTTTGACATATGTCTGTATATTGTTGGAGCAGCCTGGAGGCCGGCAGCGGTCCCTCTTCCCTGTCTGGGTCCATGTGTGGGACGTGTCTCTGTTTTTGGAGGTATACAGGACCCTACACTAGAACACTGTTGGTCACATGTAAAACGGACATAATACTATAAAGTGACTGTGCTCTCTTTCAGCTCTTAGAGACTATGCTTCCCAACCTGCACCACATGGACCAGGAGGTTTGGGCGTACGTCTCCGGGTCAGACTCCATGATGGTGACTCCCCCCTGGGCGTCTGCCTCCACTCTCCGTGAGGTTGAGGAGACCCTTGCGACCCTTGAGTCCACTTTGAGCGACTCGCCCTACGGCGCGCGAACTGTAAGTCCCCATGCTGCGGGGTTTAACCGTTCACTTTTTGTTTTATAATGACAGGTACAGGTAAGTATTGTCACAAGGTATCAGGTGAGTAGTACTGTGTCTTTATACTTGATGATGTCATTTTGAGTTTAAGGTTTGTCACACAGCAGGAGGAGAACATGCTTGAACTCTGCAACACGCACTGTGATGGTCCGAATGCCTGCTTCTACTCACACTGGATCCAATGACCTTTTAGGACTACACTGGGTCCTGTTTCACAGAACGGTGAAGCTCTAGTTTACAGAATGCATTTATTCACAACTTACAGATGTCACAACTCTGCCTCTTTCCTCCTCTGTGCCTCAGATATAAGCAAACCCCACATGAAAAACACAGTGTAACTATTCACCATATATGCCTCCTACAGTGATTTCATTTCATCCTTAATTGTTTAATGCAGGATACAAATGGACTGTACTGCCACCTGCTGGAGATGCCCTGGAAGCCAAAACGGGATGAAGATGAAGAACCGAACTGTCGTCATCATGATGCTGGAGTTATCAGATATCTGGTAGGTTTAGTGTCGGTGCTCGCTGGTTTAGTAGCTTTTAAAAAAATAATCAAGCCTGACAGTAGCTGTAGCCTGGGCAGAAGAAGTACTGTCTGAGTGAGCGCAGAGCAGGCATCAACTGAGTTTTATTATTATCTGTTCCAGATATTCATCATGATGGCAGAGGATGTGTTTGAAAAACTCATTAAAGGTACCGGCCAGCTGGATGAGAAGCAACAACCAGACCCTTCTCCAAAAACAGGGCCTGAGGAAGAATCTCTACCATTACCATTTCTGCTTCTCCACTCAGAACCTGACCAGAGCCGACAAAACACTCCAAGAGGCCACGGGGGTGAGGGAGGTGTTCAAGGCTCACTTTTGTGAAGAGGGAGCAGTGCCACGGCAACCGGCAGAGTCCTCATGTCACCCACAGGACTGACCCACAACGGCTCTTTTAAGAGCCACGTACTACGCTATAAAGAGCTTAACATTTTAGAATCTATGGTTATGATTCATTATTTTTATTCACTTAGCAAATATTATACTACCTAAAGTTTAAGATTGCATATTTTTGTCCTGTTGTTTGTTTCTTGTTTTTGTATTGGGACCAGAACTGGGCTGCTGACTGTAGCTTCAGGTTCATCATAACATGGACATTCAAGATTGGCCTTAATTAGCAGGTTACACAGGGGAATTATAAACATACAGATTAATTTAACTCTGGTCTATGCTTTTTGAATGTTTTTTTTATGGTCTTCAATTGGTAAATTAAGTAAGCTTTTAGATATGTAAATATGGTATACATTGTGTTAACAATGACTGATATTACCCCTGACAAACTACACAGTAGAAAAATGGTGCATGATGTATAAAGTAATAAACATTTCATCATCAAAATGTATAACAACAAATATTAACAAAAAAAAAAAAATCATTTATGACCCATTTACATATTATATATTTAGAAAGGACCTTGCCTGGAGGAGGGGTGGGGGAAATGAGGGAACATATGAAGGAGAGGATAAAGGAGGGTCTGTTTCCTGCAGAAGGAGCCACTTCAATCTACACAGTAGATAGTAGTAGACAATGCATGTCTTTTTATAATAATAATAGTGAATGGTAAATTTTACTAAATCCTTACAATGAGGTGGCACCTTCTGCAGTAGAGGAAGCAGAGACAACAAAAAGTGCTCATCCTCAGACTGAGCATGAGGAGGAGACGGTCCTGGAGTGTCGTCAGTATCTCTCTCTCGAAGCTGGAGGGTGACGACACCAGGAACTTCTTCGCTCTCCTCTTCAGTGGGCCTGCAACACAGAAAGTGTTATGAGAATAACGTTTAAACATAAGTTAATGGCCAGGGGTGGGCAAACTTTCTGGAGGAGCTGAGGACTGAGGCCAGAGGACCACGGCTGTGAGGGGACAGGCCGCAGCCACAAAGACTGAGAAAAGATGATGTTACAGTCAGACAATGTTTTATTGCCACTGTAAGTAAACTTACCGTCCTAGAGACGTACAGATCCTGGAGAGATGGGAGGCTGCCGTCCATCACCTTATTAGCAGAGCACACAGTTTGCTGCAGTCTGTGTTTGTTTGTGGTAGTGGCCCCAGCACACCACAACGTTGATGGAGGAGGTGAGGATGGACTCGATGATGGCCTTGTACAACTGCACCATGATGTGGGCTGGCAGCTTGGCCTTCCTAATACAACCTCTGCTGGACTTCCACGATGAGGAGCTGATGTTGTTTCCACTGTATCAGGTCACCAGCCAGTCCACCTCCTGTAGAGAGACTCAGCACCGTCCGAGATGAGCCCGATGAGAGTGTTGTCATTGGAAAACTTGATCGGCGTTACAGAATAATGTCTGGAGATGCAGCAGTCGGTGTACAGGGAGAAGAGCAGGGAGAACGTACACTGCCCTGTGGAGTTCCTGTGTTGATAATCCCAGTTTTCCCCAGCTGCATGCACAGAGCAGGGAGGATGGTGTTGAATGAAGAGCTGAAGCCCACAAACAGAGTCCTGGTGTAGGGTCCAGGGGAGTACCTAATGAAGTGGAGGGCCAGGTCAAACTCAAGACCTTCTAAAGAATTTAAGGACTATAGCTTAAATAAACTCACATAGATAGATGCACATAGAGCTAAAATATCAAATTTAAAATAACTGTGTATAAAAACAATATTTAAATAGGCTGAAAATAAATCTAAATAATCCTGTTTTTCCTTCACTCAAATGTGAAGCATGTCTGAAGTCACAGTATTCTTTAGTGCCCCCTACTGGCCAATAAGCAGACCACATCGACCACAGTTGGTCGGATCTTGTTAATTTGTTGTTGTTCTCTGTAACTGAGGCCATGCCGCGCCACTCTCTCTATCTGTGCTTGTACAAGCAGAGAGGCTACCAGGTTGTTTTAGAGGCTTGTGGATGTGCACTGAGGACCTCAGTTGGCTCAAACTGTGCTGAATAAACCCATGGAGGAAACGAACATCTGAAGAGATCTGTAGTGAGTGTGCAGCACCAGACAACAGCACCGCAAACTTTTGACCCAGATATGTCCTGATGATACTGCCTCATTTTGGAGTCTGTCGGCTATAAACCCATACTTACTTTATTTTTACTTGCCTACCCATAAAAGTCACCACATTGTTAAATTGAGACAATATTAATCTGCTTTAGTGGCACATTACACTGATTGTGCCAAAACAGAGTTCTCCTGGGCCCATGTTTAAACAGAATTTGCTCAGCCTAACTCTAGTCACCTGAGAATCTTCAGTCTGCAGGTGGCGCTCTTTAGTCCAGAACACAGCCTCTCCACTCCTAGGTCCTGGAGGTCGTTGTGACTGAGATCCAAGTCTGTGAGACTGGAGGAGCTGAGGACTGAGGCCAGAGGATCACAGCTGTCAGGGGACAGGCCACAGCCACTGAGACTGAGGAGAAAGAGGGACATTAGAGACGAGAGCCACCACAAAAGACCTACCAGAGGTACCTCCGCCCCGGTCCTATTGCAGAGGATGCCCTCGACAGAAAAAGTGGAATATTTAAGACTGCTTATAAAAGTCAAGGATATTTGAACTAAAATGATATATTGTTTTTTACCAGCTCCATCAGGCAAGAACCAACTTGGAAGAAAAAACAAACTACAGTAAAAAGTCCTGACCTTTTTAATCAAAATGCCTTGACACATATTTTGTAATTTCAGGTTTTAAAAGGTGAAATTGAATTGTATTTGAATAAAAAAATAAAAAATAAAATACAGGCAAATGTTTTGAAACCCATGCATAGCACTTTTAAAGCAACTGGCTCTATGCAAAGTTTGCAAAGTTGGTTGCCCAAATCTGGTGCATTCTCTTTGTACTATGACTTTATTCTCGTAAAATTATGACTCTAATGTCGAAATGCTACGACTTTATTCTCGTAGCGCCGCAGAATTTATTTTTTCAAGTGGCACTTATAGGCCATCCTATGTTTGTCCCGCACTGGTCCAGGTGGATGTGGAAAAACTCATGTCTATGTCTCTTCCGGTGAAAACAAACAGGTAACACTCAAATCTTATCACCCATTCCATGGTTGCCAATGGTTACACAACATTCAAACCATAACAACATAAAGCGCAACATTTAAACTGTCCGCCATTTCGCTCTTGTCCTCGAGAGAGAAGCACTGTTCTCCAGACTCAGCTAACGGCTAACAGCTAACGACTTACAGCTAACGGCTAATTGCAGCTAAACTAGCTCCACGCAGCATCAGCTCATTGTTTTTGTTCCCACAGCACTTGAACTTCAGCCTTCAAGTTCAGCAGCACTTGGACGCCACCAGCCAGAAGTTCATCTGCAGCATGGTAAAGCAAATGTGTCTTTTTTAAAAGCATCTGCGTGATTATTACTATAAATAACAACATTAGCTATAAGGCTACTTCAAGTATTTACTACTTCTGCTGCCTAACACATTGAAAATAGAAATATAAATAAAAAATATAAATATACACTTCTATAGGTCCCATAGATGGTTAAATATTAAAAGACCAAACTTTGAACACGGTTTAATATAGTTTAGCAACATACATTAAAATATATTGTATGATCTGGTCATATTTGGCCAAAACACTGATTTTATATAAGGATACTTGTACTATATTTCTACTATAGGAATAAATCTTCAATGTATTTGTATGTTTTTAATAAATAAAAGGGATTTGCTTTGTAAATACATCATTAGAAGGTAAAATCTCTGAAGGTACTGTTGCAAGTTTCTTCTACTAAATCTGCTCAATAGAGTATTTTATTTAATGTTGCTTACTGAAAATAAGTGTTATGTTGAATTTGGAGATCAACACAAAGTGGCCAAATGACTCACATTTATGCATGTTCGACAAAAAAGTTTGGTTTGAGTATTAATTGCAGTAACATTGGTCAACTTATTCATGGTTTATAAACTACATTTACAACACTAACCAAATAAAACATGGGCAATGCACACAGATATTAAAATAAGCATCGTACTACATTTGGTGTGATATGATGTTAAAATCCTTAAAGATGCTAACAGATCAGTCACAAAAGTCACTGTCCATGTCTTTAAAACTTGGAGATGTGGTGTATTATTTTTTTGATTGCTGTTTATCCACCATCCAGCCACAAACTGTAGTGAGGTTTTGAAAGAAGACCTTAATTAGTTTGTCATTTAGACACTGTCTTTGAGCATACATTTAATGTTGATTATCTTCTGTCCAACAGGGCGGCAGGAAGAGGAAGAGGTCTCCTGCCCCTGCCCCTCGGATCACTCGCTCCCCGCCGCGGTGATCCTTCAGCGAGGGGCAGCTCTCAACCCTCCTCTCTGCTCCGGTAGGCCTGATCACATCTGCCCTTTGCTCTTTTTATAATGTTGTTACAAAGAGATTAGTATTCACCTGTGTGTTCTGATGTTCCATCTCCAGAGAGCGGACCGCCGAGGGCCCTCCACCGTCGGGATGCCCGCAGCTCCTCAGCAGGTAAGCCTCGCACACTTAACTCAACTAAACTCTGTCTCTTGGTGGTTTAGGTTGTTTGTTGTAATTGTTACATGTTTTTATCCCTTTTCCATTTTTACCTTTTTTTAAACCAAACTTAAACTTTTGTAGGCTGCCAGCCGCAGAAGGCCTCTGCCTCGGCAGACTCGTCCTTCTGCTCATGTGCAGGTGAGTTTTGACCTGTCTTAAAAATTCAGTGACACTTAACTGTATGAAATTTCAAATGCCTCTTGCTCTTTTTTCTGGATCCCAGCCTGTTGAGAGCCGCAGCCCTGGGCTCTCCACCCCTGGCTCCTCCCCCTCTGGCTCCTCCCCCGCGGGCTCCTCTGTGCCCCCTCACCCTGCTGCTCAGGTAAGTCTATGTTTCTCAGTGAGACATTGTGGTGTGTTGTTGCATTGTGTTTGACATATGTCTGTATATTGTTGGAGCAGCCTGGAGGCCGGCAGCGGTCCCTCTTCCCTGTCTGGGTCCATGTGTGGGACGTGTCTCTGTTTTTGGAGGTATACAGGACCCTACACTAGAACACTGTTGGTCACATGTAAAACGGACATAATACTATAAAGTGACTGTGCTCTCTTTCAGCTCTTAGAGACTATGCTTCCCAACCTGCACCACATGGACCAGGAGGTTTGGCGGTACGTCTCCGGGTCAGACTCCATGATGGTGACTCCCCCCTGGGCGTCTGCCTCCACTCTCCGTGAGGTTGAGGAGACCCTTGCGACCCTTGAGTCCACTTTGAGCGACTCGCCCTACGGCCCGCGAACTGTAAGTCCCCATGCCGCGGGGTTTAACCGTTCACTTTTTGTTTTATAATGACAGGTACAGGTAAGTATTGTCACAAGGTATCAGGTGAGTAGTACTGTGTCTTTTATACTTGATGATGTCATTTTGAGTTTAAGGTTTGTCACACAGCAGGAGGAGAACATGCTTGAACTCTGCAACACGCACTGTGATGGTCCGAATGCCTGCTTCTACTCACACTGGATCCAATGACCTTTTAGGACTACACTGGGTCCTGTTTCACAGAACGGTGAAGCTCTAGTTTACAGAATGCATTTATTCACAACTTACAGATGTCACAACTCTGCCTCTTTCCTCCTCTGTGCCTCAGATATAAGCAATCCCCACATGAAAACACAGTGTAACTATTCACCATATATGCCTCCTACAGTGATTTCATTTCATCCTTAATTGTTTAATGCAGGATACAAATGGACTGTACTGCCACCTGCTGGAGATGCCCTGGAAGCCAAAACGGGATGAAGATGAAGAACCGAACTGTCGTCATCATGATGCTGGAGTTATCAGATATCTGGTAGGTTTAGTGTCGGTGCTCGCTGGTTTAGTAGCTTTTAAAAAATAATCAAGCCTGACAGTAGCTGTAGCCTGGGCAGAAGAAGTACTGTCTGAGTGAGCGCAGAGCAGGCATCAACTGAGTTTTATTATTATCTGTTCCAGATATTCATCATGATGGCAGAGGATGTGTTTGAAAAACTCATTAAAGGTACCGGCCAGTTGGATGAGAAGCAACAACCAGACCCTTCTCCAAAAACAGGGCCTGAGGAAGAATCTCTACCATTACCATTTCTGCTTCTCCACTCAGAACCTGACCAGAGCCGACAAACACTCCAAGAGGCCACGGGGGTGAGGGAGGTGTTCAAGGCTCACTTTTGTGAAGAGGGAGCAGTGCCACGGCAACCGGCAGAGTCCTCATGTCCCCCACAGGACTGACCCACAACGGCTCTTTTAAGAGCCACGTACTACGCTATAAAGAGCTTAACATTTTAGAATCTATGGTTATGATTCATTATTTTTATTCACTTAGCAAATATTATACTACCTAAAGTTTAAGATTGCATATTTTTGTCCTGTTGTTTGTTTCTTGTTTGTATTGGGACCAGAACTGGGCTGCTGACTGTAGCTTCAGGTTCATCATAACATGGACATTCAAGATTGGCCTTAATTAGCAGGTTACACAGGGGAATTATAAACATACAGATTAATTTAACTCTGGTCTATGCTTTTTGAATGTTTTATTTATGGTCTTCAATTGGTAAATTAAGTAAGCTTTTGGATATGTAAATATGGTATACATTGTGTTAACAATGACTGATATTACCCCTGACAAACTACACAGTAGAAAAATGGTGCATGATGTATAAAGTAATAAACATTTCATCATCAAAATGTATAACAACAAATATTAACAAAAAAAAAAAATCATTTTTATGACCCATTTACATATTATATATTTAGAAAGGACCTTGCCTGGAGGAGGGGGGGGGGGAAATGAGGGAACATATGAAGGAGAGGATAAAGGAGGGTCTGTTTCCTGCAGAAGGAGCCACTTCAATCTACACAGTAGATAGTAGTAGACAATGCAGTGTCTTTATATAATAATTAGTGAATGGTAAATTTTACTAAATCCTTACAATGAGGTGGGCACCTTCTGCAGTAGAGGAAGCAGAGACAACAAAAAGTGCTCATCCTCAGACTGAGCATGAGGAGGAGGACGGTCCTGGAGTGTCGTCAGTATCTCTCTCTCGAAGCTGGAGGGTCACGACACCTTGATCTTGTTAATTTGTTGTTGTTCTCTGTAACTGAGGCCATGCCGCCTCACTCTCTCTATCTGTGCTTGTACAAGCAGAGAGGCTACCAGGTTGTTTTAGAGGCTTGTGGATGTGCACTGAGGACCTCAGTTGGCTCAAACTGTGCTGAATAAACCCATGGAGGAAACGAACATCTGAAGAGATCTGTAGTGAGTGTGCAGCACCAGACAACAGCACCGCAAACTTTTGACCCAGATATGTCCTGATGATACTGCCTCATTTTGGAGTCTGTCGGCTATAAACCCATACTTACTTTATTTTTACTTGCCTACCCATAAAAGTCACCACATTGTTAAATTGAGACAATATTAATCTGCTTTAGTGGCACATTACACTGATTGTGCCAAAACAGAGTTCTCCTGGGCCCATGTTTAAACAGAATTTGCTCAGCCTAACTCTAGTCACCTGAGAATCTTCAGTCTGCAGGTGGCGCTCTTTAGTCCAGAACACAGCCTCTCCACTCCTAGGTCCTGGAGGTCGTTGTGACTGAGATCCAAGTCTGTGAGACTGGAGGAGCTGAGGACTGAGGCCAGAGGATCACAGCTGTCAGGGGACAGGCCACAGCCACTGAGACTGAGGAGAAAGAGGGACATTAGAGACGAGAGCCACCACAAAAGACCTACCAGAGGTACCTCCGCCCCGGTCCTATTGCAGAGGATGCCCTCGACAGAAAAAGTGGAATATTTAAGACTGCTTATAAAAGTCAAGGATATTTGAACTAAAATGATATATTGTTTTTTACCAGCTCCATCAGGCAAGAACCAACTTGGAAGAAAAAACAAACTACAGTAAAAAGTCCTGACCTTTTTAATCAAAATGCCTTGACACATATTTTGTAATTTCAGGTTTTAAAAGGTGAAATTGAATTGTATTTGGATTAAAAAATCAAAAATAAAATACAGGCAAATGTTTTGAAACCCATGCATAGCACTTTTAAAGCAACTGGCTCTATGCAAAGTTTGCAAAGTTGGTTGCCCAAATCTGGTGCATGGGGGGCCCTTTTTGTGCAAATGTGTAGAAAGTATTAACAACAGAAAAGTATGAGTGAAGGAGGCAGTATTTCCTGTCAGATCATTTGGATTCATTGAATTGTTGAATTCAAACAAATCCCTTCTAACTGTATTACAGATATTGTGTTCATACTAAATATTTCCTCCCTTCAGGACATAACGCCACTTGAAAATATAGTGGTGTATGTGCATTCACATGGATGGAGCCATCATGAGTTTATGATCATTCCAATACTTTTATCTGCTGACTGCAGCAAAAACTAACATTTGGACAGTAGAGAAGTGTTTGTCCCACACTGGTCCAGCTGGATGTGGAAAAACTCATGTCTATGGCTCTTTCCGAACTGTCTGCCATTTCGCTCTTGTCCTCGAGAGAGAAGCACTGTTCTCCAGAGGAAGCTAACAGCTAACAGCTAACGGCTAACAGCTAACGGTTAACAGCTAACGGCTAATTGCAGCTAACTAGCTCCACGCAGCATCAGCTCATTGTTTTTGTTCCACAGCACTTGAACTTCAGCCTTCAAGTTCAGCAGCACTGGGACGCCACCAGCCAGAAGTTCATCTGCAGCATGGTAAAGCAAATGTGTCTTTTTTAAAAGCATATGCGTGATTTTTAGTATAAATAACAATATTAGCTATAAGGCAACTTCTACTTTACATGAGTAACATGAACAAAGTAGCACTAACTGCCTAACACACATAAAAATAGAAATATAAATGAAAAATATAAATATATACAGTTGCATCAAAAAGTATGTGAACCCTTTGGGATTATGTGGAGTTTTGCATGAATTGGTCATAAAATGTGCTCTGAACTTCATCTAAGTCACAACAATAGAAAAACACAGTCTGCTTAAAACAATACTACATAAACATTACATGTTTTTTATGTATTTATTGAAGATAACGTGTAAACATTCACAGTGCAGGGTGGAAAAATGATGTGAACCTTTGGACTTAATAACTGGTTGATGCTCGTTTGGCAGCAATAACCTCAACCAAATGTATCCTGTAGTTGCAGATCAAACCTGCACAACGATCTGGTGTAACTTGGACCACTCCTCTTCACAAAACTGTTTCAGTGTAGCAATATTCTGGTGTGAATCGCTCTCTTAACGTCATGCCACAGTATTTCAATCGGGTTGAGGCCAGGTCTCTGACTGGGACACTGCAGAAGGTGTATTTTGTTCTGTTGAAGCTGTTCTTTTGTGGAATTACTTGTTTGCTTTGGGTCATTGTCCTGTTGTATCACACATCCTCTGTGCAGCTTCAGTTGCCGAACAGATGGTCTTAAGTTTTCCTGCAAAATGTCTTGATAAACTCTGGAATTCATTTTTCCATCAGCCTTTTTCCCTCCACACAGTGTTGTGTGTTTTTTCCAAAAACTCAATTTTGGTTTCATCTGTCCACAGAATATTTTGCCAGTAGTGCTGTGGAATATCCAGGTGCTCTTTTGCAAACTTCAAACGTGCTGCAATATTTTTTTTGGACAGCAATGACTTCCCCCATGGTCTCCTCCCATGTTCTCCATTCTTGTTTAATGTTTTCCTTATTATAATGTGTCAACAAAAATGTGAGCATGTGCCAGAGATTTCTGTAAGTCTTTCACTGACACTCTAGGATTCTTCTTTACCTCATGAAGCATTCTGCGCTGTGCTCTTACAGTCATCTTTACAGGACGACCAGGCCTAGGGAGAGCAGCATCAGTGCTGAACTTTCTCCATTTGAGGACAACCTGTCTTATTGTGGACACATGAACATCAAGGCTTTTGGAGATACTTTTGTGATCCTTTCCAGCTTCATACAAGTCAACAATTTTTGATCGTGGGTCTTCTGAGAGCTCTTTTCTGTGAGGCATGGTTCACATCAGGCAGTGCTTCATGAAACCAGTAAACCCAAAACTGGTGTGTTTTTAAAGGGCAGGACAACTTTCAGCAACACATCCAATATCATCACACTGACTGGACTCAAGGTTGGCTCACTCCTGGCTCCAACTGGCTCTTAGAGAAGTCATTAGGTCAGGGGTTCACATACTTTTTCCACCCTGCACTGTGGATGTTTACACGTTATCTTCAATAAATAAATAAAAAACATGTAATGTAACATCATCTAAGTTGTGACTTAGATGAAGTTCAGAGCACATTTTATTACCAATTCATGCAAAACTCCACATAATCCCAAAGGGTTCACATACTTTTTCCTGCAACTGTACTTCTAAAGGTTCCATAGGTGGTTAAATATTAAAAGGCCAAACTTTGAACACAGTTTAATATAGTTTAGCAACATACATTAAAATATATTGTATGATCTGGTCATATTTGACCAAAACACTGATTTTATATAAGGATACTTGTACTATATTTGTACAAAAGGAATAAATATTCAATGTATTTGTATGTTTTTAATAAGTAAAAGGGAGTTGCTTTGTAAATACATCATTAGAAGGTAAAATCTCTGAAGGTACTGTTGCAAGTTTCTTCTACTAAATCTGCTCAATAGAGTATTTTATTTAATGTTGCTTACTGAAAATAAGTGTTATGTTTTATTGAATTTTATTGAATTTGGAGTGGATCAACACAAAGTGGCCAAATGACTCACATTTATGCATGTTCGAACAAAAAAGTTTGGTTTGAGTATTGATTGCAGTAACATTGATCAACTTATTCATGGTTTATAAACTACAATACATTTATCTGTGTAAACCCTCAGTCATCCAGGTCTGATCCATAGCAAAAGACGTTCAAATCTGTCATCTGGACAAATCGTTGTAGAAGTGAAGACATTTCACTGCTCATCCAAGCCTCTTCTTCAGTTCTGGTCAGATTGCTGCTTAACACTGCCGTATATCTTTCTGCAGGGAGGGGCTAACTACACTGAAACTGTAAACAACTATTGACTCCAGTTTCAGCTGAAGCTACCCTATTCAGCCCTTAACGACCCTGCTATTGTTCCCATTGTTCTGGGTCTGAGGATGGAGTTGTAGATGGGGGAGAGATTATGTCTCAGGCTCCATTCCTGTTTAAAGAAGGATTGTCTTTCCTAACAAAAATAGCTTCTTTAACTCTCCTCTCAAACATTTCTTTTCTCTGGCTAAGATCTGAACTTCACTATCTTCAAAGGAGTGGTTAGTGGCTTTCAGATGTAGATGCACGGCGGACTGTGGTCCAGAGGAACTCTCACACCGGTGTTGGTACATCCTCTTGTGGAGTAGCTGTTTTGTTCTCCAATGTAACGCTCACTGCACTCTTCACTACACTGAATAGAGTAGACTACATTACTTTTATTTGTGGCTCGGGATTTTGTCCTTTGGGTGAACAGTTTTTGTTTTAACGTGTGTTTTTAGGTTTGAAAAAGACAGGAATCTCATACTGTCTAAAAAATCCTCTGAAGTTTTTCAGACACACCTGCTGTGTAAGGAATAGTTACCCCTCTCCTTCTAGGTTTATGTTCTCTGTTGTCTTGTTTTTTAGCTCTCTCTTGATCTATTGAAGGCCCATTTTGGATATCGCAAGCAGAGAGGGCTTGTTCCTCCTTTCTCTTTCCCTCTGTGCTTGTGGGCACCACTTGAGCTCTGTGTTGTAGAGTACGGATAACTCAGAGTTTGTGCTGCAGTGGATGTTGTGAATCAAACAGCAGGTATTGGTCAGTGTGTGCGGGCTTCCTGAAGACTTCTACCTGGAGACGTCGGTCCTCTCCTATTGTTACTGCACAGTCTAAGAAGGCCAGTTTGTTCTCTTTGGACTCTTCCTGTGTGAACTTGATGTTTGGATCCACAGCATCAATATGTGCAGTTAAGGGCTCCAGATCTTGAATTTTGATTTTGGTCCAATTGTCATCCACAGATCAGTACCAATGTGTGGATGGAGGACCTGGAAATTTAAACATATTAAAACAGTAAAAACAAATGCATGCCATAATGTGGAACATTCCGAGCAAATGCTGCTTTGACTTTTCTCTTTTAGCAGCTCTAGACAGTAACTTACACCGATGCTATGGTTTTATGACCTGCCACATTTGAATGTTTCTGAGGTTGAATCTAACCTGGTCTGATTGTTCTTTTTATGAGCAACTTTAGACTTTAAATATTTTGCAAATCTAAAGCTGTAAAATGACTTCCTCTTCAGGATGTATATGCTCATTATGTGTCTAATATTTCATAGTGTATTATATCGGAATCTGTTCATCAAAATAATGGACACGGTTTCAGTGACGTCAGCACGCAGCCCTGACGCAGGCACGTGACATCTGATGGAAGCGGGAGGTCAAATGTTTCTGATTTAAAACTTTACTTTGCTGATTTTCGCTGTTAAAAACTGAAATTAGCGCAGTGTTTGATCATTAAACTCATACGGATACATCTCTGTTTATTCTGTGAGTGTTCAGAGGGAATTTCATGCTAATTTCCACTGTTTGATATTATAAGTTGATATTTTAATAAACAAAACCTCGCTCAGACTGCGCCCTGTGGAATATTAGATATATAAAGGACATATATATTCTAAAGAGGAAGTCATTTTATTTTGCATTTTTACATTTATATTTAAAGCCTAAAGTTGCTCATAAAAAGAACAATCAGACCAGGTTAGATTCAACCTCAGAGAAACGTTCAAATGTTACAGGTTAAAGGTTTTTGTTTCTTAAAAATATATTTGTCGACAACAAGAGGGTTTGAGAAGAGGTTTAGAAGGACACAAAGATGAAACATTTGGACTTTTATTTTATTGAAGGAATTATAAGCTTTACCATAATCCTGAGTCCAACAGATGTACATCAAATCATTTAAAAAACAGAAAAGTAAACCTATTATAATAAAAAAACACAATAGTAATAGGCTTTAATTAACTCTAAATTGGATTTAGGATTGGATTATACAGTTGTTCTTTGTTTCATTCTATCTTTCTACTGCCTCTGCCCTTCAGAGACCAACGGTGTGGCGCCCTCTGCTGGAGCTCAGTGATACTGCGCCTCAGTCACAAAGAGGCGTGGCCCAGAGAGGTCACGAGACTGAAACTAAAACAACTTCGCCTTTTTTGTGACATGATCAGCATCTATGTCCCGTGAACAACGCTGCTCGACACTGATCGGATCTGATCAGTTTTTGCTAATCTCAAACGCGCCTTAAGTAATAGACCTGGACACAGTGAGTATTTCTGGTGATTAACATAGAAAATAATGGAACAATGATTTAGCCCATTTCTGAACTCAACAGAAGTTGCACTGATTTCTAAACGGACATCCCTCTGTCTGTAAATTAATACACAAAATTGCATCTAAACACAGAGACAATTTACAAAGAAATCTGCTCTTTGAAGGCCCCTTTTTGTGACCTGGAGGAGACTTCTTTTGGTTGAGATTAGGTTCAGGATTTTGCTGGTCCCAGTTCTGTTTGGATCTACATGGTCCTGGTTTAATCATCAATCAATTAGGTCATAAAACCTGAGCTGTAGGAAGTAAGTTTTCTTTTTCTTTCCTATTTTTTTTTGTAACATCCATTTAAGGCTATTGTCCTAATGTGTCCAGCAGAGGGAGAGACACAGAACGATCAGACCTCTGGGTGCAGGGATAGACACATTTCACAGTAACTCCACATCTGGAGAACAGAGCTTCTAAACAGACACATCTCTGTATGTTCTGTTCTGATTGACTCTTCTTCTGATTCTTTGGGAAGATCATCCTCCAGACTTTAGAGAAGCTCCTCCTGAAGACCAGAGGTAAGACCTTCTTTATTGCAATATTTAGATCATATGTTTATTCATATTTAGTTGGAATAAATACAAATATTTAGTATGAATACATCTATTTGGTTTTAGTTCTAGGTCTTTTAAGTGATAAATCATTAATCATTACTAACAGGGGCAGCAGTTTAAGCAGGGACTCCCAGACTTCCCTCACCCCAGACACGTCCTCCAGCTCCTCCGGTGGGACCCCAATGCGTTCCCAGGCCAGCCAGAAGAAACATAGTCCCCTCCAGTGTGTCCTGGGTCTTCCCCGGGGCATCCTCCCGGTGGGACATGCCCAGAACACCTCCCTAGGGAGACAGGGAGGTGTTCTCAACTCCCACTCTGCGGAGGAAACCCATTTCAGCCACTTGTATCCGCGATCTTGTCCTTTCGGTCATTACCCAGAGCTCATGACCATAGGTGAGGGTAGGAACGTAGATTGAGGTAAATCGAGAGCTTTGCCTTTCGACTCAGCTCCTTCTTTACCACAACGGACTGATACAGCGACCGCATCACTGCAGATGCTGCACTGATCCACCTGTCAATCTCATGCTCCATCCTTCCCTCACTCGTGAACAAGACCCCGAGATTACTATAATAATTTAAATCAAATATCAGTCATATATAAAAACACAACATTTATTTTGTCCGAAGTATTTTACAACGTCCCAAATCTTTATATATAGTCATTTTCCGTTTGTTTTTGTTTAACTTTCACAGGTTAAATCTTGGTAAATACAGTTTAAACCAGAGGTTTAAATACACGACATAAAAAGACACATGTGCTTTTTTTTTCACTGTCTGACATGAAATCAGACTAAACTTTTTCTGTTTTAATTAGGATTAACAAAATTATTTCTATTTGCTAAATGTCAGAATGAGAGAAGGATTTTTTTAAAGACAAATTTTCATGACTTTCTTCAAAGTCAGAAGTTAACGTACATTTTATTAGTATTTGGTTCCATTGTCTTTAAACTGTGTGACTTGGGTCAAATATTTTGGATCCTTCCACAAACTTCTCACAATAGTTGGGAGGAATTTTCGTCCCTTCCTCCTGATCTGTTGAGACAAGTTTGTAAACTGTCTTACTCGCACATGTCTTTTCAGGTCTACTCATACATTTTCAATAGGATTAAGATCAGAGCTTTGTGATGGCCACTCCAAAACATTTATACTTGTGTAATAGTTTGAACAGACTTGTTTGCACAAGTCTGATTGTGGATTTGTTTGCACAAGTCCACAATTCTCTTCCTGATATCTTGGCTAATTTCTTTTGGCTTTCCTATGATGTTACACAAAGAAACAGTTTGTTTCAAACTAACTCTAACTTAGAAACCTGGTTTAATCATGGTATAATCTGGACTTGTAGGAGGCAGAATATATTTTAAAAAGTTGTTAAATCTTATGCTGTCATGTGTCCAGCAGCAAGAGACACAGAACGATCAGACCTCTGGGTGCAGGGCAGAGACACACATTTCACAGTAACTCCACATTTGAGAACAGAGCTTCTAAACAGACACATCTCTGTATGTTCTGTTCAAATTGACTCTTCTTCTGATTCCAGGTCCTACAACATGGAGCCACCTGGACCTGGCCCCGGGTCTAAACCCAGACCTAAACCTGCTCCCAGCTCTCTGTCTCTGAAAAGTGATGAGTCCAGAAACCTTCCTCCTTTATTCAGAGAAGCTCCTCCTGAAGACCAGAGGTAAGACCTTCTTAATCCAGAGCTCTGGACATGTTCTCAGGACAGCACCACCTGCTGTTCATCCTTCATCAGTGCAAACAGTGATCCT